>JAVXUO010002805.1:0-240173 GCA_033065855.1 Escallonia rubra | reverse complement strand
CTGAGTTTTCTTTTCGACTAGAACTAGGTTGCTCCGATCACGATTACCAGGCATGTACGTCGGCATGTCTGCATCCGTGGAGTCATATTTGCGTCTATTATTGCATTTTCATAAACGTTGCTTGCTTGATAAGTCAAGTAAAATAACAAAATGATGATTAAAGACAAGAAGTCTAATATCCGATGTAAGTAACGAAGTACTATTTACAATGTTATCGATGAGGGGGCTATAGAATTTTTAGACTTCAATGGGAAATATCACTATCAGTAGTAAAGAGTAGCTATTAGCCTCCTACTGACTCGATGACCTCTTGAGCACAATTGTTATATATATGGACTCGAAAAAGGTGACAGGAGCCCATGCGAACAAAGTCCTCAAGAAATCCGGCACCCTTTTCGGCTGACACTGGACAAATGGAAGACACTGTTTGGAGCTCTAGCTACCAAGTGCTCAAGTCACCTTTTCACGGCAATTGCACAAACTCCATGGCAGTGTGGATACTGCTCAACAACCAGCTTCCAGTGGAATACTTCGACAAAGAAATTCTCCTTCAAGCAGGATGCAAAATATATAGGCATCCCCTTTCCAATTGACACTATCACCCCTTCAGTTCCACGAGGACCATTCGACTTTGTATTCAAATCGACATCAATGATCCTTAGTCAAAAAAATCAGTATGGGAACACGTACACATCCAACCGGTGCAATACGAATATATATTTTCCTCTGTCGTTGGTGCGACTGCATTAACCATCTTGAGGATCGATGCACGCGCCACGGGATAAATCTGCATCCTCCATCACATAGCCAGAATTGGAGTCACATTCTAACCAACTTTTGTACGGACTTCAAGCAGGGCTTCAGCAAAATTGGTACCAGATTGCCAATCACAAGGCAATATTAATTTTTGTTCACCCTCTTCTACTATGATCTATGTAGGAGAGTCACCCTACGTTGTATGACTCAGAGTACCCTATGTTGTATGACTCAGAGTCTGTTGAATAAATTAGCTTCCCCTTTTTCTAATTTTTTTTTGATGAACTCTTTCATTATTATTTTTTCTAGCAACCTACTCAAACACTTGAAATGTCAACGGACTAGACAAAAGTCAAATGATTAAAACCTTTTTAGGTGAACATTCATGCATGTAGCCTTAGCAGTTACCTCTCTCAATTTGATGACATCGCATACCCATATCTGCTTCGCCATCTTCTTTAGGAAACCTAATCTACATGTTCTAATTTTTTATAGAGTTCCTTTACATAGGCACATGTTTTTAGTTAGGTAACTGATGAAAAGGTAAGGTTGGTCTGTAAGTCTAAGGTACTTATGTTCTTCTCTTATTTAGGATTTGTTACCGAAATTATTTTTTTTGCCCCTTCTCTTGCATTTCCTTGGATAAGCTCTGGATTTCATACTTATGTCCACGTTTATAACGAGTGATAAACTATAAAGTATTTCAATAAGTGTGTCATTTTGCTACTTGAATGAAAAGCGATAAGTTATAGAAGAGACTTTAATACAAACAGATACTTTAGTGGAGTATAAGTAACAGAAAAACGCAGTGCATATCAGTAGTAGTTATAGTTGAAAAATACGCTAGATAAATTTCAAATATTTAATTGATAAACACATGGATAATGCGAAGAATATTTGGAATCAAAATCACAACTTTGAACACCAAAAAATATAGATCTTTTAAAAACAATAGCGTGAAATAACAGACTGGAAAGAGCTCACTGAAATTATAAAATCAAGCCATTTAAGACTTTGTCCTAAAATATTGATTCGATTCCTCAGAACTAATGGCTCTATGCGAAGGACTACCGGCACGCCACCTCCCAAAATGAGACTATAACTTTTTTTATCTCCGATTACACGCATTTGATATGAAAACAAACATGAACAACCCTCTCCTATTATTCCTCTTCCAAGATATTCTCAAGTAATCTCAAAATAGCACAACAGATGAAGTTGTAGAAATTGAGAAAAAAAAAGGGAGAATATTGGGTTTTGGGAAATTAGAAAATACGCTTATCATATTCATTTTCTGTTTTCATTTTCATGATTTTCATATTCAGTTTGAAAATCCGTTCAATCCGTTCCTGTACTTTTATCATTTTCACCAAAAAAAATTTAGCTATTTTTTCTTATATTGGGTTAAGTTTGAAGCTGAAGGTGTTTTATTGTTACTATTTGAGTAATTTTATCCAAAACGAAAACAGAAAATTAAAAGTACGCAAAAAAAGAATCTTTTTCATCATCATTGCTAAAAATAGAAAACGAATATGGTAAAGTTGGGAAAGGTGGAAAGTGTGAGAAATAGTTAAAAAAGTAAATGACTTCTAAAATATGTTAAGTGAGTTTTCCCATACAACCTAAAAAGTTCCTACACTGGAACGATCATATAAGAAATGATCATAAGACAAGTCGGAAACATTTAGACGAAACTCTTAAGCCGCACAAGTCCATGTTTTCGATTGAGATCTCCAATGCAGCTCCGAAATAATGGGATTGTCGTCTAAAGTTGATGAATCTAGTGGAGATGGATGATGTTCTTTCATCTTTGAGTTGCACATCAATTAGATCTGGCATTGGGAACCCTCTTCTTCTCCATCGGATCCGATAATAACCACATCAGTAATGTAAACTTTCATTTCAAGCGGCCCCTAAAAATGATGTCCGTTGCATCTACTCCACCCTATTACCATTAGACATAAATTTTCAAAATCTAACAATGTGTAATACTTATCTGTTATGCTTTCCTCCAAAGTCATGTTACCCATTGCTTGTACTTTCTTAGTTGTACTTTGTTTTCAGGACTAAACATTTATTTGTGCTCTTTTAGTTTGCACATTATTATCGTAGTAAATGAAAATTTCTATTCTACAAGAAGGAAAAAAAAATTCCATGTTTTAAACTATCCAAATAATTTAATCAAAACTAATTATTAGACACACGTCAGTTATTTACAGCCTAATTTTGGTGAAATCCAATTCAGTTCAAATACATGCAGTGGCGAGGTCACATGGTCTTTCAGGTGGGCAGTAGCAGACCGTACACTTGGATAGTTGGATATGATTGATTGTTACCATTTTTTAAAGGGCCAAAAAAAAAAAAATATGGTTAGTGTTACAAAAAAACAGCTTTAAAATTCCAATATACTTTAAGTCGGTAGAATTATAGTAAGAGGTTGCAGCTCTTTATATAGTAAAAAAAAACCCGTTATTAATACATTTAGTGACATTCTTGCAAGTACTTTTAGCGACACATAAAAAATAAAATCATCAGGGTTATCACTAACAAAATATAGCGACAATTAATTAGACCTGTCCTGCTCAAAATTTAGTGCATGAACAATAATCGCTCCGTAATGAGTCAAATTCAAAAATAAAAATCCAATTAGACCCGCCCGCTCAAAAGTAAAAAATACGCTACCAATACGATTCCAGTATTAAAAAATCAACTCTTTTCTAGTACTAAAAAATTCACTTCCAACCTCCAAAATTATCAGCTCTAGAGTCTGAGGTCCCAAATCTCTGCAAGAATCTATCAATCAAGAGATGATTTCATCATGCACAATGATCAGAACAACCTCACAATTACTATCCAAACCCCCCCTTCATCTGTCCAATAATTTTGAAAGGGAAATCAGACACCCCACGATCCATCTAAATACCTCTCACCACATTTAAGTTCAGCTAGGCCCTTAATTAAGCACCCACAAAACCAAATTAAACACTTAATCCTGGCATTAGTTGTAGGTTTAAAAATAAATCCTTTTTTTGTAGACGGAGATGGCCCCTCCATCCCATACCTCACATGTTGCCCATTAACACTTACATCTGGACTATTTAATGGCTGGGCCACCTGCTGGATGGGACAATCAAATCAACCTTAGTTACTGTGTTAACTAACTTGTTTTCCTTTTAGCAAAGTTATTATCAGTGGCCCACTACAATATGATCCATTTGGAGATCAAGATCAATCAGTGTACCAAATTCTTTGGATAGATGTAGATTTGGGTATCTAATTCAATTTTTTCTTTGTGTCATGATGTTTGCTTTTGAATTTTGTGGGCAACTACAAGAGAATAACGTTTGTACAGCAGCTGGTACTCTAGGAAACAACTCACATGATCAGGCAACTGCAGTTGTACACCAGATTGACAAGGACAAATGACAATTCTTTGTTTTTAGAGGAAGAATTCTATTGCGATATGATTAGGGTGATGGCAAATTTTCTTTTTGAGATTAAAGTGCATTTTTTTTTATCTTTTTATCTGAAATCAGTACGAATCACATCAATCATATGTAAGCAAAACGATGAGTGTAGCAGGTAAATCAAAAGAACAAATACTGGCTCCTACCCGGGTTCTAAGAGTTTTCCCTCTAATTTCGTGTTTAGTGACAATTAATAGTCGCTAAATATTTTTAGTGGATTTTCTTGTTAAGAACTTCCAGCGGCAGTTCTTAACAACATTTTTTTAACGTCACTAAATAAAAGTCACTATAAACATTTAGCAACGATTGATTGTCGCTATATAAGGAGTAGGAGGAAAATTCTTCCAATCGGGATAGCAGCCAAATTTTTTTTCAAATAAAAATGGAGATAAAGAGAATAGTTAAGGAGACTATGTTTAATTCTGTTGTTAAGAATATTGGACGTCGACGTAAGCTAGCATAACTATTGTTTACTATGTTGTTAGAGCATCTTGGTGTTTTTCAAAGGGAGACTAATGATGGGAGAATTACGATTTGTTTGTGCGTTGCTTTGACAATAAAGTCAGTATATGACTCAAGTTACAACAAGCAAAGCCTAGATGATAAACATAGGCATATCGCATTTTCTCGGAAAAAATAAATTCCTGCTTTTAGTCGGCTTGGAACAAACTCCCTCCAATACCGTAATTAGTAATAACAAATCTTTAGTAATGTTAGTGGCAACATTTTGAGGACGTTGTTAACGAAGTGTTGCCGCTAATCACACAAGTATCAATTAAGTAATTTGTCATTGTAAAGTGTCAGACATAGAGAAAATTTTTTTTAACTCTAAAATTAATTAAGTTCATACATATGTTCGACAACTATCTTAAGATCTAAAATAGCGGGAGGTCTAGAACAATTAGTCCCAGCAATGTAATACCGTTAGATATACGGTAAATCAACCATTTGCCTCCTTAGTCTCACCTATTATAACATCGGCCCCCCTCAGCCAACGACAGCGAACCCAAATAATCAGGACCATACAATATTTATGGATTAAGATCATTTCTTTGGTGGAGTATATATGAATGACAACTACCTTACACTCGAGTCAAAGCACTACACAAACCTAGCTAAATCCAGTAGAGATAATAAAGCAAAAGATGACCTTAACACTTTTCAATGAAAACCACTGCCCACATGATCTTGCTTGGAGATATCGAAAGATCACACTCCTATCAAAAGAAGATTTCTCACAATACACTCCAAACAAAACCATCTAGCTCTATCTTCCCTCCAATGCACTTCCCTTTTAAGAACACTTCTCTTTTTGACAAGGCCCTCTCTCTCTATCTCTCTCTCTCTATCTCTCTCTCTCTCTCTCTCTCTCTTGCATGCTCTGAACGACCCTATATCAATGCCGTTGAATTCAATCGCTTACTAACATGTGTCATCTCATGATTCATACACATGTCACCCAGAAAATGGTCGAAAACGGGCCCTCTTTCAGCCTACGTGGCAATGTCAATCATGTTCTAACATGGGTCACCCATAAGCCCCCAACCTTACGTACCCAACCCAAATTATTGAACTTAGTGAAGTGTAAGGGGATGGCAGGGCCCCTGAATGATGGATCCAAAAGGCAAAGTACAGAATGCTGTGCAATTATTCATCCCATAGATTTCATGCTAAGCAAGTTAAAAAGAAAAGGAATTCCTTCAAGAAAAGGGTCCAAAAGCTACAATAAAACCATTACCATTTCTTACAACTTATACTAGGCAAAAAGGAAAGGGGAGACTTTTCTCTCCCCTCCACTTCTTTTTCTCTCATCTTCTCTTCTCTTCTTCTTTTCTCTCAGTCTATGAGAGAAATGGCACTGAGGAGCACCATCAGATGCTGCATCTCCTGCATTCTCCCATGCGGCGCGCTCGACGTAATCCGTATAGTTCACTCTAACGGCCGCGTGGAGGAGATAAGCGGCACGATTCGAGCCTCCGAGGTCATGAAAGCTTACCCAAAGCATGTGTTAAAAAAGCCCTCGTCGCCGTCCGATGAAGGATTGTGTCCGAAAATCGTTGTGGTTCCTGCGGACGCGGAGCTGCAACGTGGGAAGATTTACTTCCTCATGCCTGTGCCGGCTTCCGCACCGGAAAAGGCGCGTTCGAGGTCATCGAGGAAGAAAAAGAGAGTTGGTGACAGCAACGAAAAGAACAACATTGCTGTCACGAACTTCCTTGTGTCCGATCAGTACTTGTCCGAGATTCTGTCCGAGAAGTTGTCAACGCAAAGGGATCGAAGAAGAGGGCGAACCGGAGTATGGAGACCGCATTTGGAGAGCATCTGTGAGACGCCAAGCGAAGCGTGATCGCGGGTTAAGATTCTTTTCTTGTGATTCATTTGTTGAATTTCCCAAAGGCCATCCATTAGGGTTTCCAAAAAGAGTTTTGAAGTTTCCTTTTTTCTCCTTTCTTTCTGTACATAAGCATAGAAGAAGAAGAAAAAATAAAAATGCTTGAGCTAGCTGGTATGTCATAATATGAATATCTGAATGTGTTGTGTTCCTTTTATTGTGCTTTCAATATATTGTGAGTTGTGTTGATGGCTCTGAACAGTACTGGAAAACAGCCATATATTGAAGTTTGGTTCCATTTATGTGCATGAATTCATGAAGGGAGAGAAATCAAGAGAAAGGTCTTCTTGGTGTGGCTTTAACTTGAGATGAAGAGAGAGTTATGAAAGCAGAGAGGATGGTAGGGATCAGAAAGATCCCACTTCTAGTGTGCAGTGTTTCAGCAAATGTGCTTTCTTTATTCTATTTTGTTTGTGTTTCTGAAGGAGATTGGAGGTGATTGTGATGTGATGATAGCAATGCCACAACTGGAGTTGTTTAAAATGACTTTATTAGCCATTGGAGGCATTATACAAGTATTGATCTTTGCGAAATTGCTGGTGTTGGTTCCCCTTCATGTGTCGGCATTGAAGTTATGCTTATGTCAATATCCATGTCCACAAGTATACAACACCTTTACAAAGAAATGAAATATGAGTTAATGTCTGTATCTGTTTGTAGGGTAGGGATTTAACTTCTGTGCACAGGGATAAACTGGTCATCGTACACAAGATATTAAACGGTTGAAACTGAAAGAACTTTCACAATAGCAAGAAAGTAAAGAAAGTAGGGCCGTAAATGGTTCGAGTCACTTGTGAACACGCTCATGCGGCTTGAAATACGTACTTAGTGCATAAACTTTCACTTAGTTGAATCGGTTTTTCTAGAAATTGCAAAAAGTGACCGGTCGGTGATTTGCTTTTATACCGTAATTTTTCGCTCCGATTTTTCAAATCCCTTCAGCAAACTGTTGCAGAAGTTGGGCAATGCACACATATTGATTGCACGTGTTGTACAAAGGAAATTTAAGGTGTTAAAAGTAGTCCCATGAAAACTTGTAATCACTTTTTGCAGTTGTTTAAGACTTGCTTAGGAGTTGACATCAGGCTACGATTTACTTTTCATATTGAAAGTAACTTAAAGCGCTGCTAAAACATTGATCCACTTGACCTGATTTCTTTACTATTTCACAGATTTTAATTACTAGCTCCATTCTGTTGATCAATTGCATGAAGTCAATAAACTACCCATTGCAAGAGAGTTTATGCATCATTTCCCTATTCAAACTCTCCTTAAATGGTTAATTAATGATACTAACAACACCATAATGAAGTTGCTACCCAGTTAGAATTCAAACAATAAGCACAAAAGTGACCCTTTTTTAGTGTAGTCAAGCCAGATAAAGAACTTGAGAATCTTTTGAACTATTCTTGCAAACTTAAACCATAATGTTGATTGACCTTTCAAGATTACAACTGCTATTGTTAGATAAACAAACTATTAAAGTCTCTTAATTCGAGGTTTGAAGGAATGATTGCTCCCACTTTGCTTTCAACCATAGAATAACTACCGCACTTCCACAAGTGGGCATGTCTTAAAGCATTTGGTTCTCGCAAAGATAATTAGATGGTGCCAATGGCATCCGTATGAAGGTGGCCACACAGGTCTGGACCTTTTTCCTTGTGGGTTTTCTGTGCGGCTTTTGAACTTGATGATACCATAAAAACTTCGATCCATCAGTTTCTGATTATCGCACCATTGGGGGCCAGTTAAAAGGTTGCACAATCATTGGAATCTCATCAAATTCTTTCACTGAAGATACCATGGGGAAATATTTCAAAGAGACGTCATTTGAATGTACCTATACTTGTGCAGAAATTTGGTGCTAGACCTATACTTGGGGCAAAAGATGTTTTCCAAGGACCGATTGCATTCTTTTTTTCTCAAGAGGTGCTGACTAATACTATTTTCTTGTTTCCGTTTCCATGTAAAATATGAAAAAGGGATAATTACAGCAATATTCTTAAAGTTTGGGTAAAAATACAGTCAAGGACACTAAGTTTCAAAATGTAACATATTGTGACAAAAAAACGTTAAAAATGTAACATCTATGTCCATTTGTCAGTGTTCCCTCAAAAAAGCGTATTTTTTTAATGATGTCATCATTACGTATTTTCAAAATGACAATACTGCCCTTGTACTGTATATACTCAATAATTGCACCTTTTTTTAAAATTAGGATTTCAAACCCTAATTTCAAAATTAGGGTTTCAAAACCCTAATTTTCAAATTAGGGGGCTTGAAAACCCTAATTTTCAAACATTATCACACAGTCGCCCCCCCTACCCTGCCCCCGCCGCCCCCTACCCTTAACCATAACTCACGCCGTCGCCCCCTGCCTCTAACCAACGCTAGCCCCGCCCCCTCCCTCAGCCCCACCCCGCCGTCGCCGCAACCAGATGGTGGCAATTTCGAGATCACCGATTACACCAGGTACCCCGAGAACGCCGCCACCGCATGGTCCGCACCCTTTGTCACGTCAGGCACCGTGATCGCCCTCTCCAGCACCGACAACGCTTCCTCGAACCGCCCCAAGCTGCAGTAGGTCGTCGCCACAACGTGCTGGTTCATAGCTAGATCCAAGCTTGGGTGGGGCAATAGGGGTCGCGCAGTGGTTTCTCTGGTTTTACAGGTCGGAGACGGTAGATTTGGGGTTACATTAATTGGTCATCGGCGGAGTTTTCAGATATGGGGTTTCAGCGTCTTTGGGGCTTCTTTGATCTGCCGTTGTCTCGGCTCTCGTCGATTTTCGGTGACGTTTCTTATCCCAGTTCCCCTCCCCCCCCCCCCCACCACCACCCTGCGTCCCCTTAGTCTGTCCTTTTTTTTCCTATTTTTCTTCCTTTTTCGGTGTCCCCTTTGGTGATTCCGGCATATATTTCGTCTGGTTATTCCTTCGTCTCCGGCGTCAACGGTTCTCAGACTGCCCCCTCACCCCTATCTCCCCTCAGTGGTGCGATTGGTGTGTGTTTGTATGTGTAAGGTTGAAGAAGAAAACCAAGGGCAAATCAAGGAGTTTCAATTTTATTTATGGGCAATCAAGTCTTTTTTTCAAATTCTTTATGTATTTTCGTATTTCGTTTGGTTAACGAACGTAAGTGTAATTTATCTAAACTAATAAACACGCCTGTAATCTCACCTTAACTTCAGAAATACTGCTGTAATTATCCCAAAAAAAACACCTTGTTGAAAAAAAATAAGAACATGTATCAACTTGTCTCGATACTGTATATCTACAATGATATCTTATTTCACAATATATTTAAGAAATATTGAAGCTCCTCTATGATTTGAATGCCACTAATTATGACTTCCAATTAGCTATTTTTCAGAAAGGATGGACAAAAAAGAAAATTTAAGTTTAGAGAAAATGAAAACAGAGAAGTGGTAACCAAGCAGGTACAACTTTTACTTTTAGAAAAATTTTCGGACCTCATCGGTAACCACATTAAAATGATTTTCTGAATCTTTCTTTGGGATGTTGACTAGAAACAATATTGGGATGTTTAACTATAATTAAGTTAATAAATTTTTTTTCAAAAAATTACTTTTATTGGCCTTTCTTTTGGGATGTAATATAACTCCTAATAATTGGGGAACACCCGACATTCCCAGTCAAACTGGGTCAATCTACAAGATTAATAATTAGGATTCTAAAAGAGCTCTCAGATATCTTGACGTGATCTTCAACGATCCTAACACATTTGGCCTATGCCTCAGTCCTACTAGGGGTCTTCTACCTACATCTATATAAAGGGGCTACTCCCAGGTCCGCAGACAACTACACACATATAGACAAAGTCTTTCATGCCTTTTCAGAGTTACTATCATGTAGTTGCTCTCTAACTTAAGCATCGGGGAGTTCCCCGCTGGAAACCTCACCCGGCGGTCACTTGTTTTCTATCTTGCGGGTCATCGGTTTAGGTTAGGGTTCCAGAGCACACCCGTAACATATTTTTAGCAACAACATATTGTCGCCATACGTGGGACCCACCAGCCTAGCTGATTAACCTCAAGAAAACTTAAATAATAGTATAAAAAACCGCCATATTTCGGTCAACATCCACGACATTGAAAACCGCCATATTTCGGTCAACATCCATAACATTGCGACGGGTAGCTTTCTTTGAGCCTTCCCATACGCGTCGCCATGTTGTAGCCGTCCAAGGAATCTACCACCATCTCTAGCGGCGCCACCATAAAAAAAATAATAGTTCTACCTACCAAAGTCGTGCAACCATCACCACAAGGGTCGCGGGCACTACAAACCGCCGACCACTATCGCGAAGCTGCCAGAGTAGCAATGCAACCAAACCAGAGAAAATAAAGTTCAAAGTGCTGCCAAACTTTTGTCAGCCCCATCGTCATCACCGCAAAGCGGAGAAGGAAAACTACGGGGTTGTCTAAAGCCTGTTGCAGAATGTCGTACCGCGCCAAAAAATATAGTCATCACCGACGGGGTCGCGACACCATAAACCACAGACCACCGCCGTGAAGCTGCCAGAGCAGCCACAATAACCAAGCAAAAAAAAATGGAGAAGCCACGGCAGCGCTACCGCCTATGGGTCAGAACCCTAGTGCTGCCCCCGCAGCATGTCCTCCTATAAGGCGTCAGCGCCGCACATACTCAAGCCACCTAACACCATGAACTCCTCCGACGTGACTAATACCTCCATCACAGCCATGCTTAGATAGCGACGACGTCGCTTCACTGCCCTCCTCTAGGACTGTTCCAGCGCTACCAAACTGCTACGACGACACCTCGCCTTCCAGCTCTCAATAATTATTGCCCCGAAATTGCATCGTTCAAGTTCCCTACACCGTCGTAACCACGTCTCTAATCGGCATGATTATTGTAACTAGCAAGTAGCGGCTACCGCTGCCGCGAATCTACCAACACAATTGTATAACAATCGAAAAAAAAAAAGGAAAAAGAATAAGCAGATCGTCGTAGTGATGTCAACTCCTCCAGCAATGCATCGACGCTGTAACACCGCGGCCTCACTCCAAATCGTCTGTTGAACTCTCCGTCAACGACCTTCGCGGGGCATTGGGCACCGAAATCAACCCCTTCATGTAGGCGCCGATGACGCCTTTCTCCGAGGTCTGTTTTGCCTGCCATCGCTGTGGATCCGACTCCACCAGCCACCGCCACTGTGCTAACTCTTCCAGACGCCACCATCTATGCAGACCGGAGCCCGCTCGTCGCTATCTTATTTGGCCCCTTAACATAACGACACCACTCTCGTCGCGATTGCCTCAGTAACGGGCGGTCGTGGGCGGCAGTGCGCCAATCAACGCATTAGAGCTAAAGGAGCCACTCTTCGGTCAATGAAAAGAATAGCCAGATCCAAACAAGGTGCATTCTTCCAATTTTTAGAGTACTAAACTTTTTACCCCGTGATTATGGGTATTTAGATTTAAGACCCAATAAGTCTCCTTTATTTTGCACTTGCCACAACCTTTTTAAAAGCATTAAGGTTATATCTCGAATTATGCATATTTATGTTTATGACCTAAAGGGTCTTATTTATTCGACTTAGGCTACATGCTTTCTAAAGCATTAAGATTTTAAAGGAAAAGGCCAATTTAAATTCGAGGCTCTCAAGGTCTTATTTATTTAACATGTGCATTATATTTAAAAAATCTGTGCACACTTTATATATGCGCCGCGTCAAGATAAACAAAGTGACTACAATTTATGGCGTTAGCAAGCCTTCAAAGGGCAACTCACTATCCACTTCAATGTTACCAAGACCTACGTTCTTTTTTAATCTAGCATTATCCACTCGCGCCAATTAGCGCAGATACATTACATATTGAGTCTTACCGACTGTAATCACATTTTGAGCTCACTTGTGACACGCGATGCAACACACCCCTGTCGCCTAACCGGCAAAAGCTCTAATGGGGCCACGGTGTCTGAACATCGATCTTATTTTTATGTTAAAAACATAGTTGCACTTTCATATGCTTTATTTAAAGGCTATTTTTTCAGTCACACACTTTTTCTTGTTGCAAGGGCTTAAATGGCGCCCCGCGAGCATCAACAACAACGTATAAACCGCTTCATAAGCGAGGAACAAATTCACAGAATCTTGCGACTTGGAACCACGCCTAGGGTTTCTTCTACAGAAACTTGCCGACTTACCATTACATATTAATGTTCGTGACATATTCAGTCATACAGTGATTCAACCGTTGCTTGTTGGTAAGAAAATCTTACAGTAATTGAGGCACGCACACTCCCAACGCATCTAGCAAATCTGAGCAAATCGTTATCCTCTGCCAATAGCATCGCTATATATGTCTGGTACAACTGCAAGCTTAAGCTCATGCAACCAACAAATCGAATCTAGTTGCCTCTCAGTATATTGATAAACTACGAAAACTTTTTTAATGATCACCCAGTGACATCCTGCTCAGACGAACTTCGCATCCTTTATATTGTCAACGACATTTTGCTCAGACATACTCCATGTCCTCTAGCTTTATATGTTCGTCTGCTTGAGCAGGCAAATTATGGTCTTCTATATTGTTTCTACAGGTCTTCTTGCGACCGTGCTCTACATATAGGCTAAAAAGCCATCATTATATATTCATGCCTTCTCTGACAGGAGGGCTTTATATATTCTGACAACGGTAATATCACAAGCTTAATGCCTTATTTAGCATCAGGAAAACAAGTATCTATTACTTTGACTGCAGCAGAACATGTGTTTAATTGAGCTTTGTGCTCCATTAGCCCTTTAAGGCACGTATGGGAACTTACGTTACATGAAGTCCCCCAGGGCATTTACATGAGCTCTGTGCTCCATTAGCCTCAAGGACGCATACGAGAACTCCGAGTTCCATCCAACCCCTCAGGGAATTTACATGAGCTATGTGCTCTATCAGCCTTCATGGGAACGTACGAGAACTTATGTTCCGTCAAAACCCCAAGGGTATTCACATGAGCTTTGCGCTCCATCAGCCCTTAAGGGCATGTACAAGAACTTTAAGTTCCGTCAAACCCTCAAGGGTAATTACATGAGCTTTGCGCTCTATCAGCCCTTAAGGGCTTGTACAAGAACTTTAAGTTTCGTCAAACCCTCAAGGGTAATTATATGAGCTTTGCGCTCATCAGTCCTTAAGGGCGCAAACGAGAACTCTAAGTTCCATCAAACCCTCAAGGGTACTTACCTAATCTTTGAGCTCTATCTGCCCTCAAGGGCACTTACCAGAAGTCTACGTTCCACTAGCCTCCTAGGGCGGTCTTTCAAGGGATGAACACCCCCAAGGGTGATAGGATAAAGCTCAAGTTTATATCCGGACGGTTTAGCTTTAGTAATAACCCGTGAAACGGCAAAACACTATGTGGGACTTTATCCGCCCACCATTCTTTGTCAATTCAAAACCCAACCAAGCTTGATTGCGAGGCTTTTTTGCTAGCTCTTAGCTGATGTTAAGAGTTCGCGTCAAAGTAAAACACAAGAATGGTGTGGTCAGTCCAAGCTAAAGAACACACACTTGCAACATACACACTTAGACGGAGAAGTGAAAACTACATTGTCAAGTGAAACCTCTCTAGGGGACACTTAAACGCTTAGGCAAACATGTACAAGTACATACAACAACTTGTATGCACAATTTTGTCCTCTCCCCAAAGAGGCTACCATGAGGCACAACCTCTAAAGGATCTCGAGATCCCATGATTCGTCTTCCCAAAGATGATTTCGAATAGCCTGTTTAGGCGACATTCTAAGACTTAGCTCTCAATAGCAAAGTTCTAGTGCCCTACTTGGGCAAAGTTCCATAGCCTAAGATCCCAAGAGCTTAGGTTTGAGCACATGGAATAGAGAAATATTATTTACCCCTACACGCGAATGAAGAATCCCTTACAAATCTGATACGTGTCTTAAAACACCTGGTATAACTTCCTCCTCCGCCAAACATTTTGGCTAAGGAAGTGGGGGGCTTATGATATAACTCAAATATAACTCTCAATAATTGGGGGACACTCGGTATTCCCAATCAAACTTGGTCAATCTACGAGATTGATAATTAGGATTCTAAAATAGTCATCAGAGATCTTGATGTGATCCTCAAGAATCCTAACGCGATCCAAATATATCTGGCCCATGGCTCAGTTCTACTAGGGGCTACAACTATATAAAATGGGCTACCCCCAGGTACGCAAACAACTACACACACGTAGACACGGACTTTCATGCTTTTTCAGAGTTACTATCATGTAATTGTGCTTTGACTTAAGCATCAGAGAGTTCTCCGCCAAGAACCTCACCCGATGGTCACTCATTTGTTGTCTTGCAGATCATCTGTCCAGGCTAGGGTTCCGGAGCATACCCGGAACATATTTTTAGCAACAACAAGATAAACCTTAATAATTTTCTAACCTTTTCGTTTTTATTATATGGACTCCTTGAAGTTCTAGTTTAACATTTAGATTCATTAAAGTCCTTAGGGAGAAGGCACCCTCTTTTCCTTTTTTTTATAATATATATATAGATTCCTTGAAGTCGTTGTTTCATTTGTAGATTCCTCAAAGTTCTTAAGCCGAAGGCATTAACCATTTTCTTAGGAGAGTGCTTATCCTACATCCTCATCAGACAAATACAAATGATATAACTTCCTCGAAGACAATCCGGCAAAACCCCCTTATACCTTCGCACAGAATTCCAAAACATCTTGGCATGCCCGTTGCAATCCTTCATACGCGCACACTACACATTGGCCTCGTTAAATCCCGAAAATGGTAACACATAAACGGGCTATATATGTTTATACTTTGGGTGAAAAAAATGGATGATGGAGTCCTCCTAATTTTATGAATATCTGCATAAGAAAGCTTAAACCTCTAGTAACAAAAACGTTTTGCATTAGTAACTACTTTCTGAGAGTGAAATATGTGGACAAAGTTGGTAAATACCAATAAAGACTGTCTTGCACCAAAAGTTTGGGCAAATTAGCTACAACTTACCCTTTTTATGATTATTGCCTGACACGTTCTCGTTTTGCTGATTAGTCTGTGCCTCTTACCCTAACATGTATCTCTTGCACACATCATGCCATTGGGCACATCATCATCACATTCATTTTCTACATCACCTGCAACATCCACATTTATGCAACCAATAGAGTAATACGAGCTTAAAATAACCTTCAGGCTGGATAAAGAAAATAACCCTTAAGGTTGATCGAGAGACTAACCCTCATGGTTGATCCAAAAATTAACTTCCAGGGAATTAAGAAAATGACCCTCGAGGTTGATAAAGAGAGCCCTCGGGGTCAATTAAGATGGAAGGTAAAAACTCAAGATTGATGAAAATTTACAATTAAGAGAGTGTTTCAGTCTGGGGCAACAAACTCATACCAAGTTAAACTATGAGAAAATAGTAGCCTCAGATAAAAAAAAAAAAAAGCCTCGAGTAAGGTGATGGCCAGCAACCAAAACAGAGCATATATGTATTTAAATTATGTGATCAAGAAGAAAAGTTTTGTTTATAATAACCCATGTATTCAAACATATGATATAAAAAAATTTGTGTGTATAAGAAATTTTATTCCAATGGCTGGTCCAGTGTTTTCTTATTCATTAATCCTTATCAAATCAAATCAAATCAAATAGACAAAAGTGTGCCTAATAACATTGAAAATCCTTCTCAAGAACATCTAAGGCAAAGTGTAACGTTCCGATCCCCTTTAGTAATTACCCTGATACCCTAGGTGGAACTATCGACCTACAGTTAGAAATTGGCCATCACTAACCACCTCCGATCTCATCTACATCAGCCTATCGTGACCCACACAGCCATATAAAACCATCATAAAACCGTCTTCAACCACCAATGTAGTGTGACCCACGACTACCGATCTCATCCACCCCCATCAAGATAGATCATTATCTTATTGTCGCTGCCTTCTTTATCCATCAACAACCATCATTGGCTGCCAACTATATCCACTTGTGCCGCCCTCAACAACCCCAGCAACCACCACCAATCTTTTTCGGTGTTCATTCATCCCCGCCCATAACCACCACCAAAATACACCACAACCGACAATCTCGTCGCTGCCCAATAATGCCAACCAACACCATCATCGTTCCATACTATTAAATCATCAATACTTCTTTGTCCTTACATAAAACCGCCATTGGAAACCTCACAACACATCAACAACCATTGATTTATGAGGGGATGATGGGTGTTGATAGTGGTGGTGGGTTTGGATGATCGAAAATCAGTAACATATGAAAAAGAATGTCGAGATAGTTCAGGAAGCCAAGCTCGATCTGTCTATGGATCCGATCAATGGGCCTCTTTGTATCAGATGTAGCAAAACGAATCTGGGACCCGTTAACCTAACCCACCCACCTGCTAATTTCCACGTACATGCCTTAACCTTTTAGACCCGTTAAATGTAGTCTTTACTTGGCCTAACTCAATAACAAACGGGAAAAATCGAGTCAATCTGGGAGGCCTTATTGGTCAACCCGTTAATTCAAAGTTTTTGCCCTTTTCCCTTTTATCCTAGATATTTTAAAACCCTACTACTCATCTCTTCCTCGCATAGCCTCCACTCCAGCAGTCGTCAACCCCCAACTTAAGTGATCAACCACTTTGTCGTCCTTTGCGGTCGCCGCAACATTGCCTTTGTGAGTAACATGTATTCTTCTGCTTCCTCTCCATCTCGGTCTTCCTCTTTTTCTGTCACCCAGAGTCTCTTCTTCCTAGTTTGTCATCGTGGCCAAGTTGAAGGAAATGACATAACTGTAAAACTTTATAATTTTACTATTGAACAATGCAGTGGTGTTACAACATCGGGCTTATTGGTGATGGGTCAGTGATTTTAGTTAATTTTTTTTATCCATGTTAGGATCGATTGCAGAGATAGTGATACCTATGTGTAAATCGTCGATCGTCGTCATTGTATTTGTCCATAAACAAAGACATGCATGAGATGTTTAGCTCTTTTGAGGTAGTGGCCATGGTGATGGTTGTAAAAGACGACATTTTGTCGCAAACTTGTCACTGGACTGAGTGGTGGCTCAAACACTTAGGTGCTAGGTGGCACCAATGAGGCATTATTTCAGTTTTTTGAGTTCTTGTGGATGTTGAAACTTTCATTGAGCACTTTCTCAGGTTGCTAGAAATGAACAATACGCCTGTGTGTGTGTGTGTGAAACTTTTGAATAATTAGTTAGGTGACCCATTATTAGTCGACCCATTATTAGTCGACCCTAATGAGCTGGGTCGATTACAAAAACACTAACCTGCTAAAAATCGGGTCAAGTGACCCATCACAGTGAGCCCGGCCTAGAGACACCCGACCAACCTGAGATGCGAGGTCTAGCCAGACGTCAAGAATGTGAAGGAATGTAATGGTACTCTTGCAAACCACAACGTAAAAAGTAGAAAAGTTTTGAGAAAATACAGTCCGAAATATGCAACGAAAAAGTTACATTGAAAATCGTAAGCGAACAAAATAATTATGTAAAAAAAAAAAAAAACCGACATGAACTCCATTTCTAAACCTTTTTTTCTAACAAACAAAGATTTGTATATATATATATATATATAATCAAGTTTAAAGAACGAAAACACACGTAGCCAAAAACAACAGGGGTCTAACTCTCTACCTACATTAATGTTTGGTAATTGGTTTTGTGTGGAAAGCAAACAATAGCAGAGCAAAGTAAGCCAAAGCCCATCCCATTTTATCCTCTAAAAGTTAGGGCAAAATTAGCCGAAAGCCCCGTCCCGTTACAACTCTCGTGATGGTCGCCCCACGCGCTCTCGTCCCGGCGACCTCACCGACTAGCCCCTCACCGTTACCCACTTTACCCCCCCCACCCCGCCTCACATGCACCTCACGCGCTCCCCTCACCCTTCCCAACCGGCGCCTGCCCCTCTTCATCGCCGCTTATCCCCAACTTCTCACCGACGCTACTTCCTCTCTCGTTCTCTCCGCCCAATTGATATCCGACCACCACCACCACCACAATGGCCGACCCAACCGAACCCTCGCTGCCGCCACCGTCGCGCCCCTTGCCCTTCCGCGAGGACTGCTGGTCGGAGGAGGCCACCTCCACCCTGATCGACGCCTGGGGCCGCCGCTACCTCGAGCTCAACCGCGGCAACCTCCGGCAGAAGGACTGGCAGGACGTGGCGGAGGCCGTCAACGCCCGCCACGGCCACTCGAAGAAGACCTACCGCACGGATGTGCAGTGCAAGAACCGGATCGACACCATCAAGAAAAAGTACAAGGCTGAGAAAGCTAGGGTTTCCGATTCTCACGGAGTGTTTGCCAGTTCCTGGCCGTTTTACCCCCGTCTGGATATGCTGATCGGATCCACCGCCGCCGCCAAGAAAACGACGCCGTTCAGGTCGCCGCCGGCTTCCCCGCCGTTGGCCTTGCCTTTGCCTTACCGGAAACCTGCTCAGCCGGTTGCACAAGCGCAGCCGTTGGCTTTGCCGATGAAACGGCCGGCTAGTGGATCGGTTGGTGTACCTACGCCGGTTGTGGATGATTCGTACTTTAGGAGGAATTACTCGGCAGTGGCTGCAGCTGCAGCGGCGGAGGGGGGAACCGAGAGCAGTGAGGAGGAGGAATTGGAGGAGGAAGTGGAGGAGGAGGTGGAGGAGGGGGGAGGGGTTGAGGGGGTGAGGAGATTGGCGAGGGCGATAGAGCGTTTTGGGGAGGTGTACGAGAAGGTGGAGGGCGAGAAGCAGAGGCAGGTGGTGGAGCTGGAGAAGCAGAGGATGCAGTTTGCAAAGGACTTGGAGGTCCAGAGGATGCAGCTGTTTATGGACACGCAAGTCCAGCTTGAGAAGATGAGGCAGGGCAAGCGGTCGCGGTCGGGGTCGGATGGTGAGCGTTCTCGTGTCTTTTCGGAGTTCTTGTTTCTTGTTGAGTTGAATTGATCGCATTCTTGCTTAGAGCAAATTACTGAATATAATGCTTGGGTGTGTGTTTGAAAGAAGGAATTTTTTAAGTGATTTGGGGTTTATGGTGTTTTGAGATTGGGGTTGCGTAGGTTGCCAATAAACTGCTTTTTGCTATTTGATATGTTTAGTATTGTTTAGATGCTCTTCTGTTGATTTTTAATTTGGTGTGGCTGATGTTTTGCTCTTTAACAAAGTATATGATGAAGATTTTTAGGCTAGTTAGATGCCTTCTACTAGTATAATATCATCCCTGCTGCTGTTGCTAAGGCATCATGTGCCCCCTACTTTTTGTTAATTATAGTTGCGTAGTGATCGTTGGTGTTGGATATCGGTAAATAATAAGAGCATGAATGTGTACTACTCTCCTATGAGTGGACAGTAAGAAGTTGAGATGTTGAGATATCATGTATAATGTAGACTGCTTGCTCGGCCCGACTTTTGACTGACAGATTTCTCTGCTTGTTCTATATATGTTTGGTACACAAACAGGTATTTCTCAATTGCTAGGACTAGGACCTAGCAGAACGTAATACTTGAAGTAATTTGAGCATGATGATTAGAATGATTTTGTCTATTGGCTAAGTTAGTGTTGGAGACATTCATTGCTTCCATGACCTTTGCAAGCAGTTTTAGACGTCCTTCACCTAAACTAACGGTAGGGCAGCGAAAAGAACTGTGCCATATTGGATTTCTGGAGAAACAGAGCACATTGCGAATTCCGTGACTTGTTTGGGCCTTTGAAATTTCTGTGCTCTTTACTAGTGCAGGTTTAGGATTGGAGTTAAACCTTAGAAGTTGTAGCTGAGGCCAGTGTAGGTAAGTCACTTCAGATACATGGAGTATTCCGAATCTTTTGTAGGTAAGCTGGTGTTTGGAGATGAGAGAGAGGGAAGAGGTGTTAAGTTCTTGTCAGAAGAGGACTTGTACGCATAAATACCATAATATTTTACTCTTGAACCAGGATAGAAGTAGTTATCAAAACAATCTTGGCACTAGTATATAGGAAGAGGTACTTATTATTTTCGGACATAGTAGTCTAAAGGAGGACTTTGTGGCCTACTTATAGTATATTTAAGACTGTCTTGGCCATGACCATCTTTTGTGTGTGTCCAAGTGTGCAATCTTTTGTCTCGGGGCCAACGTAATGATAATTGGAAACAGAGGCATAGCAAGTCTTGATCCATTTATGTCAGTTCTTAGCAAATGTCTGAACTTTATGACATCTCTTGCCTGCTTCATTTTTTGGCGACCAATCATCTTTGACAAGCCTGGATACCCCTTACTGAACTCAAATTGATTTATGTTAATGCCGGGGTTCATAGACAGATTCTAATCGGGTTTTCTGGGAAGAAGTTAGTGTGAATGCTGGAATTTGCAGAAAACATAAGAATAACTAATCGAAGAATAGTCACTACCGTGAAGTTTAGAAGGGATAACAGAGTCCTGAGATAGCATAATTGGTGGATTAATTCTTTATTCCCTGATTGCATAAAATTGCATGCAGGGCTATTTATACAGTTCACTTTTCAACTAACAGTTTTGACACCGGTTTTGATGAAATTCCTCTACTTCGACTTGCTTTAAGTTTAACTGCATCTTATCGTAAGAAAGTATCTTTATGGCATCATAGCGGAAACTAAGTTTAAATAAGACAGGATTCTGCATATACTTCATTTAGGCCACTGTCCAAACGTAGTTTTCGTCGGCTATGTAAATCCTTGTTTTCCACCTCTCTCACAACTACCCAAGTTATATTTGGTCTAGCCTACCTCTTCTTAGCCCATCAACTTGACATAAGTCACTTTATCTGGCTAAAGCATCATCTGTTCTTCAGTTGGTTCCACCCTTCCTTCTTGCAGATAGCCTCATTATTTACTTGGTCTACTAAGCATTCGTTTCAGTTACAAATCTTAAAGTTCCCAACGTCTTGAATCATATATATAGCATAGACAAACACCTCTCCACTGTGTCTAACCTGCTCAGATTCTGTACCTAACATTTGCATGAAACTCTCCCTCATGCCAAGATACCAAAAAGTAATTTTCTGGTAGTTGTACCATTGGCTCTCATCTCACTCTTAAGCCGTTGTTAGATAGAGTAGTTCTCAACGATTCCAACGTTGCATTAGATGTGCATGTGTATCTATGATTTTAAATACAGGTGATGTGTTAGATAAGTAGGTCAAAAGGCATAATGGCCCCACACATAAAGCTGTAATGCTTTTTAATCTTGATATGCAGTTTGAATTTAACTTGATATGCAATGTATTTTTTCTCTAAAGCAGTTCTACTGTTCTGTTTTGCAGACATCTATAGCTAGCCTTGTGGAAGAGGACATTGATGGTCATTTTACTTGGGATACATATGGCTTTTAGGGATTCCAGCATATCCTGCGAAATACAATTAGTTTTTAGCTGATTTTGGAAGAAGCCGATGCCTTGACTGTAAGAGTGCTTAGTACCAACAAATCATCAGCAGATAAGGCTGTCAATATTTTGGTGAATTATATATTATCTGATCTTGCTTACTCTTTTACATGATACCATTGTTCATCAATGGGCGGTTCCATTAGGTTCAACTTGTTAAAATTTCTCAGTGTGATGCCTATATTAGCCTTGCTGTCATGGACAAAGGAATGTTTCGTTTGATGTTCTTAGAATTCAAGGTTAGTTTGTTCGACGACTCACTCTTCGGGCCACCAAGTTCTATTTATTAAACCTTATCGTTCTGTGGATGATGCTCTACTAGCCTCCATATGATTACAGTGCCTAGACTATCCTAGTATTTCAGAGGATAGGTTGTGATGTTTCTCACCAACAGCATGATTTTCCTCCCACTTTTTGAAAGCTAGATCTTCGGCATGTTCTTGCGATAACAGTATCACCGGTGGTAAAAAATTAGACCTATCGCGTTTATTCTGCAGATGTGTATTTATCCAGAGAGAGTGATGCCAAGATCTATAGATTGAATTGGATCATCGTGTGTGTTCTTTTCTCATTCGTTAGGTGATTAAGGGGAAGACGAAACGTATAATGGAAACTTGTGCATTGAATTAGCTATTGTTGCCTTTTTTTTTTTGATATGAATAGAATTGCAATTTATGGTTCGTTGGTATGAGGATTGAAACCAGCTACGTTGAATTAATCCTTCAAAGCCTTTGCCGTTTTTGCGGATATGGATCCCCTGCTGTAACCAGGAGTGCTGTACCCAGCAATGTGAGAGGGGGAAGAGAGAGAGTAACCATGGTTTGCATCCCCCTCTCTCTTCCCCCCCCCCCCCTCTCTCTCTCTTCCGCATCTCACATTGCTGGGTACATCACTCTGCTGTAACCCATGGTTACAGCAATGAATCCCAATCCTGTTTTTGCCACCCCAGCTATTATTCTCCACACCATGTCAAACCTTTCGGCTAATAGAATTGATAGAGGTTGCGAATTGGCTTAGATACCCTTGGAAATATAACGGAATTTCCGTCAACATGTCTAAAAGCAATAATCAAGGTAGCGTTTGAAATTACTTCTAGTTTTGGTTTTCTGTTTAAAAATAAAATAAAATAAAACTAAAATCAGTTTAATTTTTTTTTTTTACAAAGATAAATGGGTGTTTGATTACCTTATTAGTTTTTATTTTAGGTGTTTGATTACTCATTTTTTATTTTAATTTTTTTCTTTGGTGGTGGTTTGCGGTGGTGGTAGTGGGGCGTGGCGGTGGTCGCCGGTGGTTGTGGCGGTAGGAGGGTGGTGGTGGCGTTGTCTCAGAATAAAAATCAAAACTGAAAACTAAGGCCATGTTTGACGCTCATTTTTTTTCCAATTTTTTTCCAGTTTTGAAAATTGGGAAAAAAAAGCGCATTTGGTAACCAATTTTTTTTCCTTCTCCAATTTAAAAAATTAGATTTTAAACTGAAGAGTAAAAAAAAACTCTGACCACTATCGGCCACCACCACCGTGAACCACCGCTAGGCCCCACCATCGCCACCGCAAACCAGTACAAAAAAAACTCAAAATAAAAATTGCGTTATCAAACACAAAAAAAAAAAAAACTCAAAATAAAATTGGGTTATCAAACACCCATTTGTTATATATAAATGCAGAACTAATATTTCCAATTGGAAATTCAAAAAAAAAAAAAAAACACCCATTTGTTTTTTTAAAAAAAAAAATTAAGCTACACTTTAATTTTTTCAATTTAAAAACTGAAAATTAAATTTTTTTTTTTGTCAAACAGAGCATTAAATTCTAAATGAAAGTTTTCAAAAACAGTAATGTTATAAAAACTGATTTTAAAAAATAAAGAAAAAAAAAAAGGGCTAATTACACCTATGTCCCTGAGATTTGGGGATAATTACACGCGAGGACACAAAGTTTCAAAATGTAACACTTATGTCCATTGACAAACGGAACCCTAAAAATCTTAACGGTTTTAACAAAATGACTTTATTGCCCTTATGTTAGAAAGTTATTTTTTTAAATGCCATTGTCTCTTTTTAGAAAAGAAAAACCCTAATTCTAACCACCCCTCCCCACCCCCCCGCCACCCCTCCCCACCCCATCTGCATCCCCCTCGCCCTTCCCCGTCACCCACCCACCCCGCCTGCTTCCCTTCCCCGGCGCCGCACCCCGCCTGCCTCCTCCTTCCTCGTCACCCTGTCACCGCCCACCCCGTCTACCTCCCTTTCCTCGAAACCTCCTGCTGGCGTCGAAACCTATCGCCGGCGACGTCACTCTTCCCCTTCATCTCTTCTCTCCTCCCTCACAGCAACCCACTCCCTCATTCCATGCCAGCAGCTCCATCGCCCCACGCCGCCGGTAGCTCCATCGCACCACGCCGCCGATTTTGAAGCCCTAATTTGCAAATTAAGGTTTTGAAGCCCTAATTTGCAAATTAAGGGTTTGAAACCTTAATTGACAGATTGAGACCTTTGAGAAATGGCAGATTGAAACCCTAATTTGCAAATTAGGTTTTTAAATCAGATCTGGAGAAGGAGAAGAGAAACCCTAATTTTAAGGTTTCAAAACCCTAATTTTTAAATCAGGGTTTCAAATCCTCCTAATTTTAGGATTTCAAAAGCTTAATTTGCAAATTAGTTGCAAATCCTAATTTTAAAAAATTAAGGTTTAATTTGAAAATTATAAAAATTATTTAGGATATACTGTACAAGGGCAGTACTGCCATTTTTAAAATACGTAATGATGAACAATATATTTTTTGGATGGAACCCTAACAGATGGACACGGGTGATACATTTGAAACATTTTTTGTCACGGAATGTTACATTTTGAAACTTTGTGTCCTTGACTGTAATTACCCCATAACCTCAGGGACATAGGTGTAATTAGCCCAAAAAAAATTTGTGTGTCAAACGGGTTTTTTTTCTCTAGTTTACAAAACTGGAGAAAAAACTAAAAACGAAAAGGAAATTAAACAGAGCCCAAATGACAGGCACTTGGGTTTCTTCATATGGTTGCTACATCACCTCGTCTTCTCCATCAGACTTGATCGTCAATTTACATGCTTCACATTATCCGTTGAACATCTCAAATCATTGCCAACATTAGCACAATTATCATCGAGTATCATCGACAACGATTAACCCCGTTGCTGAACATGGCGCTCCTTATCCATTGGATAAGCCAACACTCGCTGTCAAAGCAACCACGAATAGAGAATCACAATCCCACATTGCAGATGTTGCTTTTATTGGCTTTTATTCAGTGATGTTAAAATGTACTATTAAGAATTGTCGCTGAAAATGTTCAAAAAATATTTAGCTATCATTAATCGTGTTATACAAGGGTTTGTAAGTATTTTTTTACAATTGGGGTAGTAGTAAAAAAAAATTTCTTCGTAAAATTCTAAAAACCCACACTTGAAAGCACGAGTACCAAGAAAACTCTTACAAATCAACCGTAGCCGTCAGAATAACACGTGAAATAACTACCTGTCGAAATTGGTCTAGGAAAGCAAAAAGTGATGAAAGAGGAACTGCAATACCTATTGGATGGAGTTGACATATGTGTACATGTTTGTCACTATCGTTACCTTATTAGGTAGCGTGTATTTTGACTGCTCTGTAATCCTTTCCAGATGTATGTTTTTTTATTATTCTCAAAAGAAAAAAAAAAAGGAGTTGTGGGATTTTGGGTGGATCCAAGTGTGTTGCGGAGGAAGACAGGTAATTGTTGGTTGTGCATCGAGTGATGGCGATGATTGCACATGAGAAAAGATGTCAAGAGTTGGCATTTGAAGACGACGTATTAGACGGCCCGAAGATCTGGGCTATTTGTAATTTTTATTGATTAGTAATCTAAGCTCTTAAAGGGTAATAATTTTGGTAGGTCACATGAAATATAGGGGCATGGTCACTTTTCACATATTTTGTAACGGCTTTCCTAACAAGGAGGGGGCCGGCTTGGTGTAACTCTTATATTGTTTATCTTAATGGTGGAGTTCTTAACATTTTAAAAAAAAAAACATCAATAAAAAGAATGTAATTTGTGATACCACATACAAGTGAGTGTAATAAATACGAATTTCAGTGGCTTTGAGTGTAATTAGCCCTTATTATATTTGACGCTGTCATTGGATGCAACTTTCGAAGCGATAGGAATCAAGTTATTGGGATTCCATAAATGACTCTCGGTATTTAAAATGAAAATGCCAGCGACTTTAGCGACCTTTGGACGAAGCCACACCCTAATTCTCTTGCTAAAATTTCAAGGAAAATGCGTGCTGGTGCAACAGGCCTTGGAATGAAAGGCTTGTGAATGTCCATTGAAGCCTTCCTGAGATAGTTTTTCTTTTCTTTTCAGAGAGAGCCTGCGACATCATGTTAGCAGAATAATTCAATGCTCGTCCTGCTTACGGAAAGAGGAACTTTTTGACTCCACAAACAACTGATTGTGACTGATCTTATCTGAAATTCTATCTTGTTGGCCTAAGGTTGAGAATTTTTGGAATGATTTGTCTGATTCAGGAGGGTTATCAAGATGTAAACCTTTTGACCAAAAGCACTTTAAGGTCTCTCCTTTAACAAATGAAATTCTAGCTTCACTAGATCTTCCAAAAGAAGCTGTAGAGAGCATTGTCAAGACCCATTGCATTTGCGCCACCCCCCCCCCCCTCTTATTTCTTCCTCTTTATGAAAAAGGTAAGCAATAATACTACCATGAAGTTAAAGTGATCAGTGAATATGTTTCACTACAAAGCTCTTGAGTAATCTCAGATACTGACACAAATCTAACCCTACAATGAACTGATGTAGTTAGCTTATAGCAAAGGGCTAGCTCCACTCACAAGCTTCTCTGGAATGAACTCCCTTCGGGATATTACTGAATAGTGAGTCTAAGTCAAGATATCAATTGCTCTATGAAAACAGAGCGAACCTGATCGAGTCAGAAAATCCAAGTTTCAATCCAGGCAGCAATACACCTTCAAAGAGTTGGAAGCGCCTTTGGATACTCAAACTTCGGGGACAATACAGTTGTTTTACTTTCACAGGCCGCTCCTACTCAATCGTCTCCGCATCAGACAAAAGCTTGTCAGCTAAGCATAATACGTGATGATGCCTGCAGCTTATGTCAAGATGATACAGAGAGTTGTCAGCATCTCTTGTCAACTTGACCACCCACCAAAGAGTAGCTGTTACGATGGACGGCTCAGAAGATAACTTTCCTAATGCGTCGACGAGTTATGCCTACAACCTCAATCCTTTCTCATGCCAGTGTGCTATAAACAAACTGTGCCATCTCTACGCTGGAAACAAAGCAGACTTAGAGCGACGATGGGAATAATCATTTCAACACCCCTCGCCCCCAACTAGGGTCAACAGTATACTCATTCAGATCACAGGACCCTTTTTGTGCACAAGCCTTGGCCAAATTGTGCGGAGCATATTTTTAACAGCAACAGATTGGCGCCATCCGTGGGACCTACCAGCCTAGCCGGTCGACCCCAAGAACGCAAACGGCCGACGGCAAAGCGTAGGAACCACCAACACGAGTGCCGCCGCCACATGTTTCCAGATTGAATTGTCGTCACAAAACAAAAACATTGTTCGAAGAATCGCCGAGCCACCTCCATCGGCCTCTAAAGGATCTCAATATCCTTCTACGGCCGAGCCACCTCCATCAGCCTCCGCTACAGTACAGACAAGAGGCCCGCCGCCGGTAGCCGTCATCAATGGTTACCAACAACCCGCGACAATCCACCAAGCAACGTCGCAGGACCACCGCGGCCACCACGATCGGCCGCATAGCCGCTATGAAGCTACCAGAACAACACCAACATCTCAGGAAAAAAAAATCAACCAACGCCGCCGTCGCCGAGTCCTTCCTCTGCCACGACGTTTTCGCTTCTGTAACATCGTGCCGGCCAAAACTTCGACGCCGAGGAAAGCAGCACCGCCACTGCACCGTCGCTCCCATGGGTTAAAGCCCCAACAACGCCTTCACCGCTGTTCACCGTGCGGCAGGTTACCACCGCCACAACTTCAAAACTCCGGCCACGCAAACACCGCCGGAGTCACCGGCGACTCAAAGCTGCTGGAACCAACAACAAACATCTCAACGAAAAAGAATAAAAAAATAGAACGGAGAAGAAGCGGTAACGGCGTCGCCCAATAGGGTCCAAACCCTAACTACTCGCCGCCGTCAACCGTCACAATCGCCACCACGACCTCGCCATTGATGCACCTTCGAGACGCCACCACCGCGACAATGCCTTCGCGTCAATAGGCGTCGTCATACAATCGCCGCCACAGCAACCCCACCGCCGGGGAACTAGATCCGCACCGCACTGCCTCCGCAGCTAGGACCTGTGCCACCATCGCCACTTTGGGGCTATTATCACACCAACCAAATCGAAAAAAAAATAGAAAAAAGAAGAAGATTGCAACCGTGGTGTCAACTCCTCCGGCAATGCATCGACGTTGCAGCAGCGCGGCCTCACCCCAGATAGTATGTCGCCCCTCTCCGTCAACGTCCTTCACGTGGCATTGGGCACCAAAATCAAGCCCGTCCCGTACGGGCCTGCGCGCCGGCGATGTCTTCCTCTGAGATCTATTTTCGTCGGCCACCCTGTGGCGCCGACTCCATCAACTGCCGGCCACCCTGTGGCGCCAACTCCATTAACCGCCGGCCACAGGCGCTTCAGATCTGCGACCATACGACGGCTCCACCGCGACCTCCCCGCGCATCGCGGTTTCCGTCACCATTACGACGCCGCCTCACCGCTACCTCACTGTCGCCCTACCGTCGCCGTCGGTCCACCCTTGCATCGTCAACATCACGCCGGTCGGGGTCATGGTAAGCAGCGCTGCCAGCGTGCCACCGTCTCCCTACAGCGCCGCCTGACTTTTGTTCGTGAAAAGAATAGGCAGATTTAAGGAAAAGGTGCAACCTTTCTTTTTTAAAGAATTATGAAATCCCCCACATGATTTTGCATATTAATATTTGAGACCTATTGGCTCTCCTTTATTTGGCACATGACACATTTTTTAAAAGAATTAGACTTTTGGCTTATGAAAGATGCTTATTTATATTTAAGACCCTAAGGGTCTCATTTATTCGACACGAGCCATACACTTTTTAAAGCATGAAAATTTACGTGCATTTTAGACCTACAAGGTTTCATTTAATTCGCATATGATATGCATTCTTTAAAGTGTGCGCACATTTTATATTGCGTGGCACGTCACTAAAAAGTAAAGCGACTATAATTTTAGGCACTAACAAGCCTTCCAAAGGCCGCATTTTGTGCACTTCCAATGCCTAGACCTATTTAATATTTTTCTAGCATTACGCAGTTACATCCGTGGGCGCAAGCACGTCATAAGTCGGGGCTTTCGACTGCTATGACGTTTTAAGCTCACATGTGATATGCAATGCAACACACCCATGTCGGCTAACCGACAAAACCCTAATGGGACCGCGGTGACTAAAACACCGCTATTAATTCTGTATTAAAAACATAGTTGTGTTTTTATAAGCTTTATTGCTTCAGAAGCTGTTTTTTCAGTCATGTACTTTTATTTCTTACAAGGGTTTAAACAATGCGCGCAAGCATCAACGGTGACGTATAAACCACTTCTTAAGTAAGGAACAAATTCACAACACCCGGTGACTTAAAAGTCACGCCTAGGGTTTCTGCTGCAGTATCTTGCCGTCACGGCATTATATATCGTTTCATGGTCATACAGTAGCTCTATTTATGGCGTATTCACATCTCGGCTCGTTGAGAAGCTAGTTCAACAATGATGGAAGCACACATGCTGCCACCACATCTAGTGAAATCAGAATTCATCGCCAGCCTCTGCTAACAACATCTAATATGTCTGGTACAACTGCAAGCTCAAGCATGCAACCAGTAAATCGAATCTAATAGTTTCTCACTACATCGATAAACTGCGACAACTTCTCTACCGATCATTAGTGACATCTTTCTCAGACGAACTTCGCATCCTCTAGCTTTATATGCTCGTCTAGTCAAGCAAGCATGTGTGGTATTTTATATTGCTCCCACAAGGTCTTCTTGCGACCAGCCCTACATATAGGCTAAAAAGCCATCTTTATATATCTACGCCTTCTCAAAGGTGGGGGGCTTCATATCTTATGATATCAGCAGTATTACAGGTCTAATGACTGTGCCCTCTCAGACAGGGGGCTTCATAGCAGCGGCCATATTACGGGCTTAATGTCGCGCGCCTTCTTATTGAGCGCAGTGACATGTTGCTTCGACTGAAACCCTCGAGGGTATTTTCATGAGCTTCGCGCTCCATCCGCCCCCGAGGGCGTGTACGACGAGAACTTTAAGTTCCATCAAACTTTCATCAGCTCGAGCTCCATCCGCCCCCGAGGGCACGTAAGACGAGAACTTTAAGTTTCATCAACCCTCATGGGTACTTTCACGAGCTTTGAGCTCCATCCGCCCCTGAGGGCGTGTACGGCGTTCCGTCAAACTTTTGAAGTTCCGTGTACGATGAGAACTTTAAGTTCAATCAAACTTTCATGAGCTCAAGCTCCATCCGCCCCCGAAGGCGCGTAAGACGAGAACTTTAAGTTCCGTCAAACCCTCGAGGGTATTTTCATGAGCTTGGTGCTCTATCCGCCCCCGAGGGCACGTACAATGAGAACTCTTAAGTTCCGTCAAACCCTTGAGGGTATTTGCATGAGCTCCGCGCTCCATTCGCCCTTAAGGGCGCATGGAGAGCTCTAAGTTCTGTCAAACCCTCAAGTGTATTTGCATGAGCTTTAACCTCTATCTGCCCCCGAGGGCGTGTAAGACGAGAACTTTTAATTTCCGTCAAACCCCCAAGGGTATTTGCATGAGCTCCGAGCTCGATCCGCCCCCGAGGGTGTGTATGACGAGAACTCTTAAGTTCCGTCAAACCCTCGAGGGTATTTACATGAGCTCTGCGCTCTATCCGCCCTCAAGGGCGCTTGCCGGAACTCTACGTTCCACTAGCCCTCTAGGGCGGTCCCTCGAGGGACGAACACCCCTAAAGGTGACATGATAGAGCTCGAGTTCTATCCGAACAGTTTAGCTACAGTTCTAACCCGTGAAACGACAAAGGACTATGGGACTTCATCCCCTCACCATTCTTTGTCAATTCAAAACCCAACCAAGCGTGAGTGCGAGGCTTCTTTGCCAGCTCTTAGCTGATGATAAGAGTTCGCGTCAAAATAAAATGCAAGCATGATGTGGTCAGCTCAAGCTAAAGGACACACACTTGCACAAAGTGAACACCCTCCAAAGGAGAGGTGACCCCTCGAGGGGACATTCAAACACTTAGTACATGCAACAACTTGCATGCACAGCTTTGTGTCCTCTCCCGAGAGAGGCTACCATGTGGCACAGCCTCTAAAGGATCTCGAGATCCCATGATTCGTCTTTCCAAAGATGATTCCAAATAGCCTACTTAGGCGACATTCTAAAGGCCTAGCTCTCAAGAGTTAGAGTTCTAGCACCCTACTTGGGCAAAGTTCCAAGGCTTAAGCTCCCAAGAGCTTAGGTCCGAGCGCATGGAGGAGAAAAATATTATTACCCCTACAAGTGGATGGAGAATCCCTTACAAATCTGACGTGTGTCTCGAGACACCAGGTATAAACTTCCTCAGCCAAACATTTTGGCTAAGGAAGTGGGGGGCTTATGATATAACATAAATATAACTCCCAATAATAGAGGGATACCCGGCTATTCCAGTCAAACTGGGAGATCGATAATTAATTTATCATAGATCGTGACGTGATTCTCAAGGAAGCGATCCTAACATATCTGACCCACGGCCCAGTCCTACTAGGAGTCTTCTCTTACAGCTATATAAAGGGGTCTATCCCCCCCCAGATATGGGACAATGAGACAATTCATGCTTTTTCAGAGTTATTATTCTGTAGATGCGCTCTGACTTAGGCATCGGAGAGTTCTCCACAGGGAACCCCACCCGGCAGTCACTCGTTTTCTGTCTTGCAGGTCATCGGTCAAGGCTCGGGTTCCGAAATTTGCGCGGAGCATATTTTTAGTAGCAACAACACTCAAAACCCCAAAGTTTGTCGTCTAGCAATTAAAGGATTTCACTAACAGGAATCAACAACGCTGTTAGTTTTAAGGGTAATTCCGTCCCTTTCAATTCCCTTTGGTCAAACCCTTTTTCTTCCACCTCCACCACCACTTACTTTCTCACCTCCAGCCTAGCCTCGTCTAGCCATCACCTCCTCCCTTTGTGACCACTAATTGCCATTCCCACCCTTATCACCATCATCGGTCAATCCTCCATGCCCATCCTAAGTTCACTTGCAACTCGATCACCAATCACCGCTTAGCAACCCTCAATTTCCCGATCTCTACTCTCATTTGATGCACACAAATCACAACTGGAACTAAAATCTAAACAATATCAATTATTAATTCACACACATTAGTAGCACCACGATGTGTCACCTTGAGCAACATCGCCTTAGTCATGGGGGTGGGTTTGCGGGTTGGTTGGCAGTGAGTTTGCGGAGGAGAATGAAAGGGGAGAGACGAGCGGCGTAGGTGGGTTGCAGCAGTGGGTTTGTAGGTTGATGGTCGAAGCGGTAGGTTGGCGGGTTGGTTGGGACTGGGTTCTTGGAAGAGGAGCAGTCGAGCTCCAGCAGAGGCTGGCGGTGATTAGGGAAGGATATGGAGAAAGACAAAAAGAAAGGAGAATTGACCATCCTACCCTTCTTCTTCTTCGATCTCATTCATTGAAATTGGTTGAAAAAGTTAATCGCTGAAAAATATAAAAAAGAACCTAAAATGACAGAATACCCTTAAAATCTAACAGAATCATAGACTCCCATTAGTAAAATTTTGAGTAAAAGACACCAATGGTCACTGAACTATACCCCATTTTTCACTAAAGTCACTCAACTTTTTTTTGTACCATTTTAGTCAATAGACTAACAAATTTGTCCAGTCTGGTCACTCGGTCTCAAAATTTGCTAGTCTAGTGACTAGAATTACACAAAAAAGAGTTGAGTGACTTTAGTGAAAAAGGGGGTATAGTTCAATGACCATTGGTGCCTTTTACTCTAAAATCTTTTGATTGCAATAGATGGCAAACCTTAGAATTTTCGGTGCCTAATCGGAAATACTGGAGCTTTGGTTACAAATTTTAGCCAAGGTCAGAGTTTACTGTGCAATTTTTTTTTTATCGCACATGAACTGAAGGTATTGCCTAACGAAATTGCGTCACACAATTCTGGAAGAGACACGATCTGCATAGCATGTAGGCCGCTTAATGCAATTTACATTGGTGGAAGAGAAGCTCTCTGCGTTGCTGCACTAAATGAAATAAACATTTTTTCTTCTTCCTAGCTATGAGAAGTACTACAGGATATGAGAGAAATATTACAAAGTTCTACCTGCAAATGAAACTCGGCTCAGACCAGCTGGGCATGATATATTATTCAGAACTACACCAAGACTCTAACCTATATATGTGTATATATATATATAATACCTAAAGAGAGAACCAACTGTTGAACGAGAAATTTCCCTTCCATTCTAACATTTCCCATAGAATTCACCTACAGCTTAGTCCTGCGTTGAAAGAATTCTCAGATGTTAGTGTTCATCGTTTCAAATATGAGGGTTTACAACTACTGCATGAACTGAATAATAAAGGTACTTCACTTGATTGAGAGTAAGAAGAAAAGGGTAAGACAGTAGAACATAAAGCGACGATTAGGTACTCTTAAGGCGGTAATGATAACAATCAATGTGAGAGAACTGTCAATTTTATGTACGATTCCATGCTTATGTGTGGGATGCATGTGATTTGCTCAAAATGGCACCAAATATGACAGTCAGCATTGCAATATGATGCATATAATAACGTAACCTGACGAGACATACAAGATCTGAACGCAGGATACATAGGGGCTTCAGTCTTGGTCTTCTCTATACGGAGACCTGGCAAACCATGCGAGACTCACCCTTATAGCCTGTTTGCAAGTTTTGAAAGGAGAGAAAAGAAAAGAAGAGAAAGGAAGAGAAGGAAATACAGTTTTTCTTCCTCTTATTTGTGAGTTTAAGAGAGAAAGGAAAGTATAATTCATTTCTCTTATTTATGAGTTCATAAGAAAAGAAAAGACAAGATACAATATTACATATGTACCGTTATACAAGAGTGTGATAATTCAGACACAGACTTTAAAGTGTGATCCTAACTAAGAACATAATTCACATGAGAAAAAAAATTGGTCATCAAGGATATCACATAAAGTTTATACCATAATAATGTAATAAGTCTAACATGAGCTTGCACCTCTCGGGTGAACAGCCAAATAAAGCACTCAGCTTTTCGGGATTCTCACCTGAGATTGCATGAGATGAAGTTAGCCAGCACTTCTGTCACTTCTTCTGTTTGTTTGTAGTAAATGGTATAATAGGTTTTGTGAGAAACCCTAAGATCTAAAAGTCATTAAAAATTCAATCATCATAATCTCAAGGGTAATATGAGTATTATCAAAGAGTTTGCTTTCTCTCCATTTCTTCTCAAATTTGGGAGGAAAGATTTAGAGACATAAGAGGCTCAAACTTTCCTCCCTTTCTCTCCTTAAAAGAAGTCACAAACTAGAGAAAATGGAGGAAAGTAACCACTTCCTTTCCTCTCTATTCTCTCCTAAAAAAAACTCGCAAACAGACACTGGTCAAGGAATTTGAAGATTTATTTCTCAGGCTATATTTACATACATATAAATGTTTAAGTTACCGTTTAAGTTGTTAGATAACGGCCTTAACAATGTTATCATGTTTTAATACTATGTCTCACATGCAAGCCCTAAACTGCATGTGGAGAGACAAATACAAGTGCACCACCACCATGTGCACGAATAAATATGGTGCAAAAATTGCACTAGGAAGAAGAATCAAACTTATGACCTTGTCAAACCAAAATTCTATATTAACTCACCATCTAACCTAATAGGCTAATATGTTAGAAAGTAAGCTCAATAATATTGTCATGCTTTAATATTAAACCCTAGGCAATGAGTTGGGAAGAAAATGCAAGACGACCGTCAAACTATAGTAGGAAAACCAGAACTGAATAAGTAAAGATGGTATTGCATCCTTCATTTGTATTGCTCTAGACATCAAGCAGCATAATCAGAAACTCCTTTTTTGTTTTTTTTTCCTACAATCTTTAGCTTCTATTTGTCCACAAACACCACGCACATTTATACACTACATTGTCAGCTTTCTTCATACTTTCATGCACTTCCATTCCATTCCATTTACTTTCTGGCAACACATTTTCCTCCTAGAATTGGGATAAACTAATACTGAACAATGTTTATTGTTTATTCAAATGAGCCAAATAAAGAAGGGGAGCAATATGTACGACTGTTTCCTTGTGACAATGTTGTCCGTACACATATATATAGTAACCTAAATTATCACACTTAATCGATGTGTCAGTAGCACACCTCAGGCCTACAGCATGTAAATTTACCCCTCAAGTGTGTGTACTCACCGTCAAAGCTCCCCCCAAGTAATGTTCAGCCAAGAACCACTGTTTTTCCGAGAGACACTGTCACGTGAGCGTGCCCAAGTTGTTAACCATGTATTATGGTACCGAATGAGAGGGATTTGGAGAGGGAAGAAGACCCACGTATACAATCAAATCTTAACTTAAAAGTGATATGGGTAAAAAAATACCACAAATGGAAAAGTGAGACGTGTCATCACCACCAGGAAGCACCAAAACTGTTCCCTAAATTCGTGAAGTGGGAAATGGCACTGCCCACTCTCCAACTATCCTACTTTCTCATTATGACTAGTAATTGCCCACTAAATGATAGTAACCTCTCACTTACTTGGGTAACTCCTCATTAAAGGAGAAATAACTGACCCACTACTAGGAGTCATATATAAAGAAAATCTGAGAATGGAAAGAGGGAAGTTTTTACAATCTAAGAATACTTTCAAAAATTAACATGTTCATAATCATATAAATTAACACTTTAAACTGAGGCCCTAAAGTTAATTAGTCCAAAACCCCAAGCCCATGGGATTAGCCCAATTTGTGAAGCCCAACATCTAAGAAACCCTAGAACTATATAAACTAAAACCTAACCTAAACACATACAAAGCACACACACAGACACACTGCCGCAGCCGTCTGCTCTCCTTCCCTTTCCCGTCACACACACACACACACACACACACCCGCGCCTCACAGATCGCACATACCCCCTTCAACCCGCGCCTCACAGATCGCACATACCCCCTCCACCCCGCCACTCTCTCTCTCTCCCCCTCTCCATGCATGCACATCTGGCTTCGACGCCATCTACGACGCCGTCTCTGCCTGTCTACGATGCCATCATCGCATCTCTTTGAAGTTCAAAGTCATCATCTCGTCGTCGCATGTCTTCGAAGTCTTCATCTAATTGTCGCCGGCGTATGTCTTCGAAGTCATCGTCTCCCCGTCGCCGGCGCATGCGTCATGCCATTTCTTTGCTTTCATCGCCAATAGATCAAGATCTTATTTAATTTGTAGTGTTTTATTCTGCATCCCTCTTGTATATTCTGTAATATCGCTTTTAATTTATTTTAGCTTGATTAGATTGAAAGATTTGAGGATTTCCTTTTTGCAGATTTAGGGATTTAGGGATTTGTTGGATGTTGAACTCGAACACGAACACGAGCCGAGTTTCGGAACTCGAGTTCGACTCGTATTGTTAAACGAGTCGAGCAAGTCGAGCCCGAGTTCTTCAGTCACGAACTCGAGCTGAGCTCGAACATACCAAAAATTAAACAAACCGAGTTTGAACACACCCATGTTCGGCTCGAACTCGGTTCGTATACAGCCCTACATACGGCTAATAAGGACAAGGTACGATAGAAGCCCCGAATGTAATTACCTTCTCTGAAAGCACACTGATATCGCCTTTGCATAAAACAAGGCTCAAGCATACTAATGACCTATGTAACATGGACTCTTCAAAATGAATAAAGTACTTATGTTGAACACTCGACATTTGGATATGGGTATATGATATATTTCCAACACATCTCATAGGATATGCTACCAAGAACGCTATCTTAAAGTAAGTGTTTCTTATAATTCGTTATTACTTTAAGAAGAGATAACATTCGATCAAAACAATGTGCATTCGCGGAAAACACCATTTTAACTGAAAAATAGTAATACATAGAACTGTTTTGTCGTGTCTCCGTGTCTAGGGTTTTGAAAACACCATTAGACGAGTCTGATACACTTGGACACGTATACGACTCGGACACTCGTTCCGAGTTCATGTAACATAGCTAATGACCTTAGACAAGTAGCAACATCTTAGTACAGTCTCACAAGACAAGGCAAATTTGTCTTTTCAAGATTCCCTCCTATGCGTGCTCTTAGTGGCTGACACCACAACACTTTGCACTCAATGCACTAATGTGCCCTTCATCTTGTACAATGTGCACAACCAACATTGTGTACACACGGTGTACCTATTGTGTCTCTATACACTAAGCATATGTCAATACACACTAAAACATGCCCGACAGTGTACCAATGCAGCACACTGACGTGCTAGTGTGTCTAACGTCATGTGATCGTGCATCGCAGCGTTCCCACTTGTTCAACTTGGCTCCAAGCCTTTCTTCACTTATCTTAGCATGGTCGACATAAAAATAGCTTAGCCAACCTTAGCACCATGCCAACAACGATACTTGCTAGCCTGTCATGAAGTGCAACATGCTGCCACTAACAATGCATGTCATCAATTACAAGAAATTAGAACTTCAATTATGTACATCTTCTTCTTAAAGAGAGCTTTAGTTGTACATCAATGTTCGTTCAACCGATTTGGAAAAAAGTTTGGGGTTGTCAAGCTTTGAATATTTAGGATTGTCAAAGCTTGGTTCTTGGTATGTGCATAACATTGATGGACTGTATGGTGGTTAATTCTTGCCCCCAAAAGCAGACCATGCTAGTCGGCTCTAGGGCTCTTAAGGGGAGTTCTTTAGAGCGGTAGCTATAGGCTTGAGGGTAATTCAACCAGAACCATTTAAATCTCTTTTCAGATATCTATAACTCAATCTATTTACTTAGTGTTGTATGTTAATTGTTTAAGATTTGTAGTTAGCATATTACTTAAATGTGTTTATTGATTTGATTAAGATATATGTTTGTGTTTGTGTTTAGTTTTAAGGTCCCTACTAATTATCGAAAACCCTATTCACCCTATCCCCCACTAAGGTACTATTATTGGTTCCAAGTCCCTTCCCCGGAACCACGACCAGGGACTCAAGCCCACGACTTGCTCTGATACCAAGTGTTAATGGGGAAGGCGCGGCTTTATTTCTTATAAGCCTGCCACAATAACCAACATATATAGTCGACCACAAGCAAAAGTTCATATGGACGCGCCATATACCATCAGATGTGCATGGTTGTGTGTGTATGTCTCTCCATGTATGTTGTGTGAGAAAGAGATTGAGAAGGATCGAGATAGATCAACTATTGGGACAGTAAATTAGTGAAAAAAAACTAAAGAAAGTACGTGTCATCAGAAAGACAAATCCAACCCCACTTTGCCCGTTATACCACGTCATTAGTATCACCGTTACATTAATTACACATCTTTTTCAAATAATGAGAGAGGTGGAGAATATCGTAATTAAATCTCTAAAACTTTTACTTCTCCCCTAAATTACTGATCCGCTGAAGTTTTGATGAATGATCAAACGAAAAGAATAACTTTTGAGAGTACTAAAGCCGGATATGGATTAGATTAAACTTGTGAACTTGTCTGTATCTTTTTATATGAGGAGGAGACATTGAGGCTATACCCTATTACCCTACCTAGCTCGAACTACGAAAGTTTAGCCTTAGTTTTAGTTGCATATGAGCACCGACTAAAATGCCTCCTCTTGCCATTTCATCCAAATGCAACCAGCAAATGGGAAATAAAGTATACGAACCATCCAATTTCCTAGTATAAAAAGTACAAAAAATGTAAGAGCAAGTGTTAATTTCCTAGTATATACAGTACAGAAGTGAGTTCGTTCTCAGTACTAGAACCAACCTAATGACATGCATTATTGGATATGTAATTATTCAACGGCGATTTAGGTAGTTGTCAGAGGAAGATTCTTGTGATTTAATACTAAAAATGACATCCATAAGGAAGATCATTCATGAATTCGTAAATGTCAATTCCCACCTCAATTTCTACATAAATCACATGCAAAGTATATATATGGTATATCACATGGTCATCCATAGGGAGCAGAAAATCATTGCGAATCCCAAAGAGCCAAAAACAAGTGAAAAGCAAAATTTTAAGCAAGAAATTTATTTTAAAATTACCAAAAACTGCATAAACAGTGGTTTGCATGATATGAGAGAGAGAAGGAAGGGCAGAGAAGCAAGATGTTTAACCCACTTCAATCATATGGCCTCTATATATACCTTTCCAATGGTAGAAAAGGCTTCTTCATTGAGAGACGCTAATTAGGGTTTTTGGTTTGTGGGGTTTAGGGTTTCACAAGAAGGGTTTTTGATCATATAGAGTAAATATGTATACGGATCAAAAGCTTCAAAGCATAGTCAGAAAGAAGTCCCAACACAAAGAATAGTGAATATAGGAGAATCATTTACCCTTCTTGTTGATGGCTTTGCAGACTTTACTACTTCATCATTCACCTTCAGTTGATTCTTCCTCTTCTTCTTCTTCTTGTAAGGAATCCCCCTTGCCTTGGCTTGAGACTCCTTCACTTCGCGCAGGTATATCCGAATAGCTCCATTCCCAAACGGGTTATTCTCGGGCGATCCACCGTTCTCTTCGTACGCAGCCCTAAGCCGTCCGATCAGCGCGTCGAGGCTTCCCCAAGCTTGGCTCAAAGGGCAAGTGCACGGAGCTGGAGGGTCTGGTTGTCCGAAGAATACGCACCCGTTTAAGTGAACCTTAGTCTTTCCGAATTGGTCCAGGTAGCGAAGGAACTCGAGCACATGGTTGCAGTTGCACTGGGAGATTAGAACCGGAGGCCTTTGGTTCTTTAGGTACTGCCCGAAAGTGTTCCAGTCGCGGCGCTTTTGCGACTCGTATCGGCTTAAGGGCGCCGGTGGTTGCTGATCACCACCGGCGCCCGATCGCGACGATCCCTCGGCACAACTCTTGTTGTTCATGTCACTTGACATGATTGGACTGAACTAGGAAGAGTGTTTTTTGTGTATTTTAGGACGATTGAGGGGGAACAATGGAGGGGGGGAAGAAGGTGGAAGAAAATGGTATTAGTGCAGTGGAGAAAGATGTAGATCACATCTTGAGTCTACTGAGGAGACATCGCATGGGCCCTCTTGGAGCTGCTTTTGCTCTCTCTCTCTCTCTCTCTCTCTCATTGATTTTCAATTTATCTTTTTAATTATGACACTAAATGAAATGGGTATTACTTTTGAAATCTTAATCTTATATGTAGGTAGGGTATGCATCATTGGTACTTTATATTATGATTTCGATTTGCATCACACCCATGTAGCCTTGATGTATGACACCCCCGTGACTCATGAGTCGGTGCAAACACTTGTCTGCGTTACTAAAATTCAACCTCTTTGGACATGTGCTTCAGAAGAATTTTAATGGCGCTAAGTTTCACTATCCAGATACAGTAACAGCTAAAATCGTAACAAAGATTGATGTCCCGTTTGACAGGATTTTTTTTTTTCAGTTTTGAAAACTGAAAAAAACAAACGCGTTTGGTAATCAGCTTTTCGTTTTTTTTTTCTTCAGTTTAAAAAATCAGTTTTTAAACCAATGTTGTTTTGAAAACTCCAAAAATGAGTTTCGGTTTTTTTTTTAGACCACCACCACCCTCCCACCTCCGGCCACCACCACCGTCAGCCACCGCAAACCACCACTGTTATCAGCCACCTTCGATTAAAGTAATATCTGAAAACAAAAACTGAAAGTGTTGTCAAACAGAGCCTGAGTTTGTTTCCGAACTTTTTATTGGACGTAGCTTCCTGATATATCTGCTCTAGCGTCAAGTCCTTACGGCTTATAGCTACGTAGTTTGTGTTCTTAAAAATCGATGCTGCATTTTAAGATTGTTTTCACATGTATATACGTGTTGTCATGAAGAAAATAAAATGTGAACCCATATCGACAATTATAAGCCAAACAACGATTGATCTTTCGTTGGGTCGAAAGCTCTGTAGACTTACAATGAGCAACGAATATATCCTTGACTAATTTTCCGTAGCATAAATATGCTCATATGAGTTCTCTCGCTCTAGTTACTCATATCTCTTTGATTTTTTCTGTATCGACGGCGTTCTATGTGATACATGATTGAAATTCTTACGAACATATTACATTGTTTTACCCTCGTGGTGAAAATTTATTGAGACAAGCAACACTGTTAATTACAAATATATAAAGGAAGGGCAACGCATTATACGGTGCCATGAAATGGGATCAGAATTGCTGATGTACTATAGTGGATGATGTCTTTGTCTTACTGGCTTTTCCATGGCTACTTGAGTGGGCTAAGATCTATGAATATTCGGAGGATTCCCATGAAACCTGTTCGTGAAATTTAAGCTCTCCAGTGCAGGGTTTTCGAGTGCACAGATGTACATGCATGCAGTGACAGGTGCCCATGATTGTGCAACACATGCATGCCTTGGGTATATCATGTGAACAGAGTGCAACTCTGTGCAGGTACTTGTGCTACTGTTAGGCCTTTTCTGGAAAAATGGAATATATATGTCTTACCAACCAACGGTATAAAGCATTTATAAACATGAATTGCGAGGACCCCCCCTCTCTCTATATATGAATCACGGGAAAATTGATTTGTGCACAACATGCAGTATCATCAAATAGATGTAGAAAGCAAGTCAATACTTGTTTGTACGTATATCGAGAATATAGTAAATAAAGCGAGAGAACGGTTGATCTGTGAGAGACACGAATTACTCATTCGCCCGCTTTAAATCGTTGGTGTTTCCTTTCTTGCCGGCTCTAACGAGGAAAACGATCTAAGGTTTAACGCAAATGCTCACACCTGTGTCTCCTCTGACAACATAATTACAAGAAGAGTTGTGAACCTGTCCGATCAAATTGTCCACGTATACATGATATAAAAAATGTATTTGAGTAAAAGTATCGCCAGTGTCTTTCTCTTTGATTTTTCTATCACTGATTTAATACTTTTTCTAACATTTTTTCTCTACTGAACATCTTTTATTTATTTATACCAAATGAAAGGATGCAAAGATACCTTTTAAAAGAAAAGTTACAAAACTATTTTAAATAAAGAGTACAATCCTTAAATAGAAGACACGTGTACCTTAAAAGGAAGTCTTCCATCGTGTCACGATGACTAGTCCTTCCTAGGTAAGCTATCTTCAACTAGGCACAACTGTGAATCTGGGCGTCCCCCAGAGCTCACGGCCATTGATGGATGCCATTGTTCTCCTCTTTTTTTAATCGCAAGAATTCTTGCTTTTCGTACAATTCAATTGTAGTGATTTGTGGGTCCCAAAGATTACTTGCTCACTGATTAAGCATTATAAAATTCAACTCAACGCGCTTAATTATTGATCCTTGTGGCTCTCTCTTTTGTCCTCAACCTGAATTGGTGTGCTCATTGAAATTAAGAAACCCATAATCAGTCACAACGATACGAAGGGGGAGGATTTTTACCAGGTGGAAGGCACTTAAGATAACCATTAGTACAATGATCAGATAATCAAAACATTTAACCTGTGATTATGATGTGCGTGTGATGATGAAACAGATAAATGGAAAGGGTGGATGCACCTTGAAAGCTTGGTACCCATTATTCAAAAATGGCTGGACAGTTCCTTTCTGAGATGGGTCCAAGCAGCAGTATGTGTCTGAGTGTCTCTTCTGATGCATCATAATGGTTTTCACTGTTTGCTGGGGTTTGGACTTTTGCCCTTGTGTGTAGATGTGTTGGCATTCCATTTTTCTGGATGATAGTGAGCTTCATGCCTATAGAAAATGTGCTGAGGTTAACCCAAGAATATGTTTATATTTGACCCTTTGATCCAAGTAAATTAGGCAAGGATTTAAGTTTACGGCTATTTTGATCGTAAGAAAATAATTAAAATTTTCATATAGTGACAATTAATGATCGTAAGATGTAGTTAATAGTATTTCTGTTTAACACTTTCAACGACAAATCTTATTTTTTTTTAGAATCGCTAAATAAAACCACCAAAAGCACTTTACTATATTCGTTTTCTGTTTTCATTTTCATGATTTTCATATTCAGTTAGAAAATACGTTCCTGTACTTTTATTATTTTCACAAAAAAAAAATTAGTTATTTTTTCTTATATTGAATTAAGTTTAGATGAAAAAAACAAGGACTTTTTTTTTTTGGGATCAAAGAAAGCAGTATCTATTCATGATGAGGGTTACATTCTTTGTGGATGACAGACATTATAAAGTATAGTGTCTCTTCCATCCAGACTTTAAAGCCTGTTACATTATGTGCAAATCTCGCTAATTCATGGGTTACACAATTGCCGGTATGCCTAGCCGACGAAAACATACAAAAGTCATAACAGTGAACTAAGTTTTTGGTGTCTTCAATAATGCACTCAATATTAAATAGATTTTCCTCTGAAAAAGTCAAAGCTTGAATGATATTTGATGCATCACCTTGGAATTTTCTTAAACATAGCTGCCATTGGCAACTTTGATTTAATTGGGGACTACATGCGTCGATATTAAGCTGATTTTTTTTTTAAATTTATTACTTGATGTAAAGAGATAGAATGTATGATGATTTGTTATTAAGCAACAAATGATAAGGGACCTTCTAACAAAACAAAAAAAAATGGTTTAAAATTAATATGCTGTTGGGTACTAGGAACATTTTGAATTATTGCAATTTTTGATAGGGAATTAAGTATTTGTGGGGTGATGAGAGGCAAAATTATAGTGTTTTTCTTTAGATATATGTCTCTCTCGAGTTGTTGCTGGCGATTTGGGTAGCGAGAGCCCAACAATATAATTCTCGAGATCTTCCTTTTTCAAATCTCAGTTCTTCTGCATATCAAGGACGGAAAAAATCAGAGGTGGCCAACGACCTAAAGTCCATGAAGAATGCTCAATAACTTGAGCAGAAGGGCAACAAAGAATAGCGAAAGCTTCGCAAGCTCTTGGTCAATGGTATAACAAGTACTCTCACAAATGGAAAGATTTTGGCTGCTACATTGCTACATAGCTATAACCTTCTATATAAAGACAATTAATAGTCGTTAAATGTCTTTAGTAACTCTTATTTAATGACGCTAAAAAAAAGTACTGTTAAAAACTGTCGCTGAAAGTGTTAAAAGAATTGTGACTAACATGATCATTAATTGTCGCTACTCGAGAGGTTGTAATTATCTTATTACACCCAGAGTAGCTGCAAAAAAATTTCCCTCACATATATAGCTATGCCATTGCCCTATTGTTTTAATCCTAAACGCGTTTTGGGTTTCATCGTGGTAACTAATATAGTACAAAAGATTATCTCGCTTTTGATTGAACTCCCTATCGTTACTTTATGAGTTTTAACCTCCTATCAGCATACCATTTTTTTACTAAAATTGACGGTTAGATGCTCGCAATAGCTACTCCAAAATATTACTTGTACAAGAAATTTTGTTCTTGACACTTCACATTCACTAATAAATCCTAGCGGTCAATGACTTGTATGTAGCTTTTATTTTAAAAAATACTGTTCCGAAATAAAGCAGAGCCTTTTATCTTCATGATTTCTTGTCCATTTTCTATGCTTTTTGTACCTATATACACCAACACCATCAAAAGTTATCACTTAGAATTGTCATAATATCGAACTAGGAATTGAAAATTTTGATTGATTGTGATTTGATGCTTATGTGCTAATCAAACAATCGCGTGCCTAAAGTAAGATTATTAAGCAGTTTAAGGGCGAGGGAGATCGTAAATCAGTAATTGCGATATTGATAAAAGATTCGCTTTGTCAATACAGCTGTCGACCTAATCTACTTATATTTTACTGTATCAACTTTCAAGCAACAACACAATATAAAAGATTCTTCTTAACATATAACACACGATGATTTTAGTGACACTTTTACGTCATCGGAGTGTCATTTTAGCATCCACTAGTACATTAATTCGAAATCATCACATACTCGTACCGGAGACAATAGGATTCATGGGGTTTTGGCATGTTCCTTTCAAAAGAACTTCACTAAATTGCTCAAAAATATATATATATACCCATTACGCAACTCGCACCTGAAACCAAAGTAACTTTATGTCCATATGTACATGAGATAATAACCAAAAGCTTCTGTTTGGGTACTCCTTTTACGCAGCCTAAGCATTATAATACGAAATTAAATAGCATATTTGTTTTGCATTTCATAAATAAAGAAGAGGAAAATACAATAAGACGAAAGAAAGATGCTACTTTCACTCTTTTTGTCGTTAAAACTCACTTTAGTGACGATCAAAACACAGTATCGAAAACCATCTAAAGAGATGAGAATAGCCTTTTTTTGCAGCTACACCCCGAGTAGCTGGCAAAAAAATTTCCCTCGCATATATAGCCATGCCATTGCCCTATTTTTTTAATCCTAAATGTGTTTTGGGTTTCATCGTGGTCACTAAAATGGTAGAAAAGACTATCTCACTTGTTGGCCTTTGATAGAACTCCCTATCATTACTTTATGAGTTGTAACGTCGTCCAATCAGCATATCAGTATTCACCAAAACGAAGGTTAGATGCTCGCAATAGTTATTCCAAAATATCACTTGTAGTCTTGTACAACAAATTTTGTTCTTGACACTTCACATTCACTAATAAATCCTAGCGGTCAATGACTCGTATATAGCTTATATTTTCAAAATACTGTTCCAAAATAAAGCAGAGCCTTTTATCTTTCGTGAAGGTCTCATGATTTCTTGTCCATTTTCGATGCTTTTTGTACCTATATACAGCAACACCATCAAAAGTTATCACTAAGTTATCACTAAGAATCAAAAGTTATCACTAAGAACTGTTATAATATCGAAGTTGGAGTTGAAATTTTTGATTGATTGTGATTTGATTCTTATGTACTAATCGAACAAACGCGTCCCTAAAGTAAGATTAGTAAGCAGTGTAAGGGCGAGGGAGATCGTAGATCAGTAATTGCGATCTTGAAAAAAGATTCGTTTTGTCAACACTGTTGTCGACCTAACTTTTTTTTTTGGTGCAATACTGTTGTCGACCTAACGTACCTAACTTTCACTGTATCAACTTTCAAGCAACAACACAATCTAAAAGATTCTTCTTGACATATAACACAAGATGGTTTTAGTGACACTTTTACGTCTTCGAAGTGACATTTTAGCATCCACCGGTACAGTAATTCAAAATCATCACATACTCGTACCAATGGGATTCATGGTGTTTTGGCATGTTCTTTTCAAATGAATACACTCAAATTGCCCAAAAAATATATATATCCATAACGCATATAGCACCTGAAACCATAGTAACTTTATGTCCATATGTACATGAAATAATAACCAAAAGCTTCTGTTTGCATACTCCTTTCACGTAGTCTAGGCATTATAATTGGAAATTGAATAGCATCTTTCTTTTGCATTTCATAAATAAAGAAGAGGAAAATACAATAAGACGAGAGAGAGAGAGATGCTATTTTCAATCTTTTTCACTCTTTTTGTCGTTAAAACTCACTTTAGTGACGATCAAAACACAATACCGAAAATCATCGAAAGAGATGAGAATAGCCTCTCGTAAAACTAAATTTAAACCTTTTCTTGACGCCTTCGGCTCTGCAGTACGACCCTTTATATAGTAACCCCCTGTGTGAAGAAAAGCTATTATGGTACAAGTTTCTCACGGAAAATCGGATCCCTTGTTACTGAGGAATTTGCATCAACAATAGTGTTAAACACAAGAAGTCTGATTCCAAAGTAAAGCACTGTTTGAAATGAGTGATGTCCAACCAATAAGGTCCTCCTTGTCGGAGTAATATTGTTTTTCCTTGCCTGTTTTCACTAAGCTGCTCTTTTCTTGCACTCTTTCTTTCTCTTTTCTTGAACGACTCCCTTATGCTCCCCTTGGTCGCAGGCAAGACAAGAAAGGCTGACAAGAAGCAAGACTTCTCAACAACCGAAACAAGCATTTAGTACGTTCCTCTTATAGGGTTGGCAATAACAACAATATCCACATTGCAAATAGAAGAAAACTTTATACGATAACCCAAAGGGATAAAAGCTGAAAAAAGAGTTAACTTCGTCTTCCACATATATAAGATGACAATTCAGTGTTTTCTGTTTTAGGTACCCTTTTAAAGGGGTAGTATAATCAGTCATGTATCGAGTATATTTGCATTAAAAAAGAGAGCGAAAACGAAAATAGAAAAGCGATAGTAGACATTAAGAGGAAATGCTCTAGAACTACTAAATACATGTACCAGTAATTCAGTAATTACCTTCAAAATATTTGGAGATCTTGTGTGGGGGCATTGTCCTTAAAGCTTGGTGATTTATTCAATCACCACATGTGGTTCATGGGACCATGTGTTTCTCATAAACGATGGAAGAATCACCCTTTCCCCCCTTCTTGGCTCAAATTCAAAATGTCTGGTTCTGGAGGATTTCAATTTTCTACATCAATTTAATATCTCTAGGACAAATGGAAGACGATTGGAGAGTGATTGGGAAGAAAATATAACACTTGGATCAACTCTTAACTTTTACCGCCGTGCACTGTACTATTTCATTGTATTCCATTAAATCTGATATAGCTTTGTCATATAAAGTCAGATTGAGGTGATCAACGCGCTATTGGGAAGCTATTGATGAGCGATATGCTCCAAAGTGGCACTATTAGCCTTCGGTGTAATGGAAAGGCCCTAAAACAAACGCTACCAACGTTTGGGTCGATCCTTTCACCAACTTTGACCAGACTGTTTAACCACTTTTGGGGCGTCCTCCATCTAGAGTTGGTGCAAGAGAAATTTTCATGCTTATTTAACGAGGAATCCATCCTTCTAAGCTGGCTTGACTAAGTAGCACGACTAAGTGTTAGGTAAAATTGCCCTTAACTGGGTTACAGTGTTTCTCTTGTTCATGAGTACCCTAAGGCTTTACAAAGGAACTTTAAGTATTGTTATCAGAGTGCATCAAAAGCAATAAAATTCGAGTACCATTTAACACTTTAATATCCGGTCTCCATTATTCAATGTACGGACTAATGCCAAATACTGATAGTGTGCGCTAATGGAACCATCATTATCTATGAGACTAAAACTTGTGTTTTGGAGTTAGTGTGCGTTGGGAAGATGGGGATGGGGGTGTTGGAAGAGAGACTTGATCTGTTATGAAACCCTATATCTGGAGCCTGATATATGTATATGCTTGTGAACACTGGAGCGCGGCTTGACGAATAAGGCAGACCCTTTAGTTCCATTGGCGGATTTGGGTCTATGTATTTGCTTTCCGAAGGTGTCCCAGGCGGCTGTTTCCTTTCTTGCCAAAGTTTGGGGCGTAGTTCCTCGGAAAAAATTTAGCCGCTACCTGGGTTGAAGGATTCCTCTTACCCCTTATATAACGACAATTAATGATCGCTTTATGTTTTTAGTGACTTTTATTTAGTAACGCTAAAAAAAGACTATTAAAAATTGTCGTTGAAAGTGATAGCAGAAAAGACATTAGAAACATTTCTTAGTCGACTGGTTTGAAAAGAGGCCCGCCAAATTATTCCTGTCCAACTTATAACTTGGCCGTGAACGTCGGTCTTGCTTTCCATTTAAGTAAAATACTTCTTTCTTTATTTTGGTGGTAGCAATAGGAATTTAAGCTTTCTTCTCCTTTTTTATGGTTATGACCATTTTTTGTTATTTCACGTTAAAAGTGTCAGCGTAAACAATTTGTCAAATGACATAAGTTCCATCTAAAACTAGCTAAGGAGACCTTTGTTCCATTTTGCAACATCCAAAGGCAGCCTTGAAGTGGAATACTATGGTACAATTTTTGTTTTTTTTCATTTAAGCAGGAGAATTGTCACCACCAAATGTTCTATTTCTTCGGCAACAGGAGATGTAATGCTACGATCTGAGAAAATTAATACATAAAGTACCAAGTTACAACCAGATCGAAGGATGTTCCAGATGACAAGTAAACAGTTGTATTTACATAATAAGAACCCAATGCAAAAACAGAAAACCAAGATGGAACCCAGGGGCGGATGCAAAGCATGGCCAAGGGGGGCCATGGCACCCCCCCAAATTTGAAAATTTGTGTTTAACTATTTTATGTAATGGTTAATCAACTTTAAAATATTTAGGAAACTTGTCATTATATTGTAAAAACCTTAATGTATTATTTTATTTATTGTGTCTTTGACTTTTTGTCTCACCGGCTGTCATATTTTTTTGTTTTTCTCGTTCACTTGTTCATCTTCATTCTTTCAAATTTCAAAGTTACAGTTATAAAGAAAATATCAAAGTTAGTTCTTTTAAATTCTTGCCGTATTTTAACTTATTCGTGATTATTTTTCTCGTACAATTAATAGTAATACAGAATAGATCGACAATAAGAGGTAATTTTTCTATAGAAAATTAGTAATTTGTTGTTACCAATTTAAGTAAATCAGTATGAATAGTGAACTTGTATGATTAGTTGTCAAATTAAGTAATCTATTTTGCATTTAACACATCAAATAGTGACGCGAATTCTTTTACGGTAGCCATTAATTTTTCTTATAATTTTTTGGCACCCCCCGATTAAACTTTTTGGCTCCGCCCCTGATGGAACCAATGCCTCCAACGTGCAAAGTGGTAGTCAGAGCTGACTTCATTCTGAGGTGTTGAGTTTCCCTGCCCTGTCTCTTATGTCCTTCGCCTAACCCTTTTTGCGAAGTTGCAACCGTAAGAGATGATACTATTTGAGTACGAAATGAAAATAATCCAGCATTTTTTTAATTCACTGTGTTAAGTCGCCGGATCTAATGCTATAATTCCTGTTGTAGAACCCGGTCGCTAAATTTGCATACGGCAGTTACTAAAGATTTAATTTGTGGTGACACTTGTGAGAACCTTAGCGATATCTAACACTCGATCCTTGTAGGAGTGAGCATAGTTTGATTTGGTTAGGTTTTAGGGTCAAAATGCAAACTGAACTGTAGCCCATCCATTACAAGAAAACATGTTTTTAGCGAGAGAGTTTTACCGATGGAGAACAATCCGTCGGTAAAACGAGTTTAACCGACGGATACTACTGTCGATAAAATTCCATCGTTAAAAACTTATTACCGACGAAGTTAGTGTCGGCGAAAGTTTTTACCGACAATGTTTTTGCGGCGGTCTTTTAGCGACGGAAGTACCATCGCTAAAACTTTTTTACAAAATTAATTTTTTCGAGGGTTTTATAGAATTGTTTTAGGGACGGAAGGAATCCGTCGCTAAAACTTCCGTCGATAAATGTCGTGATTTACCGACGGACTTTTAGCGACGGGACGAATCCGTCATTAAAAGTCCTCGATTAAAACAACCAGATCTACCTTTCTTTCTCTTCCCCCGTTTCTCTCTCTGAAAAATCTCTCACCGCTGTTCTGAGCTCCGATGACCAACCTCCACGGTGACCCATTTCCGGCCATCCCCTTCCATGGTGACCCCTCCACTGCCGCAAGTTAAAAGCCCTCCACTGCCGCCACGTGAAAAGACTGCCACCGTCGTCGCGCCATGAACGCCGCCGCCCTTCACTGCCGCGGGCTATTGTGCCTTAAGGTAAGTTCCGTTTAGTCTTATTTATTCAATTCTTGTGCAACATTGTCCAGAGTATTTTTAGTCGAAGTTGTAGCTATTGTTGCGGATACGAAGTTCAATCCCATATAGTACAGATTTAGGCTCGCAATAACCCTTACATTTTTTAAGAAATTAATTTCTCAGAAGAAAAAAAAAGGATTATGCTTTTCTGTAACAGCTACTTGAAATATCGAGTATAATAGTAAGTGTTACGAGCACGTACCCGATTACTGAAACAAAAAAAATCTTGGACAACAATTTGAATGGCAGAGGAGGAAAATTCTGATTGCATAATTTGAAAAAATAAAACAAAAGAACAAACTAAGTGCAGTCCTTCCATAGGTAGGAAACATAAATGATACTTGAGGATTTAGGTAGATACTTTTACCTTTCGAAATACAAAGCAAATGGAGCCAAGAAAAGCGCGGCCAATGCTTGTCGACAAGCCACAAAAACAGAAGGCTTTACTCCTGCAGATATTGATGCCTTGGATAGTAAGGCCATGCCTGTATAAATGAACTGTATAATGAGCATTGTTATGTAAGGTTTCTGCTTTTCCATTCCCATTAGACATGGTTGTGAAAAGCCCTTCATGCTCCTATCTTTGGCCTGTGTATAGTTGTTGCACTGTGTATGCCTCTATCTAGTTCTTGTTCCCATCATCAGAGAGTATTGTCAGGCCCCAACACATTATCTGTCATTCTACATTTTTTCTTGACATCGTTAGTGACAAATAGTTGTTATGGTTTTCAAAACTTCATTACTGAAGTTACAACTCTATATGATCCAAATCCTTTCTACCTCTCCTTTGTCTCTGCACAAGGAAAAAGGAAAATAAGAACAAGAAACAGTCTTGGTCTTTGGATCCTTGTCATCTATGAAAAATAATTGTGAAATTTGGTTTAGAAACAGATAATAAAAAATAAAAAAATGGAGAGGTTGACTAGAATAGTAACTAACATAAGAAAAATTGAAAAAGCATAGACTTCATTCGAAAGTAACTTTATCTTGAAATGTGTTTTCAAAATTGAGGCTATCAAATGTCATAGCTTTCTTGAGCTCCATCAACATGCAACAAATCTTCAATGGATAGAAGACTGCTACAATTCATGCAATAAAACTGCATTTTGTTGTTATCACAGTTTCATCCCATGATGTTCTTCTACAATTCACATAGAATGTTTCTGCATATCATTTCTATTTAGTTTTGAGATTGCATATCTGAATGTAGTAGCTTCTTAGCAACATCAAGTTGGCTTCGTGGAACAAGTATGCAAGTAGGCTAGTTTGACATATTTAAAAAGAATGGTGCTTTAGTTTGGTTTCTTCAGCCGGCTGGGGTGTTCTGTTACTCGGTTAACAAAAAGGCCCAGAGAAGGATTTGGTCAATAAAAGAATGTGATCTCCAATTTTCCATCTGATGTTCAGATGTCTAGTACTAGGAAGTTGACTCCATGTGCTTGTTGTGTTCTCTACGTTTGTTTTATGTGATGTTGCTGAGGTTTATCTGTCATATCATTTTAGCTACAACTCATTTGTGGATTGTACTTTTAGCATCACTTTAACATAATTTTCTACCCAATTGGATTGAGTCCGATTGACACCGACACCGAATTAAAATGTCACATTTGGGCCCGTGGTATTGATTTAGTTACTAAAAGCTTAAAGGTCTTATACATTGTGATATTTAATAGATTTAACTAAGCTATGAAATTGATGTTCATCAATTGAATAATGCTCGATTGGTTTTTCATGTTAAAATAGGTTAAATGGCTTCTGCTTCGGTGAACAAGGACGTTTCAGTCGGCAGACACTTTTTCAAGGTCATGATGCTTGGTTTTCATACAGAACTTGTATGCCATCCCTTGTCTCTGTGTTTTCATGTGTGTACGCACTATTATCTTTGGTCAAAAACTTACCTGTCTTACTATATTATGAATATGTTAAGCCATACCGGTAGCCTTTTATAGTCAGCTTACCACAGTGAGATCAAATGAAGCAACTTTAACCAGCCGCAAAGGGTCATGGCTTGATAAAATCAAGAAGAAGCGCGACCAAGAGGAAATTTGTTTCGAAGAGGGTTGGAACAAATTCGTCCAGCAACATGACCTTAATATTGGGGACACCTTCACTACAAGAAAACCGGCTTATGCCTACGGTACAGTACCGTAGGTATAGGTGCCATGTCCCGTAGGCATAGCCTATCCCTACGGTACTCTACCGTAGGGAGAAGTGGCGATGCCCTAGATCTATGCCTACGGGATTTAAGGTTATGCCTACGGTTATACCGTAGCCCACTTATTCCCAGCTATGCCTACGGTACTACCGTAGGCATAGCTGTATTATTATTTTTATAGCTATGCCTACGGTACTACCGTAGGCATAGCTGTATTCTTATTTTTATTCCCAACCTATGCCTACGGTACATACCGTAGGCATAGCTCCTTATTTGTCAAAAAAAATATTTACAAAATCATTTACATGCTATCACTACACCCCTGCCAAGCACCAACTTATAGAACCGCTACTGCAAGATCAATAGATGCACCAGTAAGGGAACCATAATCATGCCAATCAAATTAACTAAAATCACAATGTTTTAGGGACTTAACTCTATAGTTTAGCCAAATGCATAACAATCTCGTCGAAGAAGGTTAAGATAGGTAATAACAAAAAGCATGCGATACAAGTATTAAACTTCAATAGCGTACCATTCTGTAAAGCCATATTACAACTAAAAAAAAAAATTATGTCCACATATATATAGGCTTCAAGTAAACCCTCTATGGGAAGTATCTTCACAACTGATATAAGAAGGGTAAAGCACAGACTGAACCATTTTCTTAATCTGAAGTGCCAAGAAGCAGAAGCAAATAGCTAGAATATCCCAAAAAAAAAGGCTTGACAAAAGTCAACATGTCAGATACAGTGTGCAGAAAATGAAGCTTAACTATAGCCAAGTTGATCCCCCAAAACTTTAGTGTCTAAACACAAGAAAATCACATTTTCAAGTCAAAAGGCAATAAGTCAACAAGAAAAAGAAGTACAACTCTAATCCAAGGCTGTCCAACAGTCGAGGTCTTGCTTGCTATTGTATGGCAACCAACTCTGCAAAACCAAAACTAGCATCACCGAAGCCGTACCAAAGACTAAAAGCCATGTCCAATAGCTCCCGCATATGTTTGCACCAACTTTTAGTGTAAAAATGATGCTCAAACACGTCATTACAACTCAGCATCCCATATGATTTATAAAGTGTTATAAAGCTCTCACCTCAACATGCCAAGCATCATAGCAAAACGCTCCCTTAGCACCATATTCTTCTATAGAGCGAATAAAGAATCAATCCCTTGCCAATACCAAACACTTCACCTAAAGACTCACCGCATAAGGCCCACTCGCCACCTTAAGACAACCATCCACCATGACCTTTACCACCTCATTTACCACAACCAAGGACGACGTGAACACTCTCTTGTGGGCACTGTAGAGATTTCTGAATTGAGCGTGTCTCTCTAGGCCTTGTGACATTTAAAAGTGCAGTATAGCACCTAAAGTTGGAGGAAGTACAAACAATTGTCAGGTGCTTCCAGCAGTTAAATGTTCGGCAACATTCCTAGTCTTAATTTTCCTTGACCCGTTCCTAGGTGGGGGGAGAGGAAGAAAAGGGTGGCATCAATTGACTGACATAAGGGGCAGTATTTCTTGTGTACTCAGTAACCTTATTACGCTCTAAAAAACATGGAACAGGTAAACCATGTTGCAGCAACATCTATGAGCCTCTCACAAAGGTGGATTAACTAACCTCATTACCCAGGTAAACCATGCAATGGATTACCTAACCTCATTAAGCTGATTAGTCAACCTATTTATATACAAACTCAAAAAGCCTCTCTTTTAATTTACCTGAAGCTGTATTACAGTTTCACATGCTTGGGTGCAAAGACAGAATAATAGCTAGCATTTAAAGCATCGCAAATCATCAGCGATAGCGCATCAATCACTCATCAAATTCATCCAAACGCAAACAGGACAAAACAAGTTAAGTAATCCATTAAAGCCACATATGGAAGTCTCTAACAGAAGATGAAACAGGTAAACCAAAATAAAATATATCACGAAAATAAATTGTTCTCATCAATTGCCAAAATTAAAGCTTCAAAAGGAAGAATATATCAAATGGTGTATATCCAAGACTAGAATTCCCATGTAGGTTCAGTGAAGCTCGCTCAATGGATCACAACATGCAAATATGTTTCATAAATATGAGCTACAAATGTAGATTACCAAATACACTAAAGAAATTTGGTTGCCTTCTTTCCTGTTCCATCTCTGTTTTGCTGTTAGAGTGAAGTGGTGCTTTCAATCCCAAAAACTATTAAATTACCAAATACACTAAAGAAAAGGAAATGCCAAACAAGATGATGAATATTAAAGAAAATGGGTAGATGATCATCTACCCATTTTCTTTAATATTCATCATCTTGTTTGGCATTTCCTTTTCTTTAGTGTATTTGGTAATTTAATATGGAGGTGTGGAAAGCTAGCATGAATGGTCAACACAGAAGAACTTTGCATCGGAAATATACCTCTACTTTTGCTTGGCAGCACCATAGCTCCAACTCTGCTATCCCAGCCTTTACATATTCCCCATTGCTGAATGTGCAACACTCACGGCGAAGAAGAAGACTGCAGGATCAACAATTATACACAAAACATAAAGAAGTCTCTCAGCATAAGTATGACAACAAAAAGTACAATGCAAAATGCCAAAAGAAAAAAGGAAGAGAAGTCTCAAATACCTGTTAAAGAGTTGTACGTTAATGTATGAGAAAATCTGGGTAAATATCTTCTGAACAATAATAGGGGGCACCTGAAGATACTGGCACTTCGAAACAAAACCTTTAATCCCTCTAAAACTTGAAACAAAACCCTTAGCTAAAGATACTGGCACTTCGAAAGGCTGCACCCATATGAATTCATCTTCCTTGGTGGCCTCCCCACACACAGCACACACAAAGAGAAAAATATAACACCAACCCTTAATCCCTCTCTCTCTTTTCCTTGCAAACCCACACACTCCAACACACACCTGAACTCACACATGCACTCACATATATATGCACACAACACACCAAACACACTCAAAATACAAACCCACACATCAAACTCACAGTACACGCACACACCCGAACACATACACACACACACACACACACACACCCACACTCTCTAGCTGCCTCGGCAGCTCTACGGACTCACACAATACACACAACGCACACACTAACGCACCCTAACGCGCACACACAGCACACAACCTAAACACACACACTTCAGGCACACAACACACTACACGGCTGCACATCAGCCCACACACACACATCACGTTGCCACACGCAATACACGACACACACACACATGAACACTGAAGACATACACACACCCACACACTCATTCAAGCACTCACCACATTCACTCACACAAAAGTCGCACACAACACTACTCACACCTCTCTTTCGTAACCCACTTCAAGAATCATCTCCCCTCCCCTTATATCTTAAGCGGCACCCATGGTAGAATAAACGCAGGAGAAGCAAATAACAGTCCTTGGTGACACAGAAAAAGGGCAGAGGAAAAGCCCAATGGCTTTAACTACCCAGCCACCTTCCACTGCACACACACCTTAACCCATCATCCCACAACACATACCCCCTCTCTCACACAGTCCCGCCAACCCCCCACCCCTTTCTCTCACACACCAGCCACCCCCCAAAACCCCTGCTACCCACCCCCCACGAACCCAATCACCACCCCGGGGTTACCCACGACCCCCATAACAACGGAAATTCCCCACCACCCCGCAACCCCCTCCTCCCTAAGATTGCAAGAGCACGAATAGAGAGATAGACCGGGACAAATTCGCAGAAAGAACAAGAAGAAAGTGTAAATTGAAATTGGAATTGGAAATTGAAATTGGAATTGGACATTGAATGAGAATTGTTACCTGTGGAGTGGCTTAATTAGGCTGAAGAGGAGATCGGAAGTGCACTGTTGCCGCACCAGTCGTCAACGACTCGCCGCCACCGGAGTCCTCGCCTCGCCGTCGACACTCGTTGATCAGTCTGCCCGTCACTACTTCTTCTAAGGTCACCGTTCATCAACGCGTCGTCACCGGGGAGGGTCATTGGCCGGTGGAGTTCTCGCCTTCACCGATCACTGCTTCTTCTTCGATTGTTGTTCCAGATCTGAGTTTGAAGACGGCGTCGGACCTCGGTAGTCGAGTCCACCGGTGAAGTCCTCCCCTCGTTGTCTTGTTCGTTCCAGATCTGAGCTGAGCTCTGCCAAAAAGAGTCAACTCGAGGAGCCCCTGCCATGTCCGTGTCTGTGTGTCTCCGTCGCCCGTCGCCCGTCGCCGGTGAGTGCTGCCGTCTGCCTGTCTGGGAGTGGGTGAGAGTATTTGGCAACTGGGCAAGTCTCAGAGAGATAGATAGAGAGAGAAAGAGAGATAGACCATGTGGCCACGGTTCAGCCTCAACCGTCGGTCTAAGGAGACTTCTATCTACGGCTCCGTGTGAGCCGTAGGCAATTTCGTCACTATAGCCATGTTTTGTTGTAGTGCTTAATATTGGGGACTTTGTTGTCTTTGAACACATGAGGCATATGCGTTTTCAAGTGCTGGTGTTTGATCAAAGCACTTGTGAAAAAGCTTTCCCCCAATGTTGAACTCTGAGCCCTAATTAAACCCTAAATTAAATTAATCGCATCAGATATGTGCATTTTGAACAATTTTTTTCCGTTTGAACATTGATTATTTGTTTGATAATTTTAGGTTGTTAATTGATGATTTTAGATTGTTAATCGTGCATTTGAGCATTTGAGATATTGAGATTGTTGACGGAGGATGGGACCCAATTGGATTGAATGTGTGATTTTTATTAATTTTTATTGCATTGAGCATTTGAGAATTGAGATTGTTGACGGAGGTGTCGGACACGTATCGATAGGTGTCGGACACGTGTCCGGAGGTGTCAGACACCAAATCGACACCCTATATGAGCTGTCCGAATTGAGATTGTTGACTGTGCATTGAATTTATGTTAATTAGGTTAACACAACATTCTTAGCACCCCCTGAAATCTCATCGTGGTTCCAGCACTGGCTATAATTAGCCCTAATTAGTCCTGATTAACCATATTTTAATTAGATTGAGGATTGAATTTTTTATTACATGTTTGGGTATTAAAAAATTTTAAAAAAATGACTTTTAGCGACCGATTAATTCCATCGCTAAAAATTTTATCCGTCGCTAATTTCACAAAAAAAAAAAACTAAAGCATGTAAAGCAGAATTAGCGACAGTGTTTCTGTCACTAATTTATAAATAAATTCGTCGCAAAAAGTTCAATATTAGACGACGGATTTTAAAATTTCGTCGCAAAACTTTTAGTAACAGGGTTTTATACGAGGGACTTTTAATGACGAATTTTTCCGTCGCTAAAAGCCTGTTCACAACCTATCCGGACCGCCCCCAAGGCCTACTAAGGGACCCATCTCCGCTAAGGGACCCATATTGCGCGACACATCACTCGTTTGTCAGTCAAATTACTCGAATGCCATTAGCCGGTCAAAACGCTCCGTGCCTCGAACACCTGGGCGGCGATCAAACTCAAAGTGCAGATTCCCCCCAAGGGGTCGGCCACCCCCTAAGAAGGGGGTCGGCCACACCCCTGAGAAGGGGGTCGACCACCCTCCTTGGAAGGGGGTCGGCCACCCTCCTTGGAAGGGGGTCGGCCACTATCTTTGGAAGGAGGTCGGCCACCCTTCTTGGAAGGGGGTCGGCCACCCTCGTCTTTGGGGGAGGGAACCTGTTTGCCGCAGCTATCATCTCATTCAACGCATTCTGCAATTCTCACTCACCACCATTAGTCGCGCAACGCCCGCTGTCGCCCACACATCGTTGCTGTAACAACTGTCGCTCACAGACGTGTATCGTCGCCTAGGTATCATGCTGCGACACTCGTCGCCGCTCTTGTATGGCATCTTCGTAATACATGCACCGGCACCAAGTCTCGCAGCGGGATGGGCTCACAACCCTAAAGCCATCGTCGGCACAATTGCCGGGGGCTCTGGCCCTCGCAGCGGGATGGGTCACAACCCTAGCCATCGCCGGCACAATCGCCAGGGGCTCCATCCCTCGCAGCGGGGATGGGCTCACAACCCTAAAGCCATCGCCGGCACAATCACCGGGGGCTACGCTCGTGGTGCTCCGGCACGAGGACCCCTTGCAGCGGACTTTGAGCATTGAGTTGCGAGCATGTCCACTCATGTTTCCATTGATCATCGACAGCGCCAGGGCAATGACCCCCAGGTCACTCCGGGACGGGAGTAGGTCCTATCGCGCCTAGTCCGCCTGGCAGTTGGCTACATGGGCAACCCTCGCCGCTATCAGGATCTCTGCGCGTCTCTTGATGCATCTCGTGGGATTCAGTAAGGGCTTGGACTAGAGGCTGGGGCAACGGGCTACTCTGACCATGCCACCGCAGCATGGTCAGTTTCCTCAGACAGGCAGAATAATGCTGCAAGGGCAGGTCAGCACGGGGACCGGCAGTCCAACGGAGAATCGGTACTTTAGGACCCCCACCGGCGACGTGTCACTCTTGGGGGACGACATGTGTCGGCTGATGACACGTGCGCATTTATGCCTATAAATAGTGGACTTCGGAGCTTATTTGAAGATCTCTCTCTCATTTTGACATTTCACTTTCTCTCTCTAAGACTTATTCTCTCTGAATTTCTAGTGAGAGAAATACATTTGGACTCCTGACATCGGACCCTTGACGCTGCACCCTTGACTCGGATTGTCGACCGCTGGCCCTGTTCGTCGTCACCTTGCCTGCTCGGCAGTGCCAGCCCTCGCGACCTGTTTGGGGAGCCTTGCTCTCAGCCCTTACTCCATCCTTGTTGTCTCCCACTTTGCCTACTTAGAAGCTGATTCAGACTGCATCCTTTATGGCACCTTCACGTGGCAGCGAACCCCTTTTTCCTTGGCAACAAAGCCTTATTTCTTGTAGTGATCGGTTTAAAAAGTTCTGAACTGAACTAAACCGACCATCATCAGTTGGACAGTTCAGTCAGTTTGAATAGTTCGGCTTGGATCGATTTGAGTGTAACTAGAGTTATTCACCATTTTCTCGCCTATGAACCTATTCAAATATTACGCAAGAACTAAAAGCTATAGTCTAGATGGATTGCATTATTATAGTTATGCTATACTTCACCATTCACGAACATACTACTTACTAACATAAAAATGAGATTATTTTAAATGCACAAAAGTAGAAAAAAGTGTAAAGTATGCATTTGCCACCGATATACCAAAGAGACTTTGAGGATTCAAGGGAAATTAGTCAATGGATTTTTATGGGTCTTGCCTTTCTTTTCATTTTCATTTTTAAGGTTTTGGTTTGATAGATTTTGCTTAATCATGCATACATGGAAATAACCAATGCATATAAAACCTTTTGAACTCATTATGTATTGGTTCGGTTCGGTTTATTATCGGTTTCAAAGCATTGATCTGACCCGAGGTCATTTTGAGAAATGTAAAACTGAACCATTCAAGTTTTTTTTGCGGTTTGGATGGATCAGTTTGGTTTGGTTTGGATTGGTTTAGACGGTTTAATACCCACCCCTAGATCCTAGTGGGCTTTGGTTACATTTTATGGGGGCACAAAAATCAAAACGCTTGCCAATTTATGGGTGCCATCTCGGTCCTTCATCACCTCCATATTTTTGTCGCTGCAAATGACTTGTCGCAGTAAGTGCTCGACTTTAGTGGAAATGTCAGTCTTGCTCACAAAACACAATAGAGGTGTGCTATATTAAGCAAAAAAATTGTCTTTCCACTCTTTCCAATTGTGTCCAATTAAATCACCCTATAAGTAACAAGCCCACAAGATGGAAATTGTGGACTGGAAAATAAGAAAAGAAACATATTTATGAAACTATTTGTTGCTACAACTATGCTTTGTAGCAAAGAGCTACAACCCCCATTTGGATATGAATAAACATAGCTAAATAAGTTAGTTAGTGGCAAATTCTTAGTGACGCTAAAAGCGCCGAACTGCTGCTATAACTTCTTGCAAAGTTTTTTCTAAAATGTCACTAAATATATATAGCGACGGTTATCCCGCTAAATGGGTGATTGTATCCTCTTTACTAAGACCACATTGTTGTAGACTTGCAACAAGTTTCTTACTTGCAGTACTCATACGAGATGATGAAATACGAGTAATATTAGAACTCAACCTATTAAAATTCTTATCAATGGTTGAAGCCAATTATGCACCATTAGTCAACCGATTTCACACCTTTTGCATCGCTAACTTTAGTAGCGACGATATTTGGTGCATAGCAACCAGACAGACTTGAGGTGTTCCTGTACTACACTTTATATGCACAAAGTAAAGAGTTAAGAGTATAAAACTCTCTCTTTTGAGCGTAGGAATATCATTTTATGAACTTTGAAAACAATATTGAGATGCTATGTAAATGCTCAAGGAATTTTTATGTGCGAGTTTGGATCAAACTGTTTGATATTTGTCTTGAACTCCAGCGATAACTGATCTTTATAGCTTCTTATATACTCCGTCCGTCCCTTAATAAGATGCTTTCATCCAATTGGTCAATGTAGTCGCAGTTAGGAAAATTAGAATCTCTAACCCTTTTAAAAGCTGTCCTAGTTTTGGTTAAAAATAAGTTCAAAGAGACTGCTTGTTACTGAGGGGAAGCAGCAGTGTTGAATGAACTGCAGTGGAATGTCAATCTTTAAGGAGTATGTACTGAATACCGGATTAGCACCATATTCCCACTTGTATTGCTTGTAGTGTTAGCTAGGGAAGTACGTTAAAAAAATATCACAAATCTCAGAAAACTCATTGTGCCTGTGCAGTTGAATCATGCTACTGATCAGTAGTCGAAGCTCATGAAGTCTGAAAGGACAGCTGAGTTATAGACCCGTCGTCCTTGTGTTTGCAGTTCGGTGTTCTTTTTCCTAAAACCCTATTCATTTGCCCCCCCTATCTTGTACTCCATGAAAGAGCGTTATATGCAGTGTTCATCAATAATGAGCTCAGCTGTGTACTAGGGACCTGTTACACTATCGGTATAGGCAGTTTAGGTTCGACCGCGATGCTACATTAGTATCCCAAACTACATACAGTAATCAGTAAGATGAAACTAATTTTCTCATGGTTTTTGCTAAGACTCTGTATGGAAAGGTCCATCCTTACTACTTGATCGTATTTATGTACAAATTTTGTTTGACCATATCCCCACAATTTATTCATGATAATTTAATACGTACAACTTGTAACAAGATTCAAGCTTTACAGATCCAGGAAACAAAGAAGAGGCCTACTTAGACATCTTGATGTAGGCAACATGAGAGGTATTGGAGACCATAGCTAAAGTGCCAAGATCAGGAGCCAGCAAACACTTGGAAGACTCTTCCCTGTAGAAGAAGCCCAAACACCCACAATCTTTGTTACATCTCTCCCTACACTCGGCAAGCTTCACCGGCCCATCTCCTTCTGTATATGCACTCATGAAATGCTCAACACCCACAACTTTGTAATAGCCCACATTGGCCCCTCCCTTGCATGGTGGCAACACTGGTGGTGCACAAGTTTTGCTCCACCCTAACAACCCCTTAGGCCTAGGGCACGCCACGCATTGGTTATCCTCGCACACGCCCAACGTTCCACACCTCCTCGGCAGTTTGCACTCGCTCTCACGCCATTCGTCGCTGTTGAATAGCGCATACGTGACTTCCCACGCACCCCAATCAACGTTTGGCTCATACGTGTATATCCTCAGGTTACCGTCGATATCAACACGAAGCATCGAATAAGTGCTATTGTACTTTGGCCTAGACAATATATAGGTACCGAAGCTCGGGGAATTTTTCATGTCATACCCAAACCTTAGCTCGAAAGCATTGGAGTCTTCATATTCGGGTTCACTGCTGAAAACTAGGTTCGCCAAGGAGCCTTTCCCATTGCCAAACTCGTCAGATTTGTAGTAAATTAAAGGCTTTTGTGCATTCTTGGTCTTGAAATACATAGCCAAATGCCTTTGCTCAACTACATAGCTATAAGGCCCATTAGACGCAGCGATGGCGGAGAGCCGACTAACAAGCCCGTTAGGCCCAGTGGCCCTAAGAGCCTGACCCACTAAAAGTGTATCAGTGGGGTGATCAAAACTTTGCCATATAAATTTTCCCTTGCCATCATATAAGACCAAGTTACCATTTGGAAGTAGGCCTAGCCCTACCACACCCTTGTTGGCTGTACCGGTTTGCCACGCCACTTTTTTGTCAACGTCGGCTAGGACCAAGTTCCCGTCGGCACCAAAGGTCAGCGTGGCATTCTCGCGGACCGGCTTGCCACGGTTCGCGTCCCAAACCCATCGCATAATCGACTCGGACCGGCGGTGGCCCATGCGCAACCCTAGGGTGAATGCATTAGGGGTGGAGTTGTAGAAACAAAGGGTGAAGGGAAATGTGGAGATGTCCAAGACACGGTAGTCGGCGAGATACTCGACGGAGTATTCGCCGAAAAGGCCTTGGTTGGTGTATACAAAGGTTTTGTCACGAGGAACAGTGGCTTGAGCTGTGGTTGATACTGTGAAGATTAGTGTGATCAGAATGGAAATAAGTGAAACTGAAGAAGAAGGCATTGCGTCTTGGATTTTTGTTTGGCTGATGAAGAAATGTAAGGCAAATGTGTCTTGTACTTATAGAAACGCATTCACGTTCAAATCTAGGGGCTTTGTAAGGGGTATGCATGCTTATTTCTATATGCTGCTAGTGGCTGTCATGAAATCTGAAATGGTACTTCTGACTTTGAGTCTTTGACCAATTCTTTCTGGATTTGAGTGGACTTTTTTGGTGGGTTACCGACGTACAGAGGAAATTTCATTTACTATAATTTATTTCAGTTCTCCTGATAATTTGCATTAAATAAAAATACTCAGTTTTGTATATTATCTTTGGCTTTTCGAGGGAAGATTGGGACAACTATGTTTGGCTAAGTATGAGCAGCACCTGCATGGTTATATCCTTTAATTGTATCATTCATTACCGTGATAGAAGTGTAATCCAGAATGAATGACTGGGTGTAAAGCGCCTTAACAGACGGTGAAAACTACAAGGTAGAGGTCATTAGACTTTTGACATTATTATTCTTGCGAGGGACTTTTAGATAAAAGGGTTCATTTCAAAGGCTAACAATTTCATTAATAGGCAAACGATTGCTATCAGAATCAATTTGCTCTTTATAGAGGATCGCATTGAGATCAATGAGGTCTTTCTTTCTTTTTTCTTTCTTTCTATGCAATATTACAAATTTGAGTTTAACAAACTTAAATCTTCAAATAACTGGATCCCATGGTCAAAAAATATGCATAATGGTACTACTTTTTTGAATTTTCAACTATACTTTTCATAAATCAAGGTCATTGTTGATAAGTTTTAATATTGAAGGAAAAGTAAATCAAGGTCATTGTTGATAAGTTTTAATATATAATTAATAACGGCTCCATCCATTACAATTAAAACTTCTTCGTCTCCACTATTTCAACGACTCCATCCAAATGTATCCATCTGTCAAGATTTTTACTCTAATATTTCTGTCACTCCTTCGCTCTCAGTTTCCAATTTCATTCTAACTCATTTTTCTTGCTACGTACGCTTTAATATTTATACCGACGAAACCTGCATATGTTTTATATCGGATGCAATGCAATCCAATCCAATTGCATTAAAGAAAGTGCATTTCAAAGAATTGAATCTATTTTTTTTTTTGTTTCCTTCGGGTCTACGGTATTTGAAAACTTAACAAACCGTACAAGTCTCTCCAAATCCAGCTCTGATTATTTTCGCCAGCTAAATTACTTTATACGTGGGGTTTTGTTCTTTAAGTAGTTCTTTATTTCTTGGTAGCCCACATAATTTCTCAGCACATTGATTGGGCAGCAAACTAATGAGATCCGTAGAAGATAATGTCCCTAGGAGTGAGGGAGCCGCATCATAACAGGGGGCCATGGCCTTCCGCTCATTCTGAGGGAAAAGTCATAGGTGTCTATGTTCACAAATTTAATTTTTCAGTATAATATTTGACTGCAATCCGCACAATAAAAGTTTAACCACGTCACTCCGTATAGTAAAGATTAATAGTCGCTAATCATAGTTAGTGACCATCTTTCACAAAGCTTCAATGACAAATGTTAATTTTGCCTTTTTAACGTTAGTAATTAAACACTACTAACGTTATATAGTGACCTAATTGTTGCTATACAAGCGATTGTAGCTTCTTCTTACTACACCGATTACAATTAAAAAAAAAATTCACTTGTGATGCCTACATATATGTTTGGCAATGCCAAGTGTAATGCCTCATAGAATTTGAAGTTATTTTCTGCACAGATGTCAATTGGACTACCATACGTCGACCGGGCAAAACTGGGCCGCATCGAGTGTCTGTGTGTGTCAAAAGAGTTCAGAATTGTATAGTTGTGCAGTGCATAATGTAGTTTTCTAGAGATATGCGAAATTATATAAAAACTTAGATAGTTAAAGAACAATTTTGAAAGATAATTGTGGTCGTAAGATCGAGTTCATCTATTCTGTCCATCGAGGAGGTGGATGCTTGTAAATAAGTAGAAGTTATTTATAAGTGAATCAATCCATCCTTGTTCTCGTACAAGTCTTTGGCCAGCCACTTGGGGCTGCCAATCTTCTCTCGTGCAAATCTCCCAGACAGCTGTCCACTAATCTTCTTTATGGCTCCATTTGCATTTCATTCTCAATGCAGTAGCTAGCATTACTACTTGCAGTTGCACTTGCTTTCAGTTGCAATTACCGTTGCAGTTGCATTTGCGTGTGCAGTAGTAGTGGTAGTGACAGTAACTCTAGCAATAATTTTCTATTAATTAACAAAAGAAGACAAAAAATAAAGTGCAAAATTATTCATTGCTTATCAACAAAAAAATATATAAAAAAAAAAACTCTTATACCCTTGCCAAATTGCGCTGTTTTCACTATTTAATCCAACTCGTGATGCCTCCATGCAATTATATTAGATATCCTCCTCAATTATATATATATATATATATATATATATATATATAGTTAATTAGTTAGTTAGCTAGTTAGTAGAGTGCCTAGACTAATCTAATAGTTACATTTTGGAACTCCTTTCATGCACGGAAAGGAGCGGAAAGCTTAATAAGTAAAGATGCCAATGGCCAAATCAAGTCAAACAACCAAACTCCAAACCTTTTGCACATGTAGAGAGAGAGGAAGAGGGAGAGGGTGGTGAGTCAACTCCACTGACTGAGATGCTGATGCAGTCCTTTCTTAACCTTTATATCAATGGAGTTGTCTATGGGGGTTACCTACTTACCTTGGTTTTGTCGAAAAGATATCCCCCTCACACCTCACAACCTCTCTCTTTGCTTTTTTTACACACACAGACACCGGGGTTAAGTAACAAGGTGGCAGCATGATATGGTAGTTGCTCTCCAAAACAAAGAATTACTATATGCCCAAAGCTCTTCGGAAAAAAAAAGTACATTTTCTTATATTTTACGTGTATATATCTACGTCTGGATTGTTTTCAGAAAATTTTGTACGTAGAACTGATGATCTCACTCTACTTTTACCGCTTATACTCGATAGAAAGATTACTCCTTCCGTTCTAAATTATTTAATCATGTTTGACTTGTATGCTTATTTAGGATATGAGTCATATTTTGTGAGTTTTTCATTCTATCTCAAATAGGAGATCGAAGGGGAGAGATGAAAAGAAAGTAGGTTAAAAGAGAGAAAAAAATGAGTCAGTAGAAGATTAAATATGGAGAGAGAAATATAAAAAATATAAAAAAGGGTAAACATGAAAAATACTTACACATAATCTTTCTTACTTTAGAAAGTAATCAATTTGTTTGGAATAGCTTCAAAGAAAAATGATCAAATTTTTTGGGACGGAGAAAAAATATGATTTCGACAAAACCAAATGGTGGACAAATATTTGAGACGTGGAAATAATATTCTCGAGTCCTTAATTCTAAAAAAAAAAAAAGGAAATAAAAAGGAAAGTGTTACCTTTTGTTATTTGCAATTAACACTGAATTAAGTACAGAGCTAATCATCACAAAAACACACCCACGCAGAGACACAATTTAACTAATGAAGAATCTTGGACGGCGGATTCGTAAACAACTCCAAATCCCAAAAACATCATGGGAACCCTCAACTCTCCGAGCTGGCAAAACACTAAAACATCAAGGGCAACATAGTCATTTCCTCTCTCTTTTCCTACATTCACTGTTTGGGAATGGCTTGTAGAGTTGGCAATGTCTTCTTCGATCAAGCTCCTGATCCATCCACTTCAGCTAAATATTACAATATCTCACTTCATCTCACCAAATCCTCTTTAAATAGACATCGCATCCCTTTTTCTCCACGTTCTCATATTATTTTTTAACTGATAAATTTTAGCTGTAATCGCAATTGGGATTCCAGTGGCTACATACCTTCATTTTCATTAAGAATTAATAGTTGTTATATATAATTACGGTTCTTCACAACATGTTTCCTACAACTCCACAAGTAGCAAAAAGAAAAATTCACTCAAAATATCTGTCAATATTTGTGATCGATCCCGCTCGACGAACTAATGACTTAGATCTGACTCTCCCTCGTATCATAAATAACACACAAACACACACACACACATATATATATATATATATATATATATATATATATCAATATCTGAGTTGTTAATCTGCACACATCCCCTCACCTAATCTTTTCTGTCTACTCCCACATGATTCCGTCATTGAATTCATTCATTAATTAGATTCATGTAGTGGTAGTAAGAACGAAGAACCCAAAACCTAGAGTGAGAAACTAGAGACCAGAGAGAGTACAATGCCGCTGGTGAGAGTAGAGGTCCGGAACCAGTACGGGTTGGGGCTGCCGGAGCTGTACAGAGAGGCGAATAAGGAGGATCCGAAGGCGGTGCTCGACGGCGTTGCGGTCGCCGGCCTGGTTGGGATCTTGCGCCAATTAGGCGATCTCGCCGAGTACGCTACTATCCACTTGTTTTGTTGAATTTTTAGGGAATTTTTAAGGTGCTTTCTTTTTTACAGTTTTAGTGAATTTTGGCGGTGTTTGTTCGCTTACAGTGAATGTTCACAGAATTGGAACGGTTCGTTGTTTGATTTTGTTTTTATGATAGCTCAATTTTGGTGAGTTTGGGGAGTTTTAGTTACTAAATAGTTCATTGATTGCGATAACGAGTCGTGTGATGTTAGCTTCTTATGAATGCCATCGCTGCATCAATACAGTTGGAACTGCTTAGTGTTTGATTTGTGTTTATTAAGTTCAAATTTGGTGAATTTGAAGCGCTGTAGTTACTTAATAGCTCATTGATTGCGATACCATGTGATATTAGCTTTTTATGAGTACATGCTCGCACTAATGCCTAGTAAGTTTTGTTACTTGGAACTGCTCATTGTTTGATTTTGTGTTGATTATCTTCAAATTTCGTGAATTTGAAGAGTTGTAAGTACTTAATAAGTTAATAGTGTATTAGTTGCGATCATAAGGCCTGTGGAATTAGGTTATTATGCATGCATGCTTGCTTTGATGCCAAGTAAATTTTGTCACTTGCTTTTCTGTACTATGTTCCATCGGAGCTGCTCATTGTTTATATTCTGCTCCTGATGTTCGAATTTGAAGAAGTTTATTTTCTCAATAGTTCATTGGTTAGCATGTGAGATTAGCTTTTCATGAATGCGTGCTCTGCATCAATGCCGAGTAAATTTAGTCAATTTCTTTATTGTACAGTATTATTCCTGTCCATTGGAGCTTCTTAGTGTTTGATTTTGTATTAATGATGTTCAATTTTGGTGAATTTACAAGAATGAGGCGTGTGCAAATTAGCCTTTTATGAGCGCATGCTTTGTCTTGATGCCAAATGAATTTTGTCACTTGCTTTAGTGTACGGTATTACTTACCAGTGGAACAGCTTAGTGTTTGATTTTTTTACTTATGATTGTCAATTATGGTGAATTGAAGAACTCTGCCGTTGCTTATAGTTTCTTGGTTGCGATAATAAGATCTGTGAAATTAGTTTTTTTATGAATGCATGCTTTGCGCTCATGCCAATTAAATCTTGTCTCTTACTTTAATATATTATTTGCCATTGGAACTGCTCAATGTTTGACTTTGTACTTATGGTGTTCAATGTTGCTGAATTTAGAGAATTTAGTTACTTAACAGTCCATTATTTGCAATGATTGGCGTGTAAAATTAGCTTTTCTTAATGCATGCTTGCATTAATGCCGAGTCAATCTCATCACTTGCTTTACTTTATTAAGTTGTAAGTCCAACTCTAGTATGAATGCAGTGGCTTACCATACGTTTCTGCCTGAGAAACTTCATTTATTTAAAGCATAAGTTCTGAGTTTTATACATGTAGATCTCTGTTTTTATGTTCTTATTCTTTAGATATTAATTTTAGTTTAATATTGTGGTGAAGTATCTGAAAATTTTAGAGAATTTTGAATTTCATTTGGCTGTAGTAGATCGGGTTTCCCCTAATGAAAATAAGAAAGGAGGACCTTTTGACAATAGCAAATGGAAATTGCAGTGATCTATGTGGTAGATTTACTACATTGGCTCCTGAAACTTGCGGACTTGGGGATAACCATCCGATAATGTTATGCATTAAAGATAACGGTAATGCTATTCACCTGGTGGCAGCAACATGATTTTACTTCCACTTGTGGCAATGCCAAAGCCAATAGTACCGAGGATGGTGACTAGTGTATTTAGAAAGAGTGCTCGGTGGGGCCTCGAGGGACACGTCTTTTTTCACGCTAATGTACAAACAAGCATGGTTAACTGGTGGTTTTGACGCATGACTAAACTTGATGTTTGTTAGAATAACGTAATTTTTACTTTATTAAGCGATTTTGATGTCTCACTAGTGAGCTCTCTCATAGAATTACCTTTGCCCAGAGATTTTGCGACGGGTCACAAAATAAGAACCTCCTCGACATCCTCAAGCACAAGCAACATGTCATGATCCTTTGTTGTTCAATAGAAAACTCTTCTCGTGGGAAAAATACTTAATGGTATTAATTGTTCTCTTTGGAATCATGGCCAGGTCAGTTGAAAGAGTATTTTTGGAGGTGTTACAGGAGGTACTATTTCTACATATTAAAAGTAGCTGGCTATAGCCTGTTATCAAGGTAGAAAATATCTGGCCAAGGCACATAGAGGATGTTATAAGCTGGAGGGTTCTTTAGATCAGGTCCATGTCAAGCTAATTTCTTGACTTTAAGGGTAAGATTCACCATGCTGTTAGTTCGGGACTGCTTCTTGTCCCCTTGAGCTAGGCTTTTGTGTCTGGGTTGTGAGGGTTTTTGGAACCTTTTAGGATGAGAAGCAACAGCAGTGACATGGTCTATAAGGAAGTCAAATCATATGCCCGGCCTGGCAAGAGGGCAGAAGAAATCATCCAGTCAAGGTTAATTTTCAAGATTTGAAAAGGTACTGTATTTAACAGAATCCTTTGTTAGAGAGAAACTTGGAAACATGGTTTTCTTCCGCTTGGTGAGAGCGTATTCTGAAGTTACTTCTGGTTCCTTTACATTCATTGGTTATGTAATTCCACTCCATTATCACAGACCTGTTTCTATCTAGCCGATTGTTTCCATTATGTTATGGACATGGAAAAATAACCCTCTTCTCAGGGTTTTTCCCATGCCTTTTTTTTTGCATTACCAAAATTCCACCTTTTTCATATGGATGGAACAAGATTTAGTGAATTTGAGGATTTTGCTTCCCTTTTTACGAAGAATATGTTCGGTCTGACTTCAACTACTTAGGACCCCTTTGGCTCTGTTCTGGTCTCAAGTTTTCAAAAAAGCTATTTATTAAAAGGAACATGAAAATCTCAGGGAGGTCCGAAACTTTAAAAACCAAGAATATGCGTCTTTAACAAGCAGATCTGCAGGTTTGTTACCTTGCATGTATGAATTCCAAATTTTGCACTGAGCTCAAGGGTATGAATCTTTTATAGACACAGGATAAGAACCGAGGTTAGACACGTTGATCATATAAAAGATTAATCACAGAGAGACGCTTCTTTTAAGGTCTGCAAAAATGCCAGTAAGCTATTTATAACTGATATATTGACACTTAAGAAATTAATTTTAGTTTTTCTTTCTTTTTTTTTTTTTTTTTGTGATGAGTGTGTTGTTTTCAAAGTTCTCTGGTTTTTTAGAATGCTGAGCTAGAATCTTTTACATGTGTAGATTTGCAGCAGAGGTTTTTCATGGCTTACAGGAACAAGTGATGACTACATCTTCTAGAAGCCATAAGATGATGGTTCGTGTACGCAACATTGAAACTGCACTCCCTCAGCTTGAGAAGGCCATACTGGGCCAAAAGAGCCACTTGCACTTTGCTTACACATCTGGTATGGCTAATTAACCTGTGCTTTGGCTTTCCTAATTCTCGTCTAGCTAAGGGTATAGAATACTCGGTCTTGTTTCTCTTATATATGAGTGAAATAGTGCTTCCGAACTTGATGGTTTGAATTTTACTTGAATATCACTAAGTGCAGTCTTTGCATGTGACCAATGCTCCTTTTCATTCATGGGAATTGTTTTCTCGGATTACATTAGGGATTCTCTGACAACCAAGGAAACATAAATCTAGTGCTTTTTGTAAAGGTTGTCATTGATTCACTTTATAGCCCAGTTAAGCTTCAATTCTACACCCAAGTCATGAAGTTATTTATCTTGAAACCAACTCTATACTTATGAAAATTAGTCGTCCATGTAAAGCTGAGTTTCTATATGTATATCACAAGTTTACTTATCAACAGAAGTTGCTGTACGATTAATGCCAGTTCTTCAAATCCTTTAAAGAAAGCAGTTGTTTTGCAGGTTCCCAATGGCATGCCACTGTGCGAAATGAACGGAATCACTTTATATATAGTGACTTGCCTCGATTTATTATGGATTCCTATGAAGAATGCCGTAGTCCTCCACGCTTGCACTTGCTTGACAAGTATGGTCCAGCTCTTGAGTTCTTACTTATTGCAGTTGACTTTGGGTACTCAAACTATCAGCTTTGTCTTTCAGATTTGACACTGGTGGCCCAGGATCTTGCTTAAAGAGATATTCAGATCCAACCTTCTTCAAAATAGCATCAGCTGGCTTGGCTACTGAAGCACATGTTGAGAAAGTGCCACTAGTTAAGAAGGCTCATAAAAACAAGGTGTGTTTATGCTGTAAGGTCGCGAAATCAAATGTTTAGGTAGGAGTAAGGACTCCTATGCTTTTTGTTGCTTATTCTCATGCAATAGGTATACAAGTTGCGATTTACGTAGTATGTTATTCATATTGAATTTTCCTACTAATGGATTAGAAAACTTGGCAGAAAAAAAGAGCATGGCCGAGGAATAAAGAAGTCTCACACGGTGCACCAATATCCACTCATAGTGGCAGGTATATCATCTGTATGTGTTGGTGTCAATATTGATTGTCAAAAGACACTGGCATATGATATTTCGATATTCTACTGTATTAATATTTCAATTTGCCCGTTTAATTGAAGTTCAAATTTATGACTGATTATGCAGAACGCAGTTCGCTTCTACAAATTTCGATGAGCGAACTTCTCCTTCTGTCTCCACAATAGATGATGCCTTGAAATCTGAACTGGGAGAACGATCAAATTCTTTTGATTCTAGAGCTGGGTCAGGGTACATAGAATGCAATTTCCACCCTAGTTATGATCACCAAGATTCTGAAAAACATGTACCCAAGGAATTGCCTCCTTCTCAAGTAAAGATGCACACGCCTAGTAGCCTTGATTCAGCTTCTCTTGATGGACAAAACAGAGTTGGAGAGGGTATTCAAAACCTTTTCTCGCCAGAGCAAACAGGTGCCAGTTCGTCTTGTGTTACTTGGGATGAAAAGACAGAAATAATGGAACCATCTAGAGACAAATATGATCATGATGAAACAACTGAGGTGCTCCCAAGAAACTTCAACATAGATACTCCGAATAGGGGAACTCTGACCTCTGTTGATCAAAACCATTTCATCTTTGATGACAAAGACATGCCAGCATTAGTCAATGGTGGGAACCAACTTGATGATATTGACAGTGAAACAGATAATTACTTGGATGCCCTTAACACTATTGAATCAGAGCCTGAAAGTGATTTAGAGTGCCAAACAAAGCGGGAAGTGGAACGATACTCATCATTGAACAATATAGCTGTGGAAGGTGTAGCGCATAGGCTTGCGGCACAACATTTGGCTGCTGATGTTCCATCGAATTTCGAAAGTGATGCTCCATCTCACACTTCCTTAAATGAGGTTATATCTGATCATAACACCGACGAGATCTCCCCAGACCCTCATATGGCCGCTTGCAGTTCTTCAAACAATGGAACATCTGGGGATAATCCTAACTCACTCTCCTTGGAGTGTGATGCCGACATTCAGTCCGCTAAAGTGGCTGGCAAATCAACAACTCGTGCTACTTCGCCAGAAATTGATTTACATAGAACTGCTAATGGTGTAGATGGTCCAAATGTAGAAACCGTTGTCAGCAATGTATCATCCTCTGGCTCTAAAGTACTCAATTCAGAGGCTTTGGAGAATAGAAGTTCTGTAGACAGTCCTTGCAGGTTTCAAAAATCTACCTCTCTTCCCTCTGGCGTTCAGTCAGTTATGTTCTGGACAAATGGTGGCCTGCTGGGACTCGAGCCATCAAAACCTCCTGTTTTCAATGCGTTGAATGCTGCCAATCAAGATTCTGTGGCCAAAAGTAGAGATGAGATAGTTGACCCTTCAAGTCCAACTAATATCCTTGAAGGTGACGGAAATGCAGTAAAACCAGATGTGGTGGCCAAAAGCTCCCGTATCTTTGAACATCCAAGCTCTACATGCTCCACATCCATCCATGATGGTGACGAGGTTGGTTTCCCTAGCAAGAGGCCGTCGTGGAGAATATCACCAGCTGATTTAGATGTCAAACTTCCAGGGTCTACTGATTTTCAACGTAGTAATCATGCTCAGGGGAAAACTTCATCTCGGATGCTTGACTTTACTAATGGATTACTTGCAAATGGTTTCCAAAGGCAAGTATCACTTGTCAAGGATGACAATCCTGCCAGCTCTGGAAAGACCTTCACCGAGCACTCTGGAAGTGGATCTTCATTAACATCACCTACTTCGTCACCACCGCTTGAACATATGAAAATATCTTTCCAGCCTATAGATGGCTTTGAGGCTTCCAGACTGAAACTTAAGTTTCCTGACGGGACAAATCATAGTGAAAGTAGTGGAGATTTGTTCCCTTCATTTCAGTTGGTCCCAGAACCTGCTAATTTGCTGCATGACGTTGGTTCAGACTCTGATGATGACACATTCTGTAGATCTTCTCCTTATTTGTCGGACGACTGTCCAAGCACTTACTCCGACTCAAATTCCGAGCGGTGGGAACCCGGCGAATCTCCCAAAAGTAAGGATCATGAGCTGTATGATGCTTTTTGCAGAATCTCATCGGCAGAATCTGTTTCAAGCTCTCTGGAAATTAGGGGAACAATTGTAGGAGGCATTCCAGAAAATCATGCACCCCAAAGTTCTGTCATCGAGGACAGTTTGGAGCCTTCACAGTCCAGTCATTTGTTTGAACTTCCAAGTTTTGATACTCTGAGCCCTTTATTCAAGCAAGAATTAGCCAATGACTCTGAAACAAAGTATTTGCTAGAGTCGCATCATCTCAAGGAGCCTACACCACCACCACCTCCTCTCCCTCCAGTGCAATGGCGGGAGACGAAACCGCATCCAGATGTGGTAACAGAGAAGGAAGATGCTTTTTCTGAAACCCAAGATCGTACATGCGATCTGAAGCTTTTGGCGTCCACCATCTCCCAGCAACCTAAGCCAGCCTCAGTAAAGCGAGATCAAATTGAGATGCTGGCAATTACACCAAAGAGGAAGGTAACCCTTGGTTTTATTTGCTTTCTGTTAATATTCTTGATCACAGGAGAAGTGGAGAATACGTATTTGACGTGAAATTTGATACAACAGAAGTGAACAAGTAAATAATTGGTGACTATGTATGCAGCAGCCGGACCAGCAGAAGCTAATTAGGCAGGATACTAATCAGACCACAAATGGCGGGGACATGGATGAAAAAGACGACTTCCTTAATCAGATTAGGACAAAAGTGAGTACCCATTTGGTAGCTTTTGCTATAGAAATGAACTTGAGGTTGCATAATTGGGATGGGTTACGCGCTTGGCATATCGTGAACTCTGAAATAACGAAAATTCTCCAATTAATAGTTATGTCTCCTCATATGAGAAGATGTTGTAATGACCTGGTTCACGGCCCCTACCATGTACAAGGTCTTATAAAGGCCAAATTCTTTCTCTTCCACTTCCGTCTCAACATGGTGCTCCTGTCTCGATTCCCCTCATTGTACTTTTGAAATTAATATCCTGCAAGATTCATTAAATTTGCATTGACCTCTGCCACGTCTTTTCTTGTTATTCCAGTCATTCAATCTGAAACGAACTGTGCCAGCACGGCCAACCTTTACACCAGGTGGCCCTACCAATTTTAAAGTCACTGCAATTTTGGAGAAGGCAAATGCAATTCGCCAGGTCTCTCTCTCTCTCTCTAACACGCGCACACATACATGTCCATACATACACAGGCTTGAGCGCCTATCCCTGTAGGAATAACCCAACTAATTCTCTCTTGAGATACTTGTCAGGCTGTAGGAAGTGATGATGGGGAAGAAGAAGATAATTGGAGCGACACTTGATTCTTCCAGTGTGAGTGCCCCAGTCCTGAAAAGCGAAGAAGTTGGTGAGTCTGGTCATATATGTGTATAATTCCATCTGTAATTAATTTGTAGGCTTTTCTTGAGGTTATGTGCATTGATAACTTCACTTCTTCCTCTATGCATTGGGTAAAAAATGAGGTTCAGTCAGCTATTTATGAGGAAATGCAGACTGCCCCCATTTTTGAGTTCCGTCTCCTTTTCGTTATCGAATATTAAGACTTCTCCTCTATTATCAGTTGTTACATTCAACTTGACGGAACTTCCAAGTTTCAGTTCGCTCTTGATATACATGAGACATTTTGTTCAACTAGTGCTAGAATCAGGCAGTGTTAGATACTCTCCAAAATCTAGTCATGGACGGTTGCTTTACGCTTAAAAATATTGTTTGCTAATTTTTTTGGGATAAATAAAGTTAAAAGTTCGACGGTGTTTGCTCCTAATGTCCGTTACAGAAGATTTCTATCAACAAACCGGTTGGAATTTACTTTGTAGCTCGACTAGTTTGGAGTATGAGGGATTTGAGCAACGGTGACTCGGGCCATTTACGCAGGAACTCTCATGTCTGATCTGCACCTTAGCGTTTGTCACCTACATCGAATATTGAAGTTGCAGTAACTTCTTCTCGTTTCTGCACCTTAGCTCATGGAGAATGGAGGTATCAATCATATTCATTAGGAAGCGGCTATCCCTGATCAGGTTGGCAAAGGGGTGCCAGGGATTGTGTTCCTTGGTCAGAAGATTCTTAACTTATTGTGAGTCTGTCTCTAAAACCGCTTCTTTGAATCCCTTGTCCTTGATAAATTGAAGGGCAAATTACACAAAACTCACTAAGGTTTGTCTTAATTACACTCAGCTCCTACTAACTTTGATAATTACACTATGTTCCATGTGGTTTGTAATATGTTTACACATAACTCCATTCCGTTAAGCGCCCGTCAATTAAAATTAGGGCACCATATAACTTTTTGTGATCTACCAAAATTGTGTCTTTCTATTCTTCAATCACCACTGCTGACACCACCGCCGATGCAGAAACCATCACTGGCACTCCGTCATCATCCCCCACCAAACACTAGCGCACCCCGCAAACACCATTGGCCATCTCTCTCTCTCTCTCTAGCAACACACACTCCAACCTCCATCGTACCCGTAACTCAAGCCCAAATCCACCGGCAACCACCAACTAAAGCACAAAACCCATCAAATGGATTACATCCAAATCATTGTTTATCAAAGAAAAAGGGCAAAAACAAAAAACCAACTACTAAACAAACGAAGAAGCAAAACCAGAGGGGTTTGGCTCGCGGCAGTGCCGAAACGTGATCGATCAAGAGGCACAGGATTGAGCTTCGCGGGGGTGCAGCGTTGGTTTCGTTTTTGCTGGTGTAGATCTGGCGGTCTAGATCAAGAAGCACAAGACCCATTTGTTGTTGTGTAGATCTTGCGGTGGTGGATTGTGCGATTGCTGGTGGTTGGGCATCTGGTGGCGGTGCTCGGGGAGTGCTAGGCTGTCGTGACGGCCGGAGAGGCGCGTCGATCGTCGATGGGCCAATCGATGGTGGCCCTCGGCCCTCTGCGGAGATGGTGTACGACGGTGAGCTCCTATGGGCTGTCGATTGGCGGCGGTTAGGCCATTAGCAGTGGCATCTCGAGGCCATGGGTGGCCGGCAGTTGGGCGATTGGCGGCTGCGTCTCGTGGGCCATGGGTGGCCGACAGTTGGGCAATTGGCCGTGGCTATCGACGTGCAATCGACAGTGGATGGTGGCCGCAGCCCTCGGCAGCGACCAACAATAGTGGTTGTGTGTGTGTGTGTGAGTTGTTGTGTCTACTAGTGTTGTGAGTTGTGTCCGTCTGTATGATGTGTGAGAGAGAGAGAGAGAGAGCCATGGACAATGGAGAAAGGAGATGACTGGGTAAATTTTTTTGTTTACGAGAGATATTATTGTCTTTTCGTTGATTCTGTTAGCTCTGTTAACAGAAAAATAAAAAAGTGTAGCTTAGTGTAATTATCAAAGTTAGTAGGAGCTGAGTGTAATTAAGGCATACCTCGGGGAGTTTTGTGTAATCTGTCCTAAATTGAATACCTTTCAACGCTCCATGTAATTCAGCTTCAGGTGCACTGCATGTAGGAAGTGATCCTATGTAGCCTCCTAACCAGGAGCCTTTGTCATCTCGGATGATTCCTCCATAGCCTCCCTTGTCATTTTCTTTTTTACTTCCATCAGTGTTGACTTTGATTTTGCCTGTAGTTGGGAGGATACCAACAAATTAGTTTAGGTTCTTTCTCCTGCCCTGATTTTGCATAAGCAATCATGATATCGTTACCAAAATTCAGGGCACATCTCCAAGAATTTTCTTCATTTATCAAAACCCCTTCTATGCATTCTTGCCACAGAATTGCAACAAAGATATAGTTCCACGGAATTCCTCCAAAGTCAGGTCTTTTTTTGGTGCATGATGTTATCTTTTAACCAGTCCAGGGTGTTTTCACGAGCAGCAGTATTAAACTGTTGCTGATCCACAGTTCTTCTCCACAATCTTTTAGCCTTGGGACAGTCTGTTATGAGGTGTGTGGATGTTTCAATGGCAAGATTGCACCTCTTACAAGTATTGCTGTTCGTGATGTTTCTTATGCACCGAAGTTCATTTGTGGGTAATCTGTCCCACAAGATAAGCCAGTGGAGATTGATTTTTTTTTGTGGGTCATTTCTGTTTCCATATCCAATACCAGCTGTTATCCTCTTCTTCTTTGTTGTTCTCATTATCATTCAAAAGTTTGTAAGCACTAGATGTAGGGAACTTACCCTGGGGGCTGGGATTCCACATGGGTAGATCTTCCTTTAGGGAGTATTGAGGAATATGAACAAGCGGATGATAACATAACATGGTATTGAAACTCTGATTCGGCAAAGTTTTGAGTTTGATTCTTCCCGCTTGTGTATTTGATCTCCCCTTATAATACGGCAATTTGCACTCTTATTATGTATGCACTTGGTGGTGGTGCACATTTATTTGTCCTTTTACGTGCAATTGGGAGCTTGAACGTGAGCGAAAGTGTTAAGCATGATAATATTATTGGGTCCGTTATCTGGCAGTTTAAGTTTTTAGAATACGATTCAAGTATTCATACGAGACAAGATGTAATGGACAATTTGATGCTCACGTAAGATTATCAATTCCCTTACCAATGGAAGTAATCAACCATTTATACTATAATAATCTGCTTTTAAAGTTGCAGACAAGAAACATCTTACTTGTGAGGAAATTTAAGATGAGTTGGCGAACTGTTGCTTTTGCTTATCTGGTTTTGTTCCCTATCCATGACTGCTTAGGCCGAAAAGGGAAATTAGACCCTTGCAACTTGCTGACAGGCTGCTTGCCTACTGGTTAAGATATAAAATAATTCAAGTGTGCACAATAAATAAGGAAACATTAGCACTTTTTGGGATTATAAAAAAACTGTATCTTGTTTACTAGATCTGCATTTGGTCTACTAAAATTGTATCTGGTATAATAAAATTGCATTTCAGATGATTGTAAAGGTCTAACCTTTTGCCTTGAGGCATTAGGTTAACGATAATCCTACCAATAATGTAGCCATAACCCAAAATGGTTGCTTTTCTTCGCCTCATTATCTTTTTGTTCTATCGCAAAGTAAGAAATAGAATATCATAACATGTATTGTTTAGTGAATGAAGTACGTTATTTTGTACTCAGACATGAACCTCCGATTTTACAGCAGCATTTTGTTTTGACGGCAACTAAATATGCTTCGGCAGTATTACTTGTCAAAAAGAAAAAAGAAAAATATCTTACTTAAGAGATGGAATGACTATATTTTGTGTCTAGAATTCCCAAAGCTCCAACAAGGTTTGATTGTTAAAACTAATTAGAAAATGGGAAATGTGTAATTCCATGCCCTATTATCGAAGTACATAATTTATCTTTCTTTTAAAAAGTGGGGCGTGGATATGCATGAAAAGGTGAGAATTTATCACTCTACGAAGAAGACTTTCATTTTTTCCGAAGAAATATAAGAATATGATATTTTGATTTACTTTGTTAAAACAAGTTTAATAGTCAAAGCGCCGACCTTTTTGACCACCAAAATATTGACATTGAAAATAAAATAAGAAAAGAACCCACCCAATTTTTTTCATTTATATCTGCTTATTGAACTCGTAGCTTATTTGGTACCTATTGACCAACTGAACCCTTCCCGTGAATAAAGTTTAGTTTCAAAAGAAAGCATGTCATATTTGTATATAATATAGAAAACATATTTAACATGAAATTAGTCCTTAAGTTTACGTAAACCCTTAAGTTTAGAAATCGTAAATAAGGCAAAGAGATGTGCACAGTTTGCAAGTGAAAATAAAACCAAAATTGGCACTAATAATATTCACTACTGAAAGAGGTTGCCGACTACAATCACAATCTAGCGTTGCAGCCAAATTTTCTTTTTCATTTTTCTTTGGATGATCGCGGTGCTACCATCTTCGATTGAGTCACGTAATATGTGGACCGTGAAACTTGGCGATAATGAACAGGATACTCGCGATTAAAAAATGAGCAAGAGCTATAGCTCGTTCGGGTTATTTTTGGTGGTCAAGCTCGATTAACTCATTCTTAAACAACTATAGAACAAATTATAATCCATACTCTTGAGTTTATGTTTTAACACACTTGATATTCCTCCCTTTTGAGTAATCTTTTCATCCATTTTGGCATTAAATTTTTTTGAAAACTCAAAAACAATCCTACAACCATCACTTTAACAATTCAATTAAGCCCCAAAATCAACACCACCGCCGCCCACAACCAAGGCTTCTATCGCCACTACCAATTACCACCAACACTAGTCCACCTTTTATGCCCCATCGTGAATTTCCACAGATTCACATACATAAACACATACACAAGGGTAGTCAGGAATAGTGACCATCAAGCCAGAAAAAGAGTGACCATCAGGTGGGTTCCTATGGGAAAACTTTAAAATGCTTACATTCAGAGCAAAGATACATGATAGGCTCTGAAAAAGCAAGAATGATGGTTGTGATTTTTGTATGAAAAGTTGTCCACAGATATACCTGAGAGAGTCCCTTTTACATGGGCATAAATGTTAAAATGCTAACAATTAAGAGTGACAGTTGGGTCAGGCCTTATCCTTAGGAATCAAGTTAGAGTTCTTTTGAAACTCTAATTTCTGAATAAAGGAATTACCAATTTTGGATTTGACCAAAGTTGACTACTAATGTCAAGTGTCGCATAATGATTGCTATTGTAGAGTAACATGGGCAAAGCTTTATACAGTTACAATATTCTTTGTTTTACATACGAACATTTGAGACAGAGAAAATCCAAGCAACAAGGTCGGCAAGTGCCCACCGTACGTAGGTGTGGCCTTGCCATTAGTTGTGGCCAAACATTTTCAGTTCTATTAAAATCTAGTCTTTAAAACAAGAGTTAACTACTCGGTTGACCACTATACTATTAGGCGAATTCAACTTTGATCACTGCACTTCGATTTGTGTCAAAGTGATAATTGAATTCTTCAATTAATTTCAATTAGGTCACTCTGTTAATTTGGTCTATTAACAGTCCATGTGCGCAAGGCACATGAGGCTTAAGTAAGGGACAAAATTGTCAAATAAAAAATAAATAAGATTCTGTCTAACTTTTTTTCTATTTTTAGTTTGACTTTTTTTCAATTGACCTCAACAATTCTTTTTTCTCTTTAGTTGACAGCAGAAATATTTTATTTTTCTTCAATTAACCCCAAATAGATTCTTTTTTTTCAATTGATCTAACCCCAATCTTTTTCACCCAAATCGCCCACTGCCCACCTCCACCACCCCTTTCACTATCTACTGCCCACAACCACTACCACAACCAAGCCTCACTGCCCTGCCTAACTCGCCACCCACCACCACGCCAAGTCGGCGCCCTCATCTAAGCTTCACTGTCACCACACTTACCCAACACCACCACCACGACCAAGGCTCAACCCCAATCACCACGATGACCAAGCCACTGCCCTACCCATTACCACCACACCTTCACCAGAACCCACACCACACCTTCGTCACAACCACCACTAAAATAAACTACCCACCATAATTATCGCCTGAATTACCACCACGGTCACGAGCACCTTAGTCACCACCATAAAGATCAATCCCACAATCATCACCACCACACTAAACCTACATTCATCACTCCAAATCCTTCATCATCTTCATTGCAACTAACCCACCATTACATTAGTTATCATCACAAACATCGCTGCAAAGCATCAACCACCACCGCAAGCATCCACAATCACTATAATCATCATTAACTCACACACATTATGATCATCACTTCACAAAACCCATTTCACCACCACCCCAGCACAAAGCAGTCTTCATGCCAACATCACCACCGAAAACCATCGCCACCACTGGCATTACTATTAAAGGCTATATCAAACTCACTACCCTCACCATTTCACAGAACCTAGTTTCACCCAAACCAACCACTACTACCATCGCAACAAACCTACACCACCACCTTTACAATCTTCACCTAATTACCACCGTCACTACCACAGATCGTCACCATCACCACCTAATCTGGCTTGGTGAGTTAACAGCTTATTTCAACTGCTTGGTGATGGGAATTTGACGACACCACTATCTATAAAGGGTTGAATCCCTCTTTGGCTAGCTTCGGAACGGTAGAATATGGGTGGTAGATGAAGGGGCTTATGGTAAGGACATGTAGTCGTGCTGGGTTGTGAGGCTTGGGTGAGGTGCGGCGACGCCTTTGTTGTGGTGGTGATGAGAGAAAAAAAGAAGAAAGAAGAGGGTAGAAAAAGGAAAAGAGAGTGACAAAATTACCCCTGAATTATGTCACTTAACGGACTTGGGATTAACAGAAGCTAACAAAATGACTTAACTGAAAAAATTGAGGAGTCCAACGTCACTTTGATACAAATCGAAGTTCTGTGATAAAAGTTGAATTTATCTAATAGTACAGTAGTCACAGAGTAGTTAACTCTTTAAGTAAAAGCCTTTAACAACGTTCATCTTAATTACTTTGCCTATATCACCATCCAAATACCTAATTTGTCATAATATTCTTTCGCATCATATGCAAGTTCCTAATTGCATATAGGGTACAAACCAAGTTAAACAAGGTGTCACCTTACTAGATGCACAAAACAATTATGACAAATGAAAGATGAGTTCAAACAAGGTTGGCTTAACATGCATCATGTACCACTAGAATCTGTATTGTCCGGGACCAATGGTCAAAATTTTCAAAAATTTGTAGAAATTATACTATAGTTTTTACAAAATCTCCACCGTCCGTCTGGAAATGCGTCTAATATGTATGTCATGCTCATGCATAACATAAAAGGATAGTAATGTGCTTGATTTGGAACTATACTTCTTGTAACAACAATTCATAAACAATCACGAGACTTTCTCTCAAAGACCCTTCTCCATCTTTTTCTCTTCTGAAGACCAGCCACTGCCCCTTCCTCCTTCGGCTTCCATGGCTGTGAGGATTGAAGGGGAGGCTCTCACATCGATCCTCTTTCTTCTCCTGTGCCTTTTTCTCGCATCCTCTGCTTCCCCAACCTCGGCAACCCAATTGTGCCGCCATTCGCCACCACCATCCTCCACCACCCGATTTCCTCCCTCACCCACAGATCGGGAGCCCTTCAGCCACAATCTTACTCCCTACCACTCGCTACCCTCAGATCTGAAAGGGTTTTTCAGATCCGTCATGGTTGCCGGACTTCCGATCCGATTAGTTTGGGTTGACTTCTCTGACGCGGGTTCGATATGGCGGGTTTGTGGCGGGAAAAGGGCGAATCTAGACGAGATGGAGAATATCGTCTCCCTTTGAGCTTCGGATCATTCAGATTCGACCTTGGGAATTCGCTCCACCTCCCTTCGATCCGAAGAAAACCACCGCAGTAATTTAAACTGCCATTTCAAGCGGCCCTTGGAATTGATGCCTCGCGGCAACTATTCCACTCTGTTACCATTTGATCTGGATTTTGTAAATCCAACAATGGTAATACTTATCTTTTCATTTTCTGTCAAGGCCATGTTGGTCAATTTATGTTCCAGGGTCAAGATTATGCGTGTACTCCTTTTGTTTGTACTTTTGTGTACTCAGTTTTTAGAGCCAAACATTTGTTTCTGCTCTTTAGGTTGTACTTGGTGTTTTAGTGTAATGCAATTTCAGTTTCGACCAAAAAAAAAAGAGTTGGAACTATACTTCAAATTTTAGTACAAGTACCATACAACGGACTTGCACTCTTATCAAGGCTTGTTCGTTTTTCTTCTTTTCTGGTGCAAAAGAGACTAAAACATCCTAAAGAGAAAGTGCAACTCTTTCCAACTAAAAGCAACGAAAATGCTTCTTTGTCTAGATTATATATGGAAAATGTGTTATCAATGGTGCAACTTTGTGCTATTAGAATAAAGTAGAGTTTAAAATCACGTCCAGTTTTGGTTTTCTGTTTTTAAAAAAATAAAGATCAAAACCAGATTAATTTTTATTTTTTACAAAACCAAATGGGTGTTTGATTATCCAATTTTTATTTTGAATTTTTTTTTTTGGTGTTTGATTAGACGGTTTTTATTTTGAGTTTTTTTCTTTAGTGGTTGTTTGTGGTGGCGGTGTTCTATGGCTGCCGGCAGCGGTAGTTGGAGGTGTTCGGTGGCGGTGGGCGGTGGCTGTGGCGGTGGGAGTGTGGTGATGGTGGTGGTCTCAAAATAAAAATCAAAACTGAAAACCCAAAACTCCTAAATAGGAGTTTTCAAAACAGACATGTTTTAAAAACTGATTTTCAAAACTGATGGAAAAAAAAAATTGTGTGTCAAATGAGTTTTTTCTCTAATTTACAAAACTGAAGAAAAAACTAAAAACGAAAATGTTTTGAAACAGAGCCTAAGTAAATATTATTTTAGTAAAATATCAAACTACACCTCGGATATCTGTAATGAAAGCTACGTAAAGGACCACAACACTACAATTAAGTCATGAAAAGTAGCAATAAAGTCATGAAAAGAGAGATAGATTAAAAAAGGGAAAAGGAATAGCTACTTCACTATAATGAGCATCGAACTTCAGGGATCAGTGCACCTGTTCTCTCATTCGTATCATCACTTTTACGTGGCTTTAGTTATTTATTTTGTTCTTTTTTTCTCGAAACTACTTTTGTGCTAGTCATCGCAGCACATGTCTCCATGCACGTGTAAAGTGAAGGTTGAAAGAGATAAAAAGGAAATAAAGTACATTAGTTGTATTTAGTACAACCTCGAAACATACTTTAGATAGTATATATTAAGATATAAAAAAAGATAGACTATGACTCAAAACTCTTCTCTGGCTTAATAATTGGCTTGGGTATAAATACAAGTAATCTTGAAAGGCCACTAAAAGCATTGAACCCTTTTGGGGGTTGGGGGAGGTAAAAAGGAAAAACTGCCACAAAATATTGGAAGTTCAGATAGCTATTCCACAGTAAGGACTTAAATGCAAAATTAGTATTTGAGAGTAGTCTGCAGTCCATCACTTACAATACCCTACCAACTTCACTACACACTATTTTTTTATCTTATTCATACGTAAACTAACCAAGTGAAATTCCCTTCCTTTTTTAGCTAATTGTACTTTTAAGCGACAAGTGAGATAAGGTGAATATTATGCAACACGCATCTTGTAAAGCGTAATCTAGTTGGTCCATTAACATCTACTTAACCAAGACACTAAAATTTTGGAAAGTCTAAAAAGAGTCGAAACAGTCACATGATCATTTTAGATCAGTTGTCGGTCGTCGATGAATGTTGTTATAAATATTAAAATTAATTAAAATACATTCTGAAAATAGTTATTTTGCGAAATCATATGAGGTATAACAGTCAATATACTAGCAATCATTTACGAGATGTAAGAGTGATCGTCTTTAGGTATATCTAAGCCATGACGATGAAGCTCCCCGTGTGGAAGTGACGTGGGAGCCATAATGTTGAATGTTAATCTACAGAAAGCAAGGGATTTGAGGAGAACTTTATAAAAAAAGACTTTTAGCTTTATCTCCTTAGCCTTTATGCCTCCACTTTCATACACTTTGTACGCAACCAACTTGGGTGTTGGATCCTTCAATAGGTGAGACTTTTCAACACAACACGATGATTATGATGTGGACAAAAAAATATCTTCTTGTCTGAGTTTTTAGGGTTAAAATAAGGGCTAATTACACATATACTCCTGAGGTTTGGGGGTAATTACAGTCAAGGATAATAGTTTAGACAAATTACACTTGTGTCTATTGACCAAACGGAACCCTAAAATTCCTAACGGTTTTGATGAAAAGACTGTATTGCCCCTGAGTTGGAACCTTATTTTTTCTTCTAATGCCATTACTTCATTAAAAAAAAAAAGACTTTACTTTACTCTTAACCCCCCCACGCCCCACCCCCACCCCCACCCCCCGACCCCCGCCCACCCCATCTACTGATCTGCATCCCTCTTGCCCGTCACCCACCCTCCCGTTTTCCTCCCCTTCCCCGGCGCCGCACCTCGCCTGAGGTTAGTGAAGTAGCTATTCACCCCGTCACATTAATTTCTAAAGTGATTGTTGCTTGTTGCATCTTGTCGTATCTTATGTCTTGTTGCAGGCTTTTATCTTTTGTTCTGCTTTCCCCTAATGTCCTTAAAAAGAATGTTGTTTTTACCGTGTTTTCAACAGCGTTCTCTTCTTTTTAGCTCAAAATCAGGGTTTCTCATTGATTACAGCTCATGAACACTGTATTCTTGACATGACAATAATAGTGCTTTGGTCAAAGCTTTTGCGTCGGATTTGTACCTTAAAAGGATCTTTAACGTATCTGAAATCGATTTACCGAATGTGATACCAAATGCTACTAATTACTTTTCATCTTTGAATAGCTGAAATTGAATTTTCGAGCATGTTACGGACACTAAGATCACAGTAGTAGCAAAATCAAGTTCTCCTTGATTGCCAATGAACACTCGCCTCTACATTCTTTTCTCAACATGATTCTTGTAACAATCTCGACAAATACCGATCTGCATGTGTCCTTATTCCTACATGTATCAGTGTATCTACATGCATTTACAGAAAGAGAAAATTGAGTGTGAGATAGTGGTTGGAATTGTGCGCACTCGCGATAGTGTTGTGTAGGTAACTATAGGTGGCAAATGATGGTCGTCGACTGGTGAGGAAATTATGCAAGACCCTGAAGTTGTTAGGATATAGGCAGTTTTCGAATAACATTCATACTGAATGACGTAAAAAAAAATTTAACTTAAAATAAAGATACTAGCTACCTACCCTATATTAACACAAAGTAAAGTAAAACTGTGTAACAAATAAAGTCTTTGATTGATTAGGTTAGTATTAGGAAGCCAATCAATGTGTTCGGTTAACCCAAATGGATGCAACAAAGAAAAGGATACAAAGGAACTTGTTCAACTTCTTGCTTTTTCTCTTTTTGGCTTTCCTAATGAATCAATGCCATGATACCCGTTTTGTACATACTCATTATTAGACTCTCTGTTCCTGATGCCTTTACACAGATTTGGATCCCTGCAGTAACTCATGGTTATAGCAGGGGTGCTGTGTTCAATCTGTGTCGTCCAACACAAATTTAACGCACCACGTTTTGTCACGTTACGGCATCCTAACCCATGAGTTACATCTCTTTCTCTCTCTCTCTCTCTCTCTCACAGATTGAATACAGCACGGTTACAACAGGGAATCCTTATCTACCTTACACCTACTTTTTGGTGTGTACAATTTAATTAAGTTTGCTAAGCTATCATTTTGGTTGAAAAGATGGTATCCCTCTGTCCCCGTCGGTGGTTCTTAAAACCAAATTATTCTTCGATCTAGACAATAATTACACCAACTTGATGGATCACTCATCGGTATAAGTCATTCCTCGAAAAAAAATCTCTTCACCCACGTTCCTTCCTACTTGGAAAAAAGCCTTAGCCCATAGTGTGACTTGTTCTCTCGATGGAACTCACCAAACCAAATGAAGCAGAGGAAACATCCGACTCCAGAATCTATCAAAAATATAGAGAGACAATAGCAACCCTTCCTAAAGCCATTGGTGGAAATGCGTCCCAAGAAATTTGCCAGTACCAAGGCTTTTGGTACTATCCCTGGTTTCTTGAAAGAATCATGTTGATTCAAGAACACTTCAAGGCTCAGCCAAGTCACATCGTGGTGGTCAGCATGCCAAAATGTGGCACCACATGGCTCAAAGCCTTGACTTTCGCGATTGCCACTAGGAGCCAATTCGATCTCTCCTTAAGCCATCCGTTGACCGCTTCCTCGCCCCACGAATGCCTTCCATTCTTGGAGACGGTTGCTGCCACCGCGTGTTTGAATGAGGCCAATCCGGTAGCCTTGTTCGCCACACATATACCTTTCACTTCGTTGCCGGAATCCTTTCTTTCTTCTGGTTGTAAGATGGTTTACATATGCCGCAACCCCAAAGATGCTCTGACTTCTATGTGGCACTTCGAGTCCAGAATGACACCGGAAGGCAAGAAATGTTTCACTCTGGAAGAGGCATTTGAACATTTTAGTGAAGGAGTGTACCCTTTTGGACCCTACTGGGATCACGTCCTGGGCTACTGGAAAGCAAGCTTGGAATGGCCGGAGAAGGTACTGTTCTTAAAGTACGAAGATTTGAAGACGGATACCATGCGTCATGTAAAGAAATTGGCGCAGTTCATTGGGCATCCTCTCTCTTTACAGGAAGAAAAAGATGGTCTGGTGGAGGAAGTAATCCAGCTGTGTAGTTTTGAGAATTTGAGCAATTTGGACGTGAATAAATTTGGAAAGCGTCACGTAACTGAGAAGAAGGAGATTGAGAATGCTGTATTCTTTAGAAAAGGTGTGGTTGGAGACTGGAAAAATAATCTAACAGCTGAGATGTCGGAGCAGTTGGACAAGATCACAGAGCAGAAATTGAGAGGTTCAGGCCTCAGTTTTTCTTCCTAAGCCATCTGTGCCTTTGCCGTTCGTAGCCTGAAAATGGTCTGAAGAAGTGTCAGTCATTCCTCCTTCTTTACTAGAGTTTGAGGGGAGTACTGATTTTAACTTTTTAATTATTCGTAATCCATTATATTCAACCGTTGTTTACAACCCGTAAAAGGCGTCATATTTTGCCTTCGCTTTCTCTCTCTAAAAACCCGCTTCTCTACCTTCTCGGAAATTTCGCTGACGGTGGTCGGAATAATTATGGTTTTTTGACTGAAATTGCTCAAATATTTCTTCACATTTCTACTTTCACTCTTTATCGTTCCCTAGTTGCGGTGGTTGAATCTAGGTGGGGGTGAGTTTGGGTTGTTAGTAGTAAGCTGGGGGTTCTGTGTAGAGGGTTCTAGCCCCTTATTCTAGGTTTTTTGGGGAACCCCCGAACCCGTGATGTCTTGGGGGTGGGGGGAGGGGAAGAAAGGGTGGGGTTGGGCCCTTGGAGGGGGGGAAGGGGTCTTGACTGTTAGGGTCCTTAGGGGTAATCCGTGTGGGGTTGGGCCATTTCGCGATTCCGTCACCCGATTTTGAGGTAGTTTGGGTATGTTTGGTAAGTGATTGTGGAAGGCTGTAAATTTGCCGTGTTGAAGATCTTGGTGTGTTGTGCCTCCATTGAAGGTTGAATTCAGCTTGGGTCCTGCGGTTTCCCGGTATCTGTTATAATGCTACTACTTTGTGATTTATTTGTTTTGTTTTTCTACTTTTCTTGAATTTTGTAAACCTATAAATTTGGCATGTTTCTTTAAATTAAGTTAGAGTGTAGGATTTGCTCTGCTTTAGCTTGACTGTAATGTGTACGAGTTTTATTAGGCATTTTGTTAGTTTCGACCGTTACGGTCATGTATACAGAATCACGGAAAGTCACGGCTATGTCGTGACCTAATAGCTCGTAGTGATGTCCTGAGACAACATAAAAGTCTCTGTAATTTTTACTTTTCAATGTCACTCTCTTATTATAAAAAAAAAAAAACGTTGTTTACATGTCACTTGGCGCTAAAATAGTAAAACCATTTTTACTTATCATGAGGCTTTATGATTCTCGATTGCTTCTAATTATTTGCGGTCCATTACACCAAATGATTCTAGATGTCACTTGGCACTAAAATATTAAAATCATTTAACTGATCAATGAGGTTGACCACATTTGAGAAAAGTACAACACACGTCTGACTGTTGACCTACATAAACAATTTGCGTGTTTGTTGTGTTCATCATGCTAAAATATTAAAAACATTATTATAGCAACTCTTTTTTACTTTAGTGACATGTTTGTTTCACGGAAAATGCTTCATCAAAAACACTTTCCGAAAAATAGAAGGCTCCTGAAAATATTTTCATGGATTTCTTTTCCGTTATTTGAGCAACGCACGGAAAAATGATAATATTGCTTATGATCTTATGCCAAAAAATTTAAAGTAGAAAGAAAATAGTATAAACATGTTAAAATCATCATAAACATTAGTAAACATAACAACGACCTTGTCTAAGTTGCATGCATATTCTTAACGAAGAAACAAGTACAACAAAAATGTTCTTGTATAAGAAACAAGACCAGTTCATGTACATTAAATTAAACCCCAAAATTACTTTCCCGCTAAATGTTTTGTCATGAAATTTGTTATTCATATCTTCTGCAGGTTGTCATTTTTCACCGCAAACACTTTTGCATGCTTTTTATTTTTCACCAAATAGTCGAAAACCATTGCCAAAAAAGTCTCGTCAAAACCTTTTGTCTTCATCACTTCACCATAAAAATAACTAATCACGAGATCATTTTTATTGAGTTGCTTGATTGCTAATGCAACCTGCCCAATTTCTCCTGCTAACTTACCATACCGCGTATCTTCATCTTCACATTTTCCTTTTCGATGTTGCCTTACACATGACGATATTGTTGTAGATGAACTGTCTTTGCCTTTTGCCTCCACTTCGATGTCATCATCTACCGGTGTCCAATCAACCTATTTCTTCTAGCTCTATAGATCACCGTATGACTTTCAAAAGCCACATGTTGCAATGTTTTTGCCAGCAACCAAAGCCATCTCTTTGCACATGTCAATCTTTTTCGTTCAAATATTTCTCTCCGGTAGGACATTCCTGTTCAAGAATCGAGTGTAATCAGTAAAAAGAGAGTATATCTAAAAAGTTAAGACATGATTATTTGTTAAGCACAAATCTAACAGCAAAGAAGGATATCTAAACATGGTCTAAGTTTCTCAGGGTCAATAACACAACCATAATCACTCGTCAAACAGGAAGACCAGAAGTTGCACCCACGTCAAACAGGACAATATCAAAATCCAATTTGGACACTGAAAAAAAAAATCATGCTATTTAAAAGGTGTATAAAACAGCCAAGCTACCATGCTAATTTTCACTCCATAAAAATCTCAAGTGTTCTATGTAGTCGATATTACCAAATTGAAACGACAAAAAACATGCAGAAACCGCAAAATGCCAAATTCCAAAACGTTCCTGCTTCCATTAGCAACTGCCTGAGTAGATGTACCATATTCCCTAATAGTCTACCACCCTTGGCCACCAATCACTCTCATCTTGTATGGCATATCAATATCTCTAGACCTGAAATACCATCTTCACAGGCTTAAGTGGCTATTATACAAAGTTTGTCTTCTGGGAACTGGTTATCAGTAAGCCCTTAACCTCCCTACTCAAAAAGGATGCCTTTAAGCAGGACTCGAAAATTAAATATGGCATTCCAAAGGCTTAAATAAGCCATGTCAACCCACCAGTCTTAGCAGTGCCTACCCGAGGAATGCAACCTGTAAAGTATTTGATGCCTGCGCTGCCAACGCATATATTTATACCTTAAGATTCCTACGGCCTCTGAATAACAGGGTGTAGCCATTGAGTCTAGCGTTAACTCCATGATAATTTGCTGAGCTTTTTTGTCTCCTTCAGAATTTCTTGTATCCCAAATTCCCAATCATCCAAATAGGGACTACTATGGTGACTGCCATGCAAGATTTTATTTGGCGCTATTCTGCTATTTTTGTGAGTGCATCAGCTGCACTATGCCAACTCCTTTCTTGTAGTGGATCTCAAAGTCAAAGCCCAATAGCTTATAAAGACTCCACCTGTTTACTCCATGAACTATAGCCAGTAGGTCTTTCCATAAGTGGACAGGCCACCTCTTAAAGCCTAAGGCTTTGCTTAGATAAGCTAACAGCTTGCCTTGTTGCCTTAGTACAACCACAATGCCTACATCACTGGTATCTCTCTCTGCTTCAGGGATTCAAGGACCACCGTTACCTCCAAGAGAGTAACTATGTTATTCTACTGGCCTCTCGTGAAACAACAGTCATTCAATTAATTGGTCACACATTGTGATGTAAGCCAAAGAAACAAGCCAGATAATGTTCCATACCTTGGCCTGCTAAAACCCATCAAGTCTGAAAGAGCAGACTTATATTAAAACCCATCAAGCTGCAAAACCATTCCATCAAATTTTACCTACAGGAAACCAACCCAAAGACTACAATAGTATACCAAAAACTCCATATCACATAACCAAATGTTAAAACCTTAAAAAAAAGTAGTTTAACTTGACTAGAATGTTTTGTCCCACTCACTGAAAGAGAAGTGACTGACACTTAATAGCTAACAAACCCTAAAAGTTACGTAGTAATATGAATGCAATGTCTTGTCTTGACGAGGAGAACTCGTCGGTTACCCAATGCAGCAGCCACCACTAAGGAAACAAGAAGAATGCCAAAAGCCTATTAGCAGCAAAAAATATCTTTGCAACCGTAATTACAATCTTCAAATGAATATGGTATGCAACTAAAATTCCAACTTTTCACTTAATATAGTCAGTCTTTAGAACATGTGTGGTGTGATTTCAATTCTAGAAAGGCAGATGCATGAAACAAACAAAGAAATATATTCCTTTTACCTAACGAAATCTGAAAGACAACATACTATTACAGCAATATTTGGTCAGAAATAGCCACACGCGCGTGCACACTCATGTACAATTGCAACTTCCAAAAAGCAAAAGTTGCATCAAACAAAAGGCAGTAATTTCACCTATAAACAGCAGGATTATATTTAGAATGGAAAGCAAGCCATGGAAGATTATGGAAGGATTCCATCTTGCAAAAAAGAATAGTCGCAAAAGCATGGACAGACATCATCTAGATCCAGCCTCTAAGACCAACTCAGTAATGCTACTTGTTTTTCTTTCTCTTCTGAGAAGCTCAATATTGAGCAGACCCTTTCTTGTTCTTGTCAAACAAACATCACTACCATTGCTCGTAATCTTCTTTAACCTCAACTCACTTACTTGCACAGGACAAGACCACCATAGCCAGCGCTCTTACTTTCTCCGCAAAATCAAGATCACCAATTCTCGGAATCCAAACCCATGGCCGTAAAGAGTCAAATCCTATGCAAATACGTGACAAATCTACCTTTCCAATGATAATTTAAGGTTTTTAGCAACAAATTACAGCTCTGTTATGCTGACGCCAAAAAAATGATTTAGAGAGCGCGAACGAGGCAGTGAAAAACGTGACGGGTTGATTTTAAGAAAAAGACTTCTTTCTTAAAATTTGCCTTCTTTTCACGTGAATGGAAAATGTTATCCGTAAACAGTTTTTCAATAAACACGTCAATTACCGGAAAGTACGAAAAGTGTTTTCAGATAAATATTTTTTTTGTGAAACAAACAGGACCTAAAATGTGGTTTACAGTCTCGCTCTAATAAGGAGAGGGGCAAATAGTCCAATAATCCCTAATGGAGATGATGCAGTCATGCAACAAGTCAATGTATCAACTACAAAAACTATATAGACCATTCAAGATTATTGTGCAATTCATAGGGTTATAAATTGTCCATCATATTTATGAACCCAAAAACATATTCTAACGATTCCACGGAGTTAGAAAATCAACAAACTACCCAAATAGCACTTATTAAGAGACAAACTGCCAACAAATAAGCAAGGAATAAAGTCAAGGGGAGCTGCTAAAAGTTTTTAAGTATCAAAATATCACCTAATTAGATTGCAAACTAAAATTTAATTTAATTTTTCAAAGCTGTAATTTGATTATATATACACGTGTGTGTGTGTGTGTGTGAGTGTGTGTGTGTGTGTGAAAGCCGAAATTGAGAGAATATTAACCAATCACCGCCCTGGACTTTTTCGTTTTGACTAGCTATCTTAATCCATTTTGAATTTACTCAACTTTTTAGTTCAAATTTAGATTCTTTTTCTCTCTCTCCGTCTCTCTTATTTAATTTGATTTGAATTTATTTTAGCCATTTGAAATTCAATCAATCTAATAGACTTTGCATTTCTCATCTCCTCCATGTCAACATGTCCCACTTTAAAATTCTACAATATATTTGCAATTCCATCAACTTTTAATACTTTGCCAAAATTAATTCGTTGTTTCCTTTAATTTTAAACCTTTCCAATTCTTTAAAATAGCCCAATATTCTCTATCAGTTTTTCTCTCTAACTAGCATAATCTCCCTCCTTTTATTTAATTACAAGATCATCTATATAGTTTCCTCTCCCATTTATGTTCAATTGTTCTTTATATATTTTTATTCTTTCTTGAATGGCCTTTGATAATATAAACCTCAAGACACGGATTATTATTGTCATTAGTATTAGAATTATTGTTATTAGTTGGGAGACTATTTCTATCCTTTTATATACTACTCCATATTCATTTGTAAGGCTAAAAATTATGGTCGAGTGCATTTTTTAGCGACAAAAATTGGTAGAAAAATTCATTTAGAAAGATGAAAAATAAATTAATTTTATGATTTTTTGTCATTATCATTTTTGTTATTGTTATTAAGCATACACGTATAAGATTTCCCAATCAGCTTTGTACAACGCACGGGATTAAAACTAGTTGACAAATAAATCTCATAGCATGGTTCGGGATAGGCGACACAGAGCCACGTGCCCAAGTGCCAACCGCACGGGGGTGAGGCCCATGAGCCCTCAAACGTTGCCTAAAGCCTTTTTTTTTTCTTTTTCAGACTGACTAGTTCGTGGGATCTTCATGGGTGTAGCCCGCGCACCTTACATAACAGCTTACGCGGCGCGGCCGCCCGCTTGCACAAATGGCTTTATGGTTTGGCTTTGCTTGACTTTTCCATATTGCAATTGTGACAAAAAAACCGAGTGACCATTATCTTCTTAATTAATTAATACTCACTTTTAGAATTCCACAAATTGTTGGAAAGCTGGTGACCCGAGGAATTTAAATATGTTAACATAAAATCTAAACTATAACTGTGAATTTTGAATTTATTCCAAAAGGAGACATATTAACATTTAGGGTCTGAATTTTCTCCAAAACTCCACATCCATATCTCTTCAAATGAAAATTACAGACTCCTTGGATAATTAGCAACATGATAATATGATCATAACATTATGTAATTGACAGGGCATTAAAACAAAAAATGACATAAGGCAAAAATCAATTTTAACGACATAGATATGGCGGACTTATATATTTCTTTAACTATTAAGCATGCAATTTTGTGAGATGGAACCACTAAGGACCCTGAGGCCAATGTAACTAGTGAATATACATTTAAATAGCATAACACTTACATGACGCAGATGCAGTGGTTTCGACTGATGTTCAAGAATCTTGAACTGCAGCCCGATCTACAACTCTCGCATTGTAATACCCCGATATATTTTAACGGCTTAATTTAAAAAATTTAGCGGCGATTATTTTTAGCATCGGTGTATTTATTAGTGACTTTAAAGCAATGACTTTTATACGCAAGATTTAGCGTAAATTTCTATGAGTAAATTTATCGTTAAACTTTTAGCGACAATAATTTTTTTTTTTCACTTAGAATCGATATCTTCTTTAGCAACTTTTAGCGACGACTAGTGAAGCAAGGTTAGATGACAACCTGTTAAATTATTCTAGTACATTCTTTTCATAATAATAGAAAGTTTTGGGTAAAATTTAAAAACTTCCTAAAGTCTAGGGGGTTTTGGTAAATTGCCAGTCTAAGGTTTTATATTTACACATCTGTCATGAGAGAGCAGCCGTCCAAGCTCCCACCCCTTTTTCTGATACACGGCTGAGAGAGGAAGAGAGATTTTGAGAGAAAGAACGAAGGAACAGGAAGGAGATTTTTGCGGCGATCATGTTGTTTTTCCCGGTAAGTCTTCTAGACTTTCTCTCTAGTTTGTTCAATGATCTGTGAGATTAAAAGGGACCGTACAAAGGGGGTGACCGCGGGTGCATGTGCCTGTTATGTAAAGGGTGTGGGTTTTGTGAGATATTGTGGACTTTCTAAGTGGGTTTATAGTTGTGCGAAGAAGGGATTGCAGTAAGGTTTTCTCTATGAGTTGGGCAACCATATACGCATGTTACCAAGGGGGGTGGCAACTGTGAGGGTTAGGGAGAAGGTCATAGCCACCATGGCTGTGACCATGTACCGTGGGGGTTTTGAAAAAAAAAAGAACTATGGTTGCAAAGGCAGCCATGGCTGCCGCAAGGACAGTCGTGGGTGAATGCAAGGGCGGCTGTGTATGTATGGGTTGTTGGGAGAGAGAGTACTGCCGTGAGGCAGTGGGTGTAAATTGTGTCTGTGGGTATGTTCGTGTATATGTGCTTGGGTGGTGTGTGTTATTGGGTGCGGTGGCGGAGCCAGGATTTCATATCGGGGGGTTAAAAATATATTGAAATCAGTAAAAAAATTTATTAGTAAAATAACACACAAAAACAGAGTGTATTTTTTTAACTTCTTAGTACCTTCTTAATTATTTAATAATGTATCGTATACTTTAAATCAAGAAAAATATCACCCGAACTTTCCCCACAAGTGACAGGTGAAGCAGTGGATGTTACTCTGTACGGCAGTAATAATAAGCTGGTAATTTATAAGGAGCAAAAGAAAAGAGAGGGAGAGTTATAACCGATTTAAAGAACCTTGTCGCCTAGCGTCAATGGTGCAGCGCCAGTGTGTAAATTCCCCGGAAATTAGGGGGCCAAAAGGACATTTGCTTCCCCGGATAAAAATCAGCAATAAAGAATGGAGAAGAAATTGTGATTCTTCTTGGGTAGAGTACCCCAGATAAAAATCAGAAATAAAAATCAGCAATAAGGACATTTCTTCTCCATTCTTTATTGCTAAAAATCAGCAATAAAGAATGTACAAGATGTTGACAGATTTGTAGAGTACCCCTTCCATGCCCCCCCCCCCCCCTTTTCAACACCCCCACCCACGCAGGCTCCCTAAAAGATTTTTTTTTCTGTGGCTTCTTCTCTGTCTCAAGGATTTTTTTTTCAGTGGCTTCTTCCCTCTTCTCCCCAAGATTTGGAGAAGAAACTGTAAATTCTTCTCTCTCTCTAAGATTTTTTTTTCTCCTCTGTTCACGCATATTCACAGATCGGGGGAATCATGCTGTTAAAATGGTAGAAACCTGCTCTTGGGTGGAGAGAAGAACTTGATACCACCCCCCAGGCCCTCTCTATTTGATGTGTGAGTTGGTGGTGCTCTTTCCTCAACTCTTAGATCTCTCTCTTCTCTCCTTGTTTCTCTAGTCTTCCTTCTTTTTCCCAATCTTTCTCCCAATTTCTCTCTGTCCAAAGCCATCATCCTCACTGAAAGTTGAGCTTCATCAAAACAAGGTTTGTGTGACTGGCTGATTGCGAGTGATAAAACTCTATATATATATACAATTTTTTTTCCTCAAAATCTGAGGGGGTACATTAGCCCCCCTCGTACAAGCGTGGCTCCGCCCCTGATTGGGTGCATGAATGTGTGATGGGTGCTTGTGGGTGTGTGTTATTGTGGGCATGAGTGTGAGATTGTGTGAATCTTTATGTGTGTTTGTATACTGCCTAGGTGTACTCATCTCTGTGTGTGTGTGTGTGTATGTAATGGGTCTGTGAGTGTGTGGCAATAGGTGTGTGATTATGTGATTATGTGTTGGGCAAATTACACATATGTCCCTGAGATTAGGGTATAATTACAGGTAAGGACAATAATTTGAACAAATTACACTTATGTCCGTTGACCAAACGGAATCTTAAAAACCTAACGGTTTTAATGAAAAGACTATATTACCCCTAAGTTAGAACTTTATTTTTTTTAATGCCATTACCTTATCTTAAAAAAATGAAAAAGAAACATTAATGATGCCATTACTCTTCCCTCACCCCCCCACCCCCCCAACCCCCATAAACCCAAGGTCCCGAAGACCCCGCTCATCGCCCGTCGGTCATTCCCCCCGAACCACTCGGCAGATCCGAAATCGGCGAGCCTGAGATCGCGGTGCACCACGCCCAGCCGGTTGCAGTGACCCTTCGCGCCCATCAACGAGCTCAAGATCCCCGCCGCCTCCGGCTCGGACAGGGGGCCCTTGGAGACGCAACAAAAACAGAGGAAGGAAGGCTGCCTCAGGCTTGGTCGGTGACGAGGCGGAGGATGTCGTCGTCCTCATAGACGTGGAAGAGCTGGATGATGTTGGGATGGTCGGAGAAGAGGTGGAGGAGCTTGGGCTCGATGTCGATGCAAATCCGGTTGGTGGGGGTGCGTAGGAGGAGGCGGGTGGTAGGGTTGTGGTGGTAGAGGGAGGAAGAGGCGGAGGCAGGAGGGGAGAGGAAGGAAGGCTGCCGGCATGATTTCAGTGAAACCCTAATTTGCATATTAGGGATTTCAGTGAAACCCTAATTTGCATATTAGGGATTTCAGTGAAACTCTAATCTGCAAATTAGGGTTTCAACAATTTCAGTGAGAAAATTATGGATTTCAGTGAAACCCTAATTTGCATATTAGGGATTTCAGTGAAACCCTAATTTACAGATTAGGAATTTCAATGAAACCCTAATTTGCAAATTAAGGTTTCAACAAACCCTAATTTGCAAATTAGGGTTTCAAAACCCTAATTTGGTGATTGAGACCCTCAGGATTTTGATGCAGATTGAGAAATTTTGATGAATTAGACTGCAACGATGGAGAGAAAATCAATAAAATCCTCATCTTGAAATTAAAGATTGAAATCTTAATTTAAATTTTTTAAGAATATCCAGTATATACAGTACAAGGGGTAGTATCGTCATTTTAAAAATACGTATTGCTGACATCATTAAAAAAAAGTACACTTTTTGGACGGAAACCTGACGGATGGACACGGCTGATACATTTTCAAAGTGTTTGGTCACGGAATGTTACATTTTGAAACTCGTTGTCCTTGACTGTAATTATACCCTAACCTCAGGGATATAAGTGTAATTTGCCCTTATGTGTTTGTGTGTTTTTTATGTATATAAGTACTAGTGTGTGTATAGTGTGTTGAACAAAAGATAAAAAAGAGAAGAGAAAGACCCACTGACGTGAGTGTTGTGTGCTCGTGTGTATGTTTGTGTATGAGTGCATGAGTGCATGTGTGTAGGTGTGTGTACTGTGTTTTACATGTGTGTGTTTTGAGTGTGCGTAGTATTGTGTGTGTGCGTTTATGTGAGTGAATATGTGTGAGTGTTGCATGTGTGTGTGTATTGGGCAAATATTACGGCGGTAGCTGTGCTTGGTGTGTGTGCAGGGGCGAAACCAGGATTTTTTTTCAGGGGTACAAAAATTATATCGAATTCACCAAAAAATTTTGTTAATAAAATAATAGCCAAAATTTTTTGTTAGTAAAATAATACTATCTTGATTAGACCGCGAGGATTCTGCCAATTTTCCTTTCTTTTTAAAAAACTTTTTCATTCTGGGAAAAAAAAACACACACGCACATTGGAAAAAAATCTCAAAATCTCAGTTCTCAACACAAATTCACGTAGTTAAATAACTGTATATTTCAAGCTCAATATCAAACTCTCAATTTTAAAACTAAATCACATTTCAAGATCAACCTCCGCTCCCGAGCTCAAGCTCCACCTCCCAATCTCAACACAACATCAAATTCCAACAAAACAGTACACTTTCAACTTCCCAATTTTAAAATTAAATAGCCAAACAAACTCAAGCTCAACGTCACATTCCAGCACAATTATAAACTATCTATGCACTAATTTATGAATTAGAAAAGCAATTAGCCAATTAAGAATTAGTAAAGCAAATTAACAAAATAATTAAAGTGTTCCAACTTCCACCAAATCACCAATAATTTCTGCAATATATATAATCAAGGCATAATTCATTATTTGGTTTAGCATTTTCATTAGGGAACATAAATATATATAATCAATGCATAATTTCTGCTTACCAATTAAGAATTAACAAGCAAATTAAACAAACATATTTTTTAAATTTCTATATAATCAATTACTGAAATTAAACGATGATTTTAAGAAATTAAACTACAATTTCAAGATAAAGAAGCAGCTTACCTCAAGATGGGAAGTAACAGCAATCAACAGAGAGAGCAGAGAATGAGAGAAGCTTGCCGGTGACCGGTCGCCGTCGCCTGCAGGCTGTAGCTGCACAACCGTTGGCAACTTGGCCGTTGTGGCGTCGCCTGTCACTGTCAGTTGCACAGCGGCACAGTCGTAGCTCGAGAAACGATCCGGCGTTCAGATCTAGTCACAACTCGTGCTCGGACGCTCGGGCAGTGGCCGTCGCCGTCGTCACGGACTCACGGTCGGAGTGTAGTCACCGGTCGGCGGTCACGAAAAGAGAGAGAGAGGTGAGAAACTGAGAGGCAGAGCGGACGGGGTCTCTGGGAACGGGGTCACGGGAGACGGGGTGCAATTTCCCAAAATTGTTTTTTTTCTTTCAAAATTCCAGGGGGCACACTAGCCCCCCCTTAGTTCCCACGTAGGTCCGCCCTTGTGTGTGTGTGTGTGTGTGTGTAGAGAAAGGGAGTGAATGGCCGTGAGTGACTGTTCTATGTTCTGGGTAGTGAACAGAGAAGAAGATGAAATGGGTTTTTGTGGGTTGTGCAATTGGTGGTACCTTGTGCTTGCACAAGCGTACCACGATTTAGCGTCATGTTCTGCCTGCGGGTTGGATAGCGTATAATGATTGTTAACATGTGAAATAAAGTATAATACCATAGGCTATATTAAAATTTTTGGCAAAATCTTATAATTTTTCTGCAATTGTATGTATTTTTAATTTTTTTGTAAGTTCAGATTTGTAAAATTCCTTCAGAGTCTTTAAAACTCATGAAAAAGTTCTGAAAAAATTGGAGTAAATTTTATAGTATAAATAAGTCCCAGTTTAAGTTTGACGATTTTTAGAGTTGATTTGTTATCATTTCCGTATCACCTTGGATATTGCAAAATAAAAATTTTTAAAATAGTTTCAATACCTTTTAAATTTTGATTTCAATTTCTATATTTTTTAAATATGCTAAAAAAATTATGGGACCTTATTTTCCGCTAGAAACAATTGTGGCTATTTATGGATTTTTATTGCATTTAAAGAAAATATTTTAATTTCAAAACAATTCCAAAATTTAGAAAATTCATATTTTGACTTTTTATAACGTATTAAGCTATAAAAATGTTTTACTATAAATTATTATGAATTTAAGGTATTGATACGCATTAAAGAGTGTACTGAATTTTTATGGTTAGGTTGCCCGTGTGCGGGACGCGCTTTGGGTTACGTCATTCCAGGTTTAAAAGTGAGCAATGTTTGGGTAGTTGATATTAGGTTTATAGTGTAATATTGTAGTTCGTTTTCTAATAAATAGAATTTTCATTTAGGTTAATTCAAGGATTGTTGATCGAGGTTGTTTAGCTTCGTTTAGCTTGGACCGAGGTAAGAAATTTCATCTGACCTACTTCATCGCTCTGATTTCAAATGTTTTATTATTATAGCCTTAGGAATTCCACTGAATTCTGATGTTATAATTTTTATTAAGGTATAAGGGATTCTATTCGAAGCCTTTTTTTAAAATCAAATTGATCTCATATATTTTATTCTAAATGTTATCAAATTTCACTGAACTCCATTTTTTGTTTATCTGTTATGAAAATGGTTTTGAATTTTCCATGAAGCCTTATCTTGAACCTTAAAGCGATCGATTGAAATTCTGTTAATACTAATATGTTTTATTGATTCGATCATTATACCACATTTTGAATTGTACTTATTTCTTCTCAATATTGACATGAGTTAGTAAATCTAGGAAGTTATAAGGATGGTGCATATTGTTGGCATTAAAAGGATGGTATGTCGATTGGGTTAAACTAGTAACTAAATGGACTAGTTAGTGTACATATGCATATCTAAAGTGTATCGAGCACTGTCGGGGACTCGGGGTGGCTTTGCTATAGTGTACTGCTCATGTTCAATGCTATCTATTTTTGTTATATTGTACCTGAAATATTTTGAAATGACTATTGGTTGAGGGATTGAGTTGATAATCGTCCCTATGTCTATATCAAATTGTTATGGTTTCATTTAAAAATCTTTTTGAAAATTGTCATTTGACTTAAATGTAAAATCGTCCGAATCATTTTGTTTTGTTTTTTTTTAATCCTTGATCGACCTTATTGGACTCTCAAAAGCTCATTCTCGTTTGACTTCTTTTTTGCAAATGAGAACCTACATTAGGTTGCCTGAGTGTGGATTAGAGTTGAGTGAAGAAAATTTGAATTTAAGTTTTAGTATTAATCATTAGAACCCTTGCGTGGGTAACCTTCTCTAGCTTATCATTCATGTTTAAATTCAGCTTACTAATTATGTCTATACACTGTGGGCGATACCTTGATTAATGGGTTAGTTGCTCTAACAGTTTGTTGTATTATTTTGATGAGATTGGGGGTTCAATTATCTTAGTGTAAGTGATCGAGCGAGTGTTAACGTTTCAAAAATTCCAGGATGTTACACGCATTCTTCGTCAAACCATGAACACCTTTGAGTCATCCCACGAACACGAACTTTTAATGGTAAAAAAGAGTACTAGAGCCAACTCTATCAATTTCCACACCTCAACACCATATGGAGACCCCAGAAAAGGTGAGAGAAAGAGAGACCGAGACAGAGGAATCAAGAGCAAGAGAGGAAAATAGTTAATTAGCATCAAGGCTTGACTTAGTCAAGCACTTAAAGCTCGCATTGCATATCCATTAGCAAATAGCTACTAGCCACTAGCCAATCCTTTAAACCCGAGGGCATTTCTCTTTATATACTCACTCTATTACTTAAGGTTTAGCTACTTAGTCAATCTCGGACAAGTGCACTTAAACTTTTATTACATGTTATACTTCATATTAGATCGAGAATAGCAAACTCATCAGGTTCTAGGCATATTAGTAAAAATAATCAAATTAAACATGTTGTTATATGCCTTTAATTGCTTTCTCCGCTCATTATTTTCCTTTTCTATTGCCTGTTGTTGCACTTGATTTGTATCTGCTCTCGGGGTCTTTTGTTTGGGTAATGATCTTCCTTGATTGTCCCTTCGCATACCTCTTTGATTTTACTGAATGTAAAGGACTGAATTATAGTGTGCAGGTTATCCCAAGAAATTCCGTTGCTAATAGCACTATAAACCATGTATTTGACAAAGAATTACAACTAAATCTCAAAGTTTACAAGTCGACACCCAAGACTCTAAGATCTGTCATTTGTCGTAATCAAAGAATTTTACTAACGGAAGTTGATGATTGCTATTAGTTTGTAAAAGTATTTCTATCTTTCAATTATTTTTAATGTTTTTTCAGCAATAAACTTTTTCAACCTATTTTGATGGATATGATCGAAGTAGAGAAGGGTCGGATGGTAAGTTCCCCTTCTTTTCCTTCATTTCATATTTTCCTTTCTCTTTCTCCTTCTTTGCCCGACATCACCACTTCGTTTCTTTTCTTCCATTTCATTTATCTTTCTTTGTTAACCCTGATATTATGCTATATTAGCAATTCATGGGTTGCCTTGTAGAGGCTGAAAGGCGGACGAAAGAGGAAGCTGAGTGTGGGGTAAAGTTGGATGAAATTGCTAAAAAGCATAGGCAATTTCAGTCCAGGCTCCACCTTCCTGTTTCATTGATTTGAAAACTCAGGCAAGCTAGACTTGTAGATCCTAAGCAGTGGGGCAATAACCCGCAGGATAATTATTTCCTCCTCATACTGAACGTTAATTTGTTAAGATATGTGTACTACTTAGACCTCAGTCAATCGAGTAGTGATGAAAATCAAGAATTTTGAGGTTGTAAGCCCTTTTGTAAGTTTTGAGATAAGAGAAAAGAAAATAAAGGAAGAGAAGAGAAAAGAAGAGAAATGGATTTTCCTTCCTCTTGTTTGTGAGTTTAAGAGAGAAAAGTAAGTATTATTCCTTTCTCTTGTTTGTGAGGCTAAGAAAGAAAAGTAAGTATTATTCCTTTCTCTTGTTTGTGAGGCTAAGAAAGAAAAGTAAGTATTATTCATTTCTCTTGTTTGTGAGCTCAGGAGAAAAAAAAAAGAAAATACACCCGATTACATATATACTTTTATATCATATTATGGTAATTCTAACAAAGATTGTGATGATGATCCTAAAAAAGAATATAATTTTGACAGAAAAATAAATTAGTCATCAATGATATGATACGAAGCTCACACCATACTAATGTAATAAACCTTACATCATTGGTTATTTGTCACTGAAGAAAAAGCAAAAACTAGCCTTGAGTTGACTATAAACATCCCAACATCCAAATCTAATTAATGTCACACCAAAAGAAAAAAAAATCAATTATGAGTCAACTCTAATATCTAAAACAATCATCTGTTTTGTAAGTTAAATGGTAAGTTCTAAGAAACTCTAAAACCTAAAAGTCTTTATAAATTTAGTTTTCAATATCTCCAGGGTAATATGAACCTTTTTAAAATATTACTTAATTAAGAGAGTTTCCTTTCTCTCGTTTCTTCCCAACTTGGGAGGAAAGATTTAGAGACAAAAGAGCCCAAACTTTTCTCCCTTTTTTTTTCTCCTTAAAAAAATTCACAAATTAGAGAAAATGGAGGAAACTGTGATTTATGCTTTTGTCGGGATTTGAGTCCTAATGAGGAGAATCACCTTTGCAGATTCACAAATAAATCCATCACTGTGCTTTTGCTCCAGTTGAATTTTGTGGGATTAGAAATTCTCCAGCCTGATTCCAATTTGTAGGTACTGTTGATGTTCAATAGCAGCACACATCAAAATATTTGGGCTTAGCATGCACTAGTAGTGATTTTGGGAGTTGGCTGGTGATTGGGGTTGGGTGGCATTGATGGAAGAAAGAGGTGGGCAGGTGGAGGTGGGGAAATAAGTAGTGGTAGATGTGGAGGTGGAGGTGGAAGAAGAACGGTATGGCCAAAAGCATTTGAAACGAGATAAGTTTCCTTAATACTTAACAGGATCATTAACTCCCGTTAGTAAAGTCCTTCAATTGGAACATATGAGAAACCTTAACGTAATATCTGGTACTTTTAGAGCTATTCAAGAATTCTGAGTGATGAATTATATTAGTATGCTTAATTGTTATTGAAACCTTAATTGTTCTGATTATTCGTATTAATCTTGGTGCTCATTTTATTGCATGTTAAGAAGTGAATTTCTTGTAAATTTTGTGAGTGTTGTTTATGTATTGATCCTGGGAATCTGTTCTGCGAGGAGGCGTTAAAAGGCTGTTTGTTCCTGCGTGGATTGCAGGCTAGTACCTAAATGGACTAGTATCATACATCTGTGCATTATCTGAATGGCATTGCTTCTCAATCAGGGCACATCCCCAAGAATTTTCTTCATTTATTAAAACCCTTTTTATGCGTTCTTTGTTTCTATCCTTCCAGACCTACCACAAACTAGCAACAAAGATATAGTTCCACGGAATTCCTCCAAAGTCAGGTCTTTTTTTTTTTTTTGTTCATGATGTTATCTTTTAACCAGTCCATGGTGTTTTCACTAGCTGCAGTATCAAACTGTTGCTGATCAACAATTCTTTTCCATAATCTTTTAGCCTTGGGACAGTCTTTTATGAGGCGTGTGGATGTTTCAATGGCAAGATTGCACCTCTGACAAGTATTGTTGTTCTTGATGTTTATTATGAACCGAAGTTCATTTGTGGGTAATCTGTCCCAGAAGATAAGCGAGTGGATAAGCCAGTGGAGAAGAATGAATTTTTTTTTAGGTCATTTTTCTTTCCATATCCAGCACCAGCTGTTATCCACTTCTTCTTTGTAGTTCTCATTATCATTCAAAAGTTTGTAGGCACCAGATATAGTGAACTTACCCTGGGAGCTGGGATTCCACATGGGTAGATCTTCCTTTAGGAAGTATTGAGGAATATGAACGAGCAGATGATAACTTAACATGATATTGAAGCTCTGCTTCGGCAAGGTTTTGAGTTTGATTCTTCTCGCTTGCGTATTTGGTCTCCCCTTAGAATATGGCAATTTGCATTCTTATTATGTATGCACTTGGTGGTGGTGCATATTGATTTGTCCTTTACGTGCAATCGGGAGCTTGCACGTAAGCGAAAGTGTTAAGCATGATAATATTGTTAGGTCCATTCTCTGACAGTTTAAGCTTTTAAAATACGATTCAACCATTCATACGAGACAAGATGTAATGGAAAATTTGACGCTCAAGTGGGATTGTTAATCCCTTACCAATGGAAGTAATCAATAATTTATAGTATAATAGCCTGCTCAAGTGGGATTGGTAAGGGATTGTCAATCCCACCAATGGGCCCCATTTTTTACGCTTTTTGTTTATATTTCTCTCTCCACATTTAATACTCCACAAACCAATTTTCTCTCTCATGGCTCTCTCTCTCTCTCTCTCTCTCTCTCCCCCCCCCCTCACCCTCTCTAAAGGGTAGAATGAAAAACTTACAATATATAACATAAATTCTTAATATGTGTGCAAAGTCAAACTGAACGATTTATGTGAGACAGAAGGAGTATTGTTTAGTGAATGAAGTACATCAAGAAGAGATCATCAGCAAAACACAAATGATTCAGCTGTAACTCTTTACGTACATTTGGGATGGTAAGAGAAATCAGGATCTTGTGCGTGAGCATCCAACAAGCCACTGAAGGCCTCCATTACTAGCAAGAAGAGATATGGAAAGACAGGGTCTCCTTGCCTCAGCCCTCTTGAGCTAGCCAAAAAACCCTCCATATTCCCATTTAGGTTGATAGAAAACTTAGTAGTAGTTACACATTGCATCACCCAATCAACAAACTTTGTAGGGAACTGCATTACCTCCGTGACTGCTTGTAAGAAATTCCAATCAACTAAGTCATAAGCCTTCTGTAGATCAATTTTCATCACACATCTTGGTGGTCCATCATTCTTATGATAGTTTCTGACCAATTCTTGCATCAACAGTATGTTATCAGATGTGTTCTTTCTTGCTACAAAAGCTGATTGTCTTAAGGTAATCAAATTTGGTAAGACCTTCTTGATTCTGGCACAAAGGATACTTGAAATTCCTTTGTATACAACAAGCTATGGGCCTAAATTCCTTCATATTATTAGGGCATTGGACCTTTGGGATTAGTGTTAGGCTGGTACTATTGAACCATTTTATGCCTTTTCCTTTGTTCAGCATTTCTATAACTGCATCAATCACATGTTGTCCCACCACTTCCCAATTTTTCTGAAAAAACTCAGATATGAAACCATCTGGTCCAGGAGACTTGTTATGTTTAAGGGAGAAAAAAGCTTCCTTGATTTCCTGGTCTTCCACAGTAGCTGTCAGTGCATCTCTTTCATTTTGTGTGATGTGTTTTTTAATCACAGATATCAACCTTTCCTTCATATGTGGTTGGTTTGGTCATGTAGTCCCTAGTAACTCAGAAAAATGTTGGATAGCCACTTGATGTACAGCCTTTGCTCCAAACACTTGCTCCCCATTCCTATTATTGATTGCAAGGATCTGGTTATGTGCTCTATTGATCTGTATTTTCCTGAAAAAAATAGGAAGTATTACAGTCTCCAAGCTTAACTTCCTTAATTCTTGCTTTCTGATAATAAAAAGCCTCATCAGCCTGCACTAGATGGAAATACTGATGTTGTAAGTCTTTTTCCAGCTGTATAAGACTTGTGTTTTGGTTTGCCATGATCTGTCTTTGAACATCTTGCAACTCTTTGAATTTGATGGTTGTTCTCTCTAAGATGTTGCTATAGTACTCTCTGTTTAGTTGCTTCAGTACTGGTTTCATTCTCCTTAATTTCTCCTTCAGTTGATAGCATGCACTTCCCTCAATGTTCAAATCCCATACTGACTTCAATAGCTTATGAAAAGTTGTATGCTGCATCCAATAGTTAAAGAACTTGAAAGGCCTATTGTCTTGGCTTTGACTTGGCATTATTTGTATGATTAATAGTGCATGATCAGATATGCCTAGAGGCTGAGCTTCTACTATAGTATTAGGGTACATTTCCATCCACCCTTCATTTTGAAGAGCCGTGTCCAGCCTACATAGTATTAGTTCCTCTTCCCTTTATTACACCATGTAAAAAACACCCCCTAGTAGTTATTTCTTCAAGTGCAGCTGTATGCATGCATTCATTAAATTCCATGACATCTCTTTGAGTGATGCCAGTACCTCTTTGTCTTTCAGTTGTGTTTCTGACTACATTAAAGTCTCCAACCACCATCCATGGATGCTTTCCAATATCACAGGCATCCTGCCCAATGCATTGCCACAGTGTTCTTTTCTTATCTCCTTTGTTATTTGCATAAACAAAGGTTATATAGTATATTGTGCTGGAGTCTAGGCCACTGACTTTTCCAATTATGTGTTGACTTGTCATGGTTTTCACCTGGATATTCACCACTGCACTATTCCAGCCCATCCATATTCTTGACACCCCTTTCTGATTTGTATTATGTACAAAAGTCCAAGACTTGTTCCATTTTCTTTTTATTCCTTCCACATTTTCTTCTCTTACCCTTGTTTCCAGTAAACCAACTATATCAATTTTATTCTTCCTTAAGCATTTTCTTACTTCAACTTGCTTTTCAGGGGCATTGAATCCCCTTATATTCCAACTTGAAATTTTCATTTCTTGAACTTCACACCTTTCCCTTTATTACTGCTCCCCTTGGCCATTTGTCCTTCTCTTCCTTTAGCATTTGTTTTGCTAGATATTTCTGTTTGTTGAGAATTTTCCAGTTGTATAGTCCCTTCCATTCCATCTTGGTTTTCCAGTAGAGAGAAGTTATTTCTCACACAAATTCTTCCAGTGCTCATTTCTCTAGAACCACTTATGTCTTCAATTCTGTTGGGATTTATGTTCTTAACATTTTGAGATGTCTCACTGGGGTTTCCTGACTTAGGGTCCTCCTTCAATTCTTCTTGGATCTTTGGCTTCCATATTTTTCCTTTCTTGTGGTTTTTATAGCACTTTTCTGTTTGATGGCCATACTTTTGACAATGCAGGCATTTAACTGGCATCCATTCATACACCACTCTTTGATTAAACAATACACTTGCTCATTTGGTCCTTTTAAAGGTATATTTTCAAGTAGCTGTTTGTTCAGTCTCACCTCTACACAAACCCTAACAAAACCCAATCTCTCATTTTGTGCTGTCATCTTATCCATAAACAGGGGTGTGCCTATGACACTTGCTATTCTACTTACCATTTGTTTTGACCAGAATTGTAAAGGAAGATTTGGCAATTGGGTCCATATAGGTATTGTAGTAAGATCATCAGTTTTCACTGTCATGGTTGCATTCCAAGGCTTTAGGACTATAGGTTTACTATAAAAAAAACCAAGGCCCATTTCCAATAATTTGTGTTGTAGTCTCCTTTGATTCAAATCTAATTATGTATATACCAGTTTGCAAAAGACTTACCGAGAAAGCACCAAATTTGCTCCATTTTCTGTTCATGTATCCTTTCATTACTTGCAGTGGTGGTCGCGAACCTAAGACAAACATCACCAGTGAGTTTGCCCATTCCTTTACTTTAGTTTGCACATCAGCCTCCGTGAATTATACACCTTGCTGTCCATTGATCTCCTGCAGTTGTACGTAATTCAATATGTTCTCCTGAAGATAATCTCGAATAGGTTTGTACTATTCTTGCAAAAGATTTATGTACATGCATGGCCCAATTTTTTGAGTTTCATGTCCCCGCCATTGATTTGGAATTTCTGTTGTTGCTCGAGGGTAGCGGTGGAAATTCCTCCATATTTTCCAACGGTTTTCCAATGTGGTTATTTTCCATCGCCATCTCATTTGCCACCTCAGCACACTGGTTGACGTGGCTATCCTTGCTGTCCATCTGCGCGTGGGTTATACACGCCCCCAAATTGTCATCTCTTTCCTGTACATTCAATGTTGTCTGTTCTTGGGAATACATCGATGGCATCTCGGTATTACTCAGATCTGCATTTACATTCTTCTTTAATTCCAAATTTTCCTTTCTTAAACTCTCTATTTGTTTCTTTAAATTTGCCACTAATTCTTTGATACTAGTTTCTTCATCCAAATCCGAACTTGTATCACCCATTTTCTCCGGCCTTAGATCACCCACATCCCTAATTTCAGTGCCTAAAACCACTTGTTTAGGGATTTGATTCATTTGTAGAGTATTTGGCTTAATTGTATGAGTTTGTTGCCATTTCACTCATACAAACTCATGCGCAAAAATGTCCTTCACTGCTCCCCGTAGGCGCGATGATCTTCGCGATGGAATTCCTACTGATGCTTTTTTTGTTATGTAATCTGAAACCGTTTGTTGTTGTTGTATGCATGATCTTGATCCCATTCATCAATTTGTCTTAAAAATTTGTAGATCTTGGTGGCGAGTTTTTAGAGAGAGGTTGGAGTTTCTCTCTCTAAGATTTTTTACTTATTCTCGGGAGAGTTAACATTATTTGAAAGCAAGTCATATTTGTATATATAGAAAAAATATTTAACATGAAATTAGTCATTAAGTTTATGTTAACCCTTTTTAACTTTTAGAAATCATAAATAAGGCAAAGAAATTGCACAGTTTGCAAGTGAAAATAAAACCAAAATTGGCACTAACAATATTCACCACCAAAAGAGGTTGCCGACTACCATCACAATTGAGCGTTGCAGCCAAATCTTCTTTTTCATTTTTCTTTTGGGTGATCTCGGCGCTACCATCTTCGATTGAGTCACGCAATATGTGGACTGTGAAACTTTGCGCTAATAAACAGGACACTCGTGATTAAAAAATGAGCAAGAGCTTGAGCTTGTTCGGGTTATTTTTAGTGGTCAAGCTCGATTAACTCATTCTTAAACAACTATAGGACAAATTACAATTCGTACTCTTGAGTTTATGTTTTAATACCCTCAATACTTTTCCCTTTTGAAAAATTGCATTGGCATCCGTTCACATTTTGTTTGTGCATCCGTAATCTTTTCATACATTTTGGCATTAAATTTTTTTGAAAACCCAAAAACTGTCCTACAACCATCACTTTAACAAGTCAATCAAGCCCCAAAATCAACACCACCACCGCCCACAACCAAGGCTTATATCGCCACAACCAATTACCACCAACACTAGTCCACTTTTTATGCCCCATCATGAATTTCCACATATTCACACACACACACACACACACGAGGGCAGCCAGGAATAATGACCATCAAGCTAGAAAAAGAGTGACGGTCAGGTGGGGTTCCTATGGGAGAACTCTCAAATGCTTATATCAGAGAAGAGATATATGATAGAACTCTGAAAAAACTAGAACGAAGGTGGTGTTTTTGTATGAAAAGTTGTCCACATATACCTAAGAGAGTTCCCTTTATATAGGCATAAGTGTTAAAATGCTAAGAATTAAGAGTGACGGCCGGAGTCGGGCTTATCCTTAAGAATAAAGTTAAGAGTTCTTTTGAAACTCTAATTTCTTAATAAAGGAATTACCAATTCTGGATTTGACCAAAGTTGATCACTAATGTCAAGTGTCGCATAATGATTGCTATCGTAGAGTAACATGGGCAAAGCTTTATGCACTTACAATATTCTTTGTTTTACTTACGAACAATTGAGACAAAGAAAATCCAAGCAAGAAGGTAGGCAATTTCCCACTGTAGGTGTGGCCTTGCCATTAGTTGTGGCCAAACATTTTCCATTCTATCAAAATCCAGTCATTTAAACAAGAGTTATCTACTCGGTTGGCCACTGTACTATTAGGTAAATTCAACTTTGGTCACTGCACTTCGATTTGTGTCAAAGTGATAGTTGAATTCTTCAATTGATCTCAATTAGCTCACTCTGTTAATTTTGGTCCGTTAACCGCCTATATGCGAGGTACGTGAGGCTTAAGTAAGGGGCAAAATTATCAAATGAAAAATAAAAAAGATTCTCTCTATTTTTTTCTTTTTTTAGTATGACTTTTTTTCAATTGACCTCAACAGTTCTTTTTTCACTTTTTTTTATTTTTTCTTCAATTAATCCCAAATAGATTTTTTTTCAATTGATTTAACCCCGATCTTTTTCACCCCAATCACCCACTACCCTCCTCCACTACCAACCTCACTGTCCACCACCCACCACTACTACCATAACCAAGCATCACTGCCCTGCCTAACTCACCACCCACCACCACGACCAAGTCGGCGCCTTCATCCAAGCCTCACTATCACCACACTTAAACCTCGCCAACCACCAACACCACGACCAAGCCACTGCCCTACCCATTATCACCACACCTTCATAAGAACCCCCACCACGCCTTCGTCACAAGCACCACTAAAATAAACTACCCACCATAGTTATCACCATAATTACCACCACGGTTGCGAGCACCCTAGTCACCAGCCCAAAGATCAATCTCACAATCATCACCACCACACCAAACCTGCATTCATCACTCCAAATCCTTCATCATCTTCATTGCAACTAACCCACCATTACATTAATGATCATCACAAACATCGCTACGAAACATCATTCACCATCGTCGCAAGCATTCACAATCACTGTAATCATCATTAATTCACACACATTATGATCACCACTTCACCAAACCCATTTCACCACCACCACCAGCATCAAAGCAATCTTCATGCCAACATTACCACTGAAAACCGTCGCCACCACTGGCATTACTATTAACGGCAATAGCAAACTCACTACCATCATCATTTCACATAACCCAGTTTCACCCAAACTAACCACCACTACCATCGCAGCAAACCTGCATCACCACCTTTACAATATTCACCTAATTACCACCGTCACCGCCATAGATCATCACTATCACCACCTAATCTGCCTCCGTGAGTTAGCTAGCTTATTTCAATTGCCTGGTGACGGGAATTTGACTACACCACCATCTATAAGGACTGAATCTCTTCTTTGGCCAGCTTAGGAACGGTAGAATCTGGGTGGTACATGAAGGGGTTTATGGTAAGGACAGGTAATGGTGCTGGGTTTTGAGGCTTGGGTGAGGTGCGGCGACGCCTTGGTCGTGGTGGTGATGGGAGAAAGAAGAAGAAAGAAGGGGGTGGATAAAAAGAAAAGAGAGTGACAAAATTACCCCTGAATTATGTCACTTAACGGACTTGGGATTGACAGAAGCAAACGGAATTACTTAACTGAAAAAATTGACGAGTCCAATGTCACTTTGATACAAATCAAAGTTATGTGATAAAAATTAAATTTGCCTAATAGTACAGTGATCACGGAGTAGTTAACTCTTTAAGGCCTTTAACGTTCATCTTACGTTGCCATTATCACCATCAAAAAACCTAATTTGTCATAATATTCTTTAGCAACATGTGCAAGATCCTAATTACATATAGGGTACAAATCAAGTTAAACAAGGCGTGTCACCTTACTGGATGCACAAAACAATTATGACAAAGGAAAGATGAGTTCAAACAAGGTTGGCTTAATTAACATACATCATGTACCGCTAGAATATGTGTTGTCCGAGACCAATGGTCAAAATTTTCAAAATTTATAGAAATTATACTGTAGTTTCTACAAAATCTCTACCATCCGTCTGGAAATGCGCCTAATATGTTTTTCATGCTCATGCATAACATAAAAAGATATCAATTTGCTTGATTTTTGAACTATACTTCAAATTTTAGTGCAAGTACCATACAATGGACTTGCACCCTTGTCAAGGCTTGTTCTTTTTCTTCTTTTCTGGTGCAAAAGAGACTAAAAGCATCCTAAAGAAAAAGTGCAACTCTTTCCAACTAAAAGCAACGGAAATGCTTATTTGTCTAGATTATATATGGAAAAGGTGTTACCATTAGCAACTTTGTGCTATTAGACTAAGTAAAGATTCTTTTAGTAAAGTAATCCAATATCAAACAACACCTTGGATATTTGTAACTGAAAGCTACGCAAAGGACCACAACACTACAATTAAGTCATGAAAAGTAGAGATGTCAAATGGGCCGGGCGGCCCACGACCCAGCATGACCGGGCCCGAAAAAAGCCCGGGCTGGCCCAGCCTTCTTATGAAAAGTGCAGGCCCGAAAATAAAGGGTCTTGGGCCTGAGCTTGGACCAGGCCAAGGTTTCACCAAAAATAGCCCAGGCCAGGCCCGGCCCTAAAAAAGTCCAAAAAAAGCCCAGCCCGAAAAAGCCCGAAATTGGACCCGATTTTGGCCCTAAATTCGGCCCTTTTTCTGGGTTGGCCCACTTTTTTTCAAATTTTGTTTTTCCTCATTTTTCCTCCCAATGGCTATATTCCCCAATAATTCCCAAAATTTCACTTTTACCCCCTCCCCCTCCAAAACAACTATATAACGGCTAGTTTGGGAGGTATTTTGGTTCAAGTTAATTTTTTCAAATCTTTTGAGATTTTTTACACTTTTACCCTCTCCAACAACTATAAACGGCTAGTATTACTTCAATAAGAAATTTGAAGCATTCCTTATTAGAAAAGGTTAAAATACATTTGGTTTGCTTTGGTACTACGGCTTGCACGTGACGGCGATTATTGAGGACAAGAATATTATTCTTTGATAGCTTAAGTTTTTTAAATAGCTGTTAAAAAATGAGGAAATTGTGCATCTTCATCTCCGCGCATTTTTTGGTTGGTATCACATACATCTAGGGAGCAATAATCCTCATAGCAAAACAAAGTCAAAGTCTCTACATATGAGAATTACTAACCATCCTATACACATATGAGAGTCATATATATAGAATAAAATTTTGTATATGAGACCAAGTAGAGAGAAAAACTGTTAGTCAAAATTTATACTTATTGCTTAAGATCGTCTCGGGAATTAATAACTATACTCCAAATTTAAATTCTTGTAAATTCAAACTAGTTTTTAGTGGTATATTATAATAACAAAAATTCAACTTTAGTGAAAAAAGTAAAGCGTAATAGTATAAATTTGAAATAAACTGATTAGGATTTCAAAATATATGCTAAAACTTTACACCAAATTAAACTAATAGTATAAATTTGAAATAAACTGATTAGAATTGAAACTTTCGAAAAATGCTACTTATAAATTATAATATTAGTAGGCCAAAAAACGATTTTAAATATTACACCAAATTAACATGTATCAATCTCAACCAATTAATTTGATGTATTTTTCTTGGCCATCGACGCAAATAGATAACAAGGAGTTGGGAACCAAAAAAAAATATTTGGGCCCGGCTCGGCCCAAGCCCGGCCCTAAATATTGGGCCTAGGGCCAGGGCTTGGACTGGCCCATATATCCAGATTTCAGGCCCGACCCCTGCTCGTTTTTGTTGGAGGTCCATTAAGCTTAGGCTGGGCCGGCCCAAGCCTGGCCCATTGACATCTCTAATGAAAAGTAGCAATAAAGTCTTCCCTAAAATTCTCATAGATGCCCGAAAAGAAAGATTTGAAAGGGAAAAGGAATAGCTACTTCACTATAATGAGCATCGAACTTCAGGGATCAGTGCACCTGTTCTCTATTTCGTATCATCAGTTTTATGTGGCTTTAGTTATTTATTTTGTTCCTTCTTTTCCTCAAAACTATTTTTGTGCTAGTTATCGCAACACTTGTCTCCATGCATGCGCAAAGTGAAGGGTGACAGAGGAAAAAAAGGAAGTAAAGTACATTCATTGTATTTTTAGAACAATCTCAAAACGTACTTTAGATAGTGCATATTAAGATATCAAAAAAGATAGACCGCGACTCAAAACTCCTCTCTCCCTTTATAATTGGCTTGGCTATAAACACGAGTAATCTTGAAAGGCCACTAAAAGCATTGAACCTTTTAGGGGGGTGGGGGAGGTAAAAAAGAATAACTGCCACAAAATAAATAGCTATTCCACAGTAAGGACTTAAATATGAATAATATTTTATTAGATGGGTCAACGTATAAATATACAGTATCATGTTAGAAATTTGCCAACAGAGCAAAGATTATATGTTCACTTAACATGCAAAATTAGTATTTGAGAGGAGTATCACTACAAGAAAAAAGGCTTTTAGCGACGGAGAAATCCATCGCTAAAAGCCTAAAATCCGTCGCTAAAACAATTAGCGACGGATTCACCGTCGCTAAAAGTCCCTCGTATAAAAGCTCGTCACTAATAGTTTAGCGACGAAATTTTGAAATCCGTCGCTAAATATGTAATTTTTTGCGACGGATTTATTTTTAATTAGCGACGGAATATCCGTCGCTAATTATATTTTTAGTATTTTAATTTATTTTCTTTTTTGTCAAATTAGCGACGGAATAATGTTTTAGCGACGGACTATTCCGTTCCTAAATAAGCTTTTTAGCAACGGAATATTCCGTCGCTAATTAACTGATAGTAAGAATACTTTTAGCGACAGAATTAGTCCGTCGCCAAAAGTCAAAAAAAAATTGAAATTTTTTTTATTTTTCAATTACCCAGACCTGTAATACAATTTTCATTTCTCAACAACAATGCACAATAATCAATACAGAAATAAATATATATAATCAATTATAAAAAAATGTTTCAATATAAAAAAGACTCATATGTACAAGCCGGGAACCGGATACAACCGGTTAGGGGAGGGGAGAAGAGTACAAGCGGGGAGCGGGGGGCAGGGGGCGGGGGGAAGCTAGGAACGGACATGGGAAGGGGCTCATCAGGGGTCGCCGAGTCCCGGATCTGGATCCTGCTGATCCGGGGCCGGCTCGGCATGTCCAGCAGTGCCCTGCTCCCTAATCATCCTCACCACCACTGTAGCAATGCGCTGGATCTCCTCATCGTCCAACTGACGCTGAGGAGCCGGTGTCTGTGGAGGGGCAGCAGGGGGTGAGGATGCTCCTGTCACGGCATGAGCAGTCGTGCTAGGCAGGCCGCGTATGCGGCCTTTTGGCCGATTCACGACCTCCGGCGTATCCAGCCATCGCTTCAACCCCCCAGTACTCGCAGTCGTACTAGTGGACGCTAATTGCTGTCCGGACTGCTGCTCAAACCCCCTTAGCTGTTCATATGAGGCCTGCAAAAACAGTGGTTTAACGATATGTTAGGGCATTAATTAACGAAACGGACATTGAGGATAGAAAGACAAAACATTAACAACTTAAACAAATTGACTCACATCGATCCGCTGGGCAATATCTGAAATATAGTCGCCCGCCCGGTGCGCCTCGTCCTTTTTCCGCACGTGCGTCTGACTATTGGTCAGAGCTATGACCTCATCCTCCTCCAGATCTGGGTGCTCGACTGCGTTCATGTGTTGGACGATGTCGTGTGACACCAACCCCCCCCCCCCGTGTGCGTCGGATCTCTATTCTGTCTGTTCTCGGCCCCGCTCTTATTCTTGGCGTCCCAGCCTGGATCCGTAGCCCACCTATCTATCATCCCCCCCATACACGGTGAGATATCCAATGTGGGGGATATCTCGTCATCTCCGTCATCGGGGCACCCTCGGGCAGCAGCTTCTTTGCCCGGTCCCGTGCGTCGTGGAGCCATCGGCGGTAATTCTTGCCGATGTAGGCAAAGAAGGCCTGTTGCCCCAGTGCCTGCTGCTGAGGCGTGTCAAACGTAAACCCCTCCTTTAAGGCATTTAATAACACAAATTATGACCAGAAAACAAACTGTAATTAAATATTTACTAACGCTGAAAAAAATAATTCACCGTACCAGCCACTCCTCCCATAGGGCCTCCCTCGCAGTAGCATCCTAGTTCTTCCAATACAGGCGTGGCTCGAAGAATCGACCCTTCACAAGAACGCCGATCTTCGTCCTCGCCAGATTCTCCAGGATCCTGCCAAAGAAGTAAATAAATTAATTAATACAGTTCAAATATAAATTAACACCCCAAAATTTTAAACATAAGGCATGAGGTGATATTTTTAGTACTTACAGGCCTTCCTGCGTTAGCGTAACTCTCTGTTTACGCTGGGGGTCGATGCGTACCCCGCGTGTCGGACCACGGCCTTGTCGAGATCCTACAAAACACAGACATTAATACAGTTCAAATATACTTTAAATATAAGGCTAGCGAAAATGTACTAAAACTATACCTGAGGTGGAACCCACGGAAGATGGAGAATGCACGCGCGTGTGGGATGAATCTGTGTCAGGCTGGGGCTGGAGCTGGGGCTGGGGCCCCATCTGCTGTCCGCGATCACTCTGTGCCTCGTCATCAGTAGGCAATACGAGGTGGGACCCACCGGGGAGGAAGGAGCTCGGCGTCCAGCCCGGCCACGAATAGCCCGTATCCTATCCATATCTGACTTCATATAGATAAATTACAAAGACATTAACACGTTAAAAACAATAATTTGGCATAAATCATCATCGGCATTATATATATATATATATATATATATATATATATATATATATATATGAACGGATGTGCAAAAAACACATCAATAAACACCAGGTTCTAAAATGTTACAACATTTTTCCCGTGATGTTACAACATTACAAGTCAATCATTTTCAGTTTGCGAATCATCTTCATCACTTTCCTCGTCGCCCTCTTCTTCGTGGGACTCGTCGTCCTCTTCATCTTCTAATTCATCCTCTTCATCTTCTAATTCATCCTCTTCATCAGTAGACTCGGTCACATCATCTCCAACACTTTCCACGTCTTCCGCGTCATCATCTACGACTTCTTCTCCTACAAGAAGTGTTGTTGGAAGAGGAAGATCGTCCTCCTCGTTGTTGACCTCAACAGGGAACAAGACACGTGGTTGGTCGGCTTGAAAGGAGTCTAGCTCACTGTCATATGTCACGGGCAATTTCTTGGACTTGATAGTTGTATACCAATGAGATTTGGGATTGGCGACGTCCTCCGCGTAAAAGACTTGTACAGCTTGACTAGCAAACACAAAGGGCTCGTCTGATGCAAGTCTTGACTTGACATTGACATCTACAATCCCTTGAGAGCTAACACGGATTCCTCTACTGCATGTGACATCGAACCACGTACACTTGAACATTACCAGGTGGTTTTGGGAACCCAGATATGTTAGCTCAACAATCTCATCTAGCTCTCCGTAAAAGTCCATGCAATTCTCGGCATAACAGTCGTCGTTGACCAAGACTCCACTGTTTTGGGTTTGTTTTGTTCGGTCATCATCTTTTACGTTAAACCTAAACCCGTTGATGATATAGCCTCCGTAACTGGATGTTTGTTTGTTAGGGCCTTCGGCTAGTAATTTCAAGCAGGAGGCCACTGGTCTATCCATTGACTGAACCTATTGTAGATGACGGTAAAAATTAAGGATAAATCAGTATACTAATTGGCCACAGAACTGTATATAACACATAATATAATTTCGTTAAACAATCTTACACGGATTTTGAACCACTGTACAAATTGTGATTTCCGATGAGATTCAAGTCCAGCGGGATCAGTGATTAAAGATTCTGCATCGAACTCACTGCAAACCAATATAGTTGACTCGCTTAACACACACTTTCAATTATGTACAGCAATGTAAGTGAATTAAGACTTTAACTTACTCAACGAATGCCGAAACTTCATCGCAATTTAGAAGGGCATATATTGTTGCAGCACTGTACTCTTCATCCGTTAGCCATCGAGTATACGTTCGGCCGAACGGACTACCTGACTGCTTGAATATTGACAATTGCCCTTCCAAATTTGTGCTTGCTCCGGGGTCATTTCGGCCTAGTTGATTTAACCTTGTACCAACATCAGGCCCAAAATATTGACTACAAAAGTTTACAAGTTCTTCCATTACGTAAGCCTCCGCAATTGAGCCATCAACCCGAGCCTTATTACGGACTTTTTTCTTTAAATGGAACATGAACCTAGAAGTTTAGCGAATCGAGTTAGGTGGAATATCAATGATAACAGATGTCGCATTAAGTGTAAACGAACAACAGTAACAATTTAAGAATTACCTCTCGAAGGGATACATCCACCGATATTGCACGGGTCCACCCATCTTAGCTTCATATGCCAAGTGAACAGGCAGATGCTCCATTGAATCAAAGAACGAAGGTGGGAAGATTTTCTCCAGCTTGCAAATCGTCACCACAATGTTCTTCTCAAGCACTTTCATGTTACTCACTCGGATCGTAGAAGAGCATATATCTTGAAAGAAATGAGAAATTCAGTCAAAGTCTCGCAAACAACCCGTGGCAAAAGTCCGTGGAAGGCAATAGGAATGAATCTCTCCATGAATACGTGGCAGTCGTGACTCTTCATCCCTTGGAACTTGCATTCCGATACATTGCAACAACGAGATATGTTGGACGCAAACCCATCCGGAAGCTTCAAATTCTTAACCCACTGACAGACCTTCTCCACTTGTTTCTTGTCTAGACAGTAAGGTGCTTTCGAAAGTATGGTCCTCCCACTGACTGTCCGAGGATGCAATTCACGGCGTACACCCAACTGTTGTAGATCCCTTCTCGCTTTAAGGTGATCTTTCGATTTGCCCTTGACATTCATCACTGTGTTGAACACATTATCAAAAACGTTCTTCTCAATATGCATCACATCCATGTTGTTTCGGATAACGAGCGTCCTCCAGTAGGCTAACTCCCAGAAGATACAAAATTTTCTCCAGTTGTGCTCTTTCCCAAACCCTGGAATCTTCTGATCCGGCACACCCTTACCGTGTGGTATGTCAGTATCAAGTGCCTCCAGGTGTGAGAGTACTTCTTCACCAGATGGGTAGTCCAGTGTGACAACCTCACGCTCGATTGTCCCGTCAAATTTATCCTTCTGCCTACGAAATTGATGGCCCGGTGGCAAAAGCTTACGGTGACATCCGAACCACGAGGCCTTTCCGCCGTGCTTTAACGTATGACCGGGGTTCACGCCCATACAAGTAGGGCATGCTAGCTTCCCATGTGTGCTCCAGCCACACGTCATTCCCAATGCGGGGAAATCATGTATAGTCCACATCAAAGCAGCCCTCATCTGAAAATTTTGTTTAAGGGATGCATCATATGTTTCGACTCCATGATTCCATAACTGTTTTAACTCATCAATCAACGGCCTTAAATACACATCTATGTCCTTACCGGGACTCTTCGGCCCCAGAATAAGCAACGACAAGAACATATACGGCTTCTTCATGCACATGCCTGGTGGAAGGTTGTAAGGGACAATAATAACAGGCCAACAGGAGTAAGGCGTGGTAGACTGACCGAAAGGGTTGAACCCATCGGTTGCCAGACCAAGTCTAACATTCCGAACTTCCTGAGCAAAGACTGGATGCCTGCGGTCGAACTCCTTCCGCGCCTCTCCATCAGCTGGGTATGTCAGCACATCGGCATCGTTGTTGCGAGTCTCACGGTGAGCCCTCATATGTTCAGCCGTATTGGATGAGTAGTACATTCTCTGAAGTCGTGGTGTGACCGGGAAATATCGCAATATCTTCCATGCAATGTTTTTCTTTTTCCCTTTGTCCGGTTTGTACCTCGAATGATCACATACTGGACAGCGTGACAAATCCTTATTCTCTTTCTAGAATAATACACAATCGTTATTGCATGCATCTATCCGGTCATAGCTCAACCCAAGTTTCCTCATCATCTTCTTCGCGTCATAGTACGACGGCGGTAGCTTTTCACTTTCGGGCAGTATTTCTTTGATTAAGGTAACAAACTCGTTAAAACCTTTCTCACTCAGCCCGTGGTCTGATTTCAACTGTAATAACCTACTAACCGTAGACAGCCGTGTGTGTTTCGGAGCTCCATCCCACAGCGGCTCTTCCGCAGCTCTCAACAACTCATAAAGCTGATGAGCCCCCTCGTTCGGCGGCTGTGGACTGTCGTAACCCCAGTCAACAATAGCATGCCCAGCATCCATAATCATATCTCGGTAATCATATCGTGCCTCCTCCCTAACTTCAGTTTGACTAGCCGGGTTGGACGACAATACTATCGTTTCCCCGTGCTGCGTCCACCTTGTGTATCCACCCATAAAACCGTACCGACGAAGATGCCATTTTACTTCAATTCTTTTTCTCCAGTGCAACAACTCACATCTACCGTACAGACACCTTATCTTATCAAGGTCAACATGTGCAGGATGCGCATAAGCGAAGTCGAGAAATTCGTCAACGCGACACTCAAAATCTTCAGCATTCTTCCTTTTCATCCAACTTCGATCGACTGACATGACGACTGAATTATCGTATTGTATACCACCTTCAATTATGACCAGTGATTAGGCATTGCCGATGTAAATATGAATGCATGAATGTTACAACATGTCTACATATTTCCCCTCCACTCTTGAACAGGTAGTGGTCCTATCCCATTCAGAAAAGCACATGTTTATAAAAACAGTGAATAACTCATGCTTAGTCCCATGTTTGTGGAAAATTCGGCAGCACCTCCCTGTATTTCTCCAAGTACACGACATCAATTAGGTGTTCTAACATTCATCTAACCTTGCTCAGGAAGGTTTGACGGATGTTAGAACACCAGATCTGTGTGCACTCGGAGAAACACACGAGAACGTGTACCAAATATCCACGACATAGAACACAAAGCATGAGTCAAAACACTGTTTTATAAACAATTAACTTTTCCAAATTGTCCAAACTGGACATCCAAATGCTCATTACAAAGCATTACTTTGTAATGAGTACCTTTGAATGGGAACTAAGGGTTTCTATGCATACATGCGTTCAGAAATTGATAACATATGCAAGAATCTTTCCAAAATATCAAAACAGCAAAAAGATCGTTACATATGTTACTAATTCCACATTAAATAGAATTCGTTGGCAACGAGTTGAACCATCTTGTTGCCAATGGACTTCTCAAAACAACAATTAATATAAAGAAGGCAGGTTTTGTAAACTTAAGAACGAGTAATTGAACCATCTCTGGACAACATGGAGTAATTATGGGATGTACAAGGGCTAATTAGGGCTAACTAGGTTATTAGGGTTAATTACGAGTATTAATTATAGCTAATTAGGGTTGATTAGGACTAATTAGGGTTATTTAGTCATAATTAGGGTTTAATTATGCCGAGTAGTGCTGATTAGTCCTAATTAGGGCTAATTGGGTTATGTTAGGGCTAATTAATGTTAATGAGGGCTAGTTTCGGATAATTATATCTAATTAGGGTTGATTAGGACTAATTAGGGTTATGTAGTCCTAATTAGGGTTTAATTATGCCGAGTAGTGCTGATTAGTCCTAATTAGGGCTAATTAGGCTTAATTGGGTTATGTTATGGGTAATTAATGTTAATGAGGACTAGTTTCGGATAATTATAGCTAATTAGGGTTGATTAGGACTAATTAGGGTTATTTAGTCCTAATTAGGATTTAATTGTGCCGAGTAGTGCTGATTAGTCCTAATTAGGACTAATTAGGCTTAATTGGGTTATGTTATGGGTAATTAATGTTAACGAGGGCTAGTTTCAGATAATTATAGCTAATTAGGGTTGATTAAGACTAATTAGGGCTATTTAGTCCTAATTAGGGTTTAATTGTGCCGAGTAGTGCTGATTAGTCCTAATTATGACTAATTAGGCTTAATTGGGTTATTTTAGGGCTAATTAATGTTAATGAGGGCTAGTTTCGGATAATTATAGCTAATTAGGGTTGGTTATGACTAATTAGGGTTATTTAGTCCTAATTAGGATTTTAATGGTGCCGAGTAGTGTTGATTAGTCCTAACTAGCGCTAATTAGGCTTAATTGGGTTATGTTAGTACAAATTACGACTAATTAGGCTAACTATAATCAATATGCGCATAATTGGGTTCATTTGGGCTAATTTGGGGTAATTACAGCTAATTTGATATTCATTAGGTTCTTAGGGTTAATTAAAACTAATTAGGCTCGTTAGAGCTAATTAGGGTTAATTGATTTACTAAAATATTGTTAATCAGGACTAATTAGGGCTAATTATAGCCAGTGCTGGAGCCACGATGAGATTCCAAGGGGTGCATGCTAAAAATGTCGCATTAACCTAACTAACCTAAATTTAATGCACATTCAACAATCTCAATTCCGACACCTCATATAGGGTGTCAATATGGTGTCTGATACGTGTCTGACACCTCCGGACACGTGTCCGACACATACCGACACGTGTCCGACGCCCACCGACACGCACATCCAGACACATCGGCATATGATAATTTTTTTTAAATGTCGGACACCGTCGATCAGACGTAGTGTCCGTGTCTGCGCTAACTAACAGGTATCTCAATCCAATTGGGTCCCATCCTCCGTCAACAACCTAAATTCCGACACATCATATAGGGTGTCGATATGGTGTCTGATACGTGTCTGACACCTCCGGACACGTGTTCGACACATACCGACACGTGTCTGACGCCTCTAGACACGTGTCCGATACCTCCGGACACGTGTCCAACGCCCACCGACATGTACCTCCAGACACATCGGCATACGTTAATTTGTTTTTTAAATGTCAGACACCGTCGATCAGACGTGGTGTCCGTGTCTGCGCTAACTAACAGGTATCTCAATCCAATTGGGTCCCATCCTCCGTCAACAATCTCAATTCTCAATTCCAAAATGTTCAATGCAATAAAAATTAACAAAAATCACACATTCAATCCAATTGGGTCCCATCCTCCGTCAATAATCTCAATAACTCAAATGCTCAATGCACAATTAACAATCTAAAATCATCAATTAACAACCTAAAATCATCAATTAATAATCGCAATTACTTCAAATGAACAGCTAATAACCTAAAATCAGCAATTAACAATCTAAAATCACAGATCAATAATCACAATTCTCAAATGCACAATTAACAACTTAAAATTATCAAACAAATTATCAATGTTCAAATAGGAAAAAATTGAATTATTTCAATTTAGGATTCGATTGTATTAGGGCATTCAATTTAGGGTTCAATTAGTTTAATTTATGGTTCAGTTCGATTAGGGCATTCAATTCAGGGTTTAATTAAGGTTCAATTACATCAATTTAGGGTTCAATTAGGGAGTTCTATTGATTCAATTTAGGGTTCGGTTGATTTGGGACATTCAATTTAAGGTTCAATTAGTTCAATTTAGGTTTCAGTTAGATTAGGGCATTCAATTTAGGGTTCAATCAGTTTAAATTAGGGTTCGATTCAATTAAGGTATTCAATTTAGGATTTAATTAGGGTTCAGTTACTTCAATTTATGGTTCAATTAGGGGGTTCTATTAGTTCAATTTAGGGTTCGGTTGAATTGAGACATTCAATTTAGGGTTAAATTAGTTCAATTTACGGTTCGATTGGATTAGGGCATTCAATTTAGGGTTCAATTAGTTTAATTTAGGGTTCGATTCGATCAGGGCATTCAATTTAGGGTTTGATATTTTAGATAAGACTTTTAGCGCTGGGACTAGGCCGTCGGTAAAAGTCTGTCAGTAAAGCCCTGCTTTCGCCGACGGAATTTTTACCGACGGAATAATTATGTCGCTTATATATTTTTTAAAAATCATCGAAAATTATAAAATTCTATAAAATATTTAGCGACGGTACTAATCGTCGCTCCCACCATCAATGTAATGGTTGCCACTGTGATAATGTTAATACTGCCATCAGCACTGCCACCACCGATTATCACAATTATTGTCGATATCACTTTCATCCTATCAACCACAGACACCTCAAATCACTAGTACCACCACAATTACAATATCATGTGCAACATCACTGTTACATCTACCTGATCATAACGCTACAATTGCCATTGTCATATGTTTCACTATCACGTGCAACATCATTGTCGCCTTCACTATCTTCTCAACCCCAATAACTACTACCAAGAGTGCCATCGCCATCTTGCTAGCACAACTACCATAGCTCTACTCATTTACCTTTCCATTTGTGTCATTCCCAAAACTCATTGTATTCACCAAGAATCTCCAAAATCCTTTGATTTTGAAGAGAATTGCTTTCGAAGAGAGTGCAACATGCTAGACTTAGAACATTGGTGCATAAGATTATGAACTTTGGCGAAGCTTATGGAAAAATAAGAGTCATCTAGTACTTACCTTTAGCATACAATAATATATATTGCTTAGCATTTAACTCTTTCGCAGTTGCTAAGTCTTGTTCTATTGTCCAATACATTTTTTTAAGAAAAAGAATCTCCCTATGATATTATATTTAGATATAATTTATTATAACTACGTCTAACAATACTAAAGGACTAAAACCGAATCCCTAAGCCTATATACCCAGCAAAAATCCCAGCAAAAAAATAAAAAATTAGACTAAACGGATAAATTTGAAAGAATTATACAGATTCAACGTAAAATCAAGCATGAGCAGAAAATTATGAAACAAATTTGTAGGGTAGAAAAAATAATTAGGGTGTTGGGAACTTACCTTCTAATAAAGAACGCACAATATCCGACAGCAGTGGAGGGCGGCGGCGTTGGTGGCGCGACGATGGTGGCAGGCTTTTCACGCGGCGGCAGTGGATGGCTTTTCACGCGGGGGCAGTGCAGTGCAATGCAGTGGAGGGGTCACCGTGGAGGGGGATTGCCAGAGGTGGGTCATCGTGGAGGGGGATCGCCGGAGGTGGGTCACCGTGGAGGTTGGTCGCCGGAGCTCAGAACAGCGATGGGAGTTTTTTCAGAGAGAGAAACAGGGGAAGAGAAAGAAAGGCAGATCTGTTTGTTTTAATCGAGGACTTTTAGCGACGGGACAAATCCGTCGCTAAAAGTCCGTCGATAAATCACGATATTTATCGACGGAAGTTTTAGCGACGGATTATTCCCGTCGCTAAAACAATTTTATAAAACTCTCGAAAAAATGAATTTTGTAAAAAAGTTTTAGCGACGGTAATTCCGTCGCTAAAAGACCGCCTCAAAAACATTGTCGGCAAAAACTTTTGCCGACACTAACTCCGTCGGTAATAAGTTTTTAACGACTTCGTCGGTAAAACTCCGTCGCTAAAAACGTGTTTTCTTGTAGTGTATGCAGTCCATCACTTACAATACCTTAAAAACTTCACTCTTAACATGTTGTGGACAAAAAGTTCAGCATCAACTTTCCTGTGCCACAAGTGTTATCGTACCCCCCTCACAATATCCCCTGACTCGCACCTTTTGGTCTCAGCTTTGGAAACTCCCGATCCCAGAGAAACTCAAATTCTTCCTATGGCAATTTAGTCACCAACGTCTACCACTCTTGCCAGAGTTACTGAAACGTCACTGCCCAGTCAATATCTCATGTCCATTATGTTTCACAGGCCCAGAAACCCAAGAACATCTATTTTTTTACTGTGTCCGTGTTCAATCAATTTGGGAATTTTACTTGGGAAACCAAATATTCCCCTTGTTACCGGTTCCTTCCACTTCCCGCTGGCTCTCACATTGGTTCCTACAATCGGCTACTTCTAGGTCCGCGGCTATCAGTACCTGCCTGCGGAGCGTGTGTATCATAATTATACTCTGGTCCATTTGGTTAGGCCGCAACGCCCTGCTCTTTAGGGGAAAAAATTTCTTTGTTGGCTCAATCATTGCTCAATGTCGGGATCTTTTGTATAACATCATTCATACCTCGGCCTTTCAAAATTCTTGCCGCAAGGCTGACAGTACCGCTCAAACATACCCGATGTTATTGTCGACTACTTTGAACACTTTTATCCCCCACTACACTCCATTTATTTTTCAAATAATTACGACTGCCCACTTCCCCCTTCACTAGTCTTTTGCTCCATTTCAGTTGTTGGGTCTCCTGTAGATCAAAAGTTTGGGGTTGATCTGGTGCTGTTGAACAGGGTGTGGTCGCCAGTTGGGGCAATCGTAGACACCATTTCGGCTAAGGATGAATTTGATGTTTTTCATTTAGCCTTACAGCTTGGTCTCAACTGGGTTGTCAGGCTCCAGTATTATCATCTTATCCTTTTATTTCCTGATTGCTCTTTTCTGATGCAGTTGACCGCGAGCCTTAGGGACTGTTTGACTGCAACCAATATTTTGTGTACAGTTCAACCTAACTGCAGAGGTTTGCACTCAGTGCTGGCCACACAAAGGAAACCAGCTCCTTTACTGCTTTCATCAGCTTTAGCGGCTTTTGCGACCCGATCTGCTACGACGGTTCAACAGGAATGGATCGTTGATGTACAGTCTGCCTAATGCAGGGCATGCCGCGTGACTCTACCCTTGTGGTGTTTTTTATGTGTGTAGTTAGAATTCTTTTGACCTATGGATGTGGTTGTCATCCTACTTGTTGGGTGCTTTTCCTTTTCTTTGTACATTCGACTGTTTATATCTAGTATATATTTCCTACTCTTCCCAAAAAAAAAATATATTCCTGTGCCAGCCACTTGCATGGTTCTTTGCGGCTCAAAAAATATCTTCTTGTCTAAGTTTTTAGGGTAAATTGATAATGGAAAAAATTTAGCTGCTACCCCAGTTGTGGAATCTTCTTCCTAACCCCTATATAACGGCAATCAATTGTCTCTAAATATTTCTAGTGACTTTTATTTAGTGACGCTAAAAAAGTGCTGCTAATAATTGTCGCTGAAAGTGTTAGAAGAAAAGTCACTATAAATATTTTTGCGACTATTTAATTGTCATTATACACGGGGTTAGAAGAAGATTCCTTCAACTCTGGTAGGAGCCAAAGTTTGTTCATTAATAATTACCTTTAGCAGTTTCACCCCGCCACATTAATTTCTAAAGTGACTGTTGCTTGTTGAAACATGTTGTATCTAATGTCTTTTTTTTTTAGAATAGTCAGAACTGCAATTCATATGTCCCGTTGTCTTTGCGGTTGTATCTCATGTCTTATTGCAGGCTTTTACTTTTTGTTTTGCTTGCCCCTAATGTCCTTAGAAAAAATGTTGTTTTTACCGTGTTTTAAAATACGTTCTCTTCTTTCTTGCTCAAAATCAAGGTTTCTCATTGATTAAAGCTCACGAATATTGTATTCTTGACAATATTAGGGCTTTGGCCAAAGCTTTCCCGTCGATTTGTACCTTAAAAGGATCTTTAACGTACTCTGAGATCGATTTACTGAAGGTGATGCCAAATGCTACTAGTTACTTTTTATCTTTGAATAGCTGAAATTGAATTCTTGAGCATGTTACGGACACTAATTAAGATCACAGTAGTAGCAAAATCAAGCTCTCTGTGGTTGCCAATGAACACTCGCCTCTACACTCTTTAATTTCTCGACATGATTCTTGCGACATTCTTGACGAATACCGATCCGCATGTGTCCCGCATGTGTCCTTATTCCTAGATGTATCATTGTATCTACATGCATTTACCGAAAGAGAAACTCGAGTTTGAGATAGTGCTTGAAATCGTGTGCACTCGCGATAGTGTTGTGTAGGTAACTATAGGTGGCGAATTGAACGATGGTCGTCGACTGGTGAGGAAATTATGTAAGACCCTGATATTGTTAGGTATGGAGGTATTTTTCTTGTAACATTATTCATACTGAATGACATTAAAAAAATTAAACTTAAAATAAAGATAATAGCTACCTACCCTATATTAACACCATCCTCATTCTTCTCCTGTGCCTTTTTCTCGCGTCCTCTGCTTCCCCAACCTCGGCAACCCAACTGTGCCGCCATTCGCCACCACCATCCTCCACCACCCGATCTCCTCCCTCACCCACAGACCGGGAGCCCTTCAGCCACAATCTTACTCCCTACCCTCAGATCTGAAAGGGTTTTTCAGATCCGTCATGGTTGCCGGACTTCCGATCCGGTTAGTTTGGGTTGACTTCTCTGACGCGGGTCCGATATGGCGGGTTTGTGGCAAGAAAAGGACGAATCTAGACAAGATGGAGAATATCGTCTCCCTTCGAGCTTCGGATCATTCAGATTCGACCTTGGGAATTTGCTCCACCTCCCTTCGATCCGAAGAAAACCACTGCAGTAATCTAAACTGCCATTTCAAGCGGCCCTTGGAATTGATGCCTCGCGGCAACTATTCCACTCTGTTACCATTTGATCTGGATTTTGTAAATCCAACAATGATAATACTTATCTTTTCATTTTCTGTCAAGGCCATGTTGGTCAATTTATGTTCCAGGGTCAAGATTATGCGTGTACTCCTTTTGTTTGTACTTTTGGGTACTCAGTTTCTAGAGCCAAACATTTGTTTGTACTCTTTAGGTTGTACTTGGTGTTTTAGTGTAATGCAATTTCAGTTTCGACCAAAAAAAAAAGATTTGGAACTATACTTCAAATTTTAGTACAAGTACCATACAATGGACTTGCACTCTTATCAAGGCTTGTTCGTTTTTCTTCTTTTCTGATGCAAAAGAGACTAAAACATCCTAAAGAGAAAGTGCAACTCTTTCCAACTAAAAGCAACGAAAATGCTTCTTTGTCTAGATTATATATGGAAAAGGTGTTATCAACGGTGCAACTTTGTGCTATTAGAATAAGGTAGAGTTTAAAATCACTTCCAGTTTTGGTTTTCTGTTTTTAAAAAAACAAAGATCAAAACCAGATTAATTTTTATTTTTTACAAAACCAAATGGGTGTTTGATTATCCAATTTTTATTTTGAGTTTTTTTCTTTTGGGTGTTTGATTAGACAGTTTTTATTTTGAGTTTTTTTCTTTAGTGGTTGTTTGTGGTGGCGGTGGCCGACGGCTGCCGACAGCGGTCGTTGGAGGTGTTCGGTGGCGGTGGGCGGTGGCTGTGGCGGTGGGAGTGTGGTGATGGTGGTGGTCTCAAAATAAAAATCAAAACTGAAAACCCAAAACTCCTAAATAGGAGTTTTCAAAACAGACATGTTTTAAAAACTGATTTTCAAAACTGATGGAAAAAAAAAATTGTGTGTCAAATGAGTTTTTTCTCTAATTTACAAAACTGAAGAAAAAACTAAAAACGAAAATGTTTTGAAACAGAGCCTAAGTAAATATTATTTTAGTAAAATATCAAACTACACCTCGGATATCTGTAATGAAAGCTACGTAAAGGACCACAACACTACAATTAAGTCATGAAAAGTAGCAATAAAGTCATGAAAAGAGAGATAGATTAAAAAAGGGAAAAGGAATAGCTACTTCACTATAATGAGCATCGAACTTCAGGGATCAGTGCACCTGTTCTCTCATCACTTTTACGTGGCTTTAGTTATTTATTTTGTTCTTTTTTTCTCGAAACTACTTTTGTGCTAGTCATCGCAGCACATGTCTCCATGCACGTGTAAAGTGAAGGTTGAAAGAGATAAAAAGGAAATAAAGTACATTAGTTGTATTTAGTACAACCTCGAAACATACTTTAGATAGTATATATTAAGATATAAAAAAAGATAGACTATGACTCAAAACTCTTCTCTGGCTTAATAATTGGCTTGGGTATAAATACAAGTAATCTTGAAAGGCCACTAAAAGCATTGAACCCTTTTGGGGGTTGGGGGAGGTAAAAAGGAAAAACTGCCACAAAATATTGGAAGTTCAGATAGCTATTCCACAGTAAGGACTTAAATGTGAATAATATTTCATTAGATGGGTCAACGTATAAATTTACAGTATCATGTTAGATATTTGCCAAATGTGCCAACACAGCAAAGATTATTCTCTTAACATGCAAAATCAGTCCATCACTTACAATACCCTACCAACTTCACTACACACTATTTTTTTATCTTATTCATACGTAAACTAACCAAGTGAAATTCCCTTCCTTTTTTAGCTAATTGTACTTTTAAGCGACAAGTGAGATAAGGTGAATATTATGCAACACGCATCTTGTAAAGCGTAATCTAGTTGGTCCATTAACATCAACTTAACCAAGACACTAAAATTTTGAAAAGTCTAAAAAGAGTCGAAATAGTCACATGACCATTTTAGATCAGTTGTCGGTCGTCGATGAATGTTGTTATAAATATCAAAATTAATTAAAATGCATTCTTAAAATAGTTATTTTACGAAATCATATGAGGTATAACAGTGATCATCAACAAATATATACTAGCAATCATTTACGAGATGTAAGAGTGATCGTCTTTAGGTATATCTAAGCCATGACGATGAAGCTCCCCATGTGGAAGTGATGTGGCAGCCATAATGTTGAATGTTAATCTACAGAAAGCAAGGGATTTGAGGAGAACTTTCCAAATAAAAAAGGACTTTTAGCTTTATCTCTTTAGCCTTTATGCCTCCACTTTCATACACTTTGTACGCAACCAACCTGGGCGTTGGACCCTTCATTCAATAAGTGAGACTTTTCAACACAACACGATGATTATGATGTGGACAAAAAATATCTTCTTGTCTGCGTTTTTAGGGTTAAAATAATTACCTTCAGCAGTTTCACCCTGCCACATTAATTTCTAAAGTTACTGTTGCTTGGTGCATCTTCTTGTATCTTATGTCTTGTTGCAGGCTTTTACCTTTTGTTCTGCTTTCCCCTAATGTCCTTAGTAAGAATGTTGTTTTTACCGTGTTTTCAAAAGAGTTCTCTTCTTTTTAGCTCAAAATCAGGGTTTCTCATTGATTACAGCTCATGAACATTGTATTCTTGACAATAATAGTGCTTTGGTCAAAGCTTTCGCGTCTGGATTTGTACCTTAAAAGGATCTTTAACGTATCTGAAATCGATTTACCGAAGGTGATGCCAAATGTTACTAATTACTTTTCATCTTTGAATAGCTGAAATTGAATTCTCGAGCATGTTACGGACACTAAGATCACAGTAGTAGCAAAATCAAGTTCTCCCTGATTGCCAATGAACACTCGCCTCTACATTCTTTTCTCAACATGATTCTTGTAACAATCTCGACAAATACCGATCCGCATGTGTCCTTATTCCTACATGTATCAGTGTATCTACATGCATCTACAGAAAGAGAAACTCGAGTGTGAGATAGTGGTTGGAATTGTGCGCACTCGCGATAGTGTTGTGTAGGTAACTATAGGTGGCAGGGCGGAACCACGCTTGTACGAGGGGGTGTTGTAGCCCCCCCTCAGATTTTGCAAAACTATATATATAGTGTTTTTTTTCATTTGCAACTTTTCCTTTCTCTCTATTTCTCTCCCCCTCTCTCTCTCTCTCTCTTCCTTTCTCGGCTGGCTCTCACAGTCACCGGCTCACCGCGGCATGCCGGCACCTCTCCAGCTCTCCTCCTCTCTCGGCTCTCTTAGTCACCGCAGCACCACACAAAGGCCACGGGCCACCGATCATCGGCTCGGCAGCCTCGGCTCATCACCGTAAGGTAACGCACTTACGCCGGTCGGCGGTCGCCGTGGCGTCAAGTGAAGCTCTCACGCCGTGACGTCGACATCTCTCCTCCTCTCTCGGCTCTCTCAGCCACCGCGGCTCGCCGCACCGCCCGCACGCCGGCACCACCCACCGACCCACGGCCACCGGTCGTCGGCTGGGCTCATCAGTTGGTCGATGTCCCCCGATTTCGAAGCGCGAAGCCGGCGAAGGCTCTCCTCAGTCCGACGGTCCCCACCCCAACTCCGGCCAGTCCCCACCCAACTCCGGCGACTCCGGCCAGATCAGATCTGGCAGATCTAGCTTTGATCTACCGTCTACGAACCGGCGGACGATCGAGGAAGTTTTGCCACTGTCGTTCGGCGGTCACGGCGCTTGAAATAGTGAAATTGCATATCTGACTTTAAGTTTCAATCACCGACGACATTGCGACAACGACGCCGTTCTGATTTCTGAGGACTGAGGTCAGTGTGCATTTTGAACAATTTCTTTTGCTATTGAGAATTGATTATTTGATTAATAATTTTAGGTTGTTAGTTGTGTATTTGATAATTTAGATTATTAATTGATGCTTTATGGATGTTAATCGTGCATTGAGCACTTAGATTTGAGATTGTTGATGGAAGATGGGATCCAATTGAATTTTTATCCCATTTGAGCATTGATTATTTGATTGATAATTTTAGGTTGTGTTAATTGTGCATTTAAAAATTGAGATTATTTTCATGTTGATTATATGTTGTTAATAGTGCATTGATCATTTGAGAATTGAGATGGTTGATGGAGGATGGGACCCAATTGGATTGAGATGTCGGATATGTGATTTAGTTGAATGGTGGGTTGAAATTAAGTTAATTAGGTTAACGCGATAATAAAACATGACTGGAAAAGTAAAAGAATAAAATATTTGTAATTAACTAGGTTATTTGATTGATAATTGATGGATTGATACTTAAAATAAAATATATTTTTTTCAGAATGGAAAGATTCTATCAAAAGAAACCAAAGGTGGAAAAGTATTTATCTCCTTCGATATATTTTTTTTTTGTGTGTGCTATTTTACTTATAAAAATATTTATCTTCTTCGATATATTTTTATCCCCCTGGGATGAAATCCTGGTTCCGCCATTGATAGGTGGCGAATGATGGTCATCGACTGGTGAGGAAATTATGCAAGACCCTGAAATTGTTAGGATAGAGGCAGTTTTCAAATAACATTCATATTGAATGACGTAAAAAAAATTAAAACTTAAAATAAAGATACTAGCTACCTACCCTATATTAACACAAAGTAAAGTAAAACTGTGTAACAAATAAAGTCTTTGATTGATTAGGTTAGTATTAGGAAGCCAATCAATGTGTTCGGTTAACCCAGATGGATGCAACAAAGAAAAGGATACAAAGGAACTTGTTCAACTTCTTGCTTTTTCTCTTTTGTGGCTTTCCTAATGAATCAATGCCATGATACCCGTTTTGTACATACTCATTATTAAATGTCTGAGGGAGGCGCTGTCGTGGAGGCGTGGAGTTCGGCATAATCACAGATCTGCGTGAAACGGAGGAGAATACTGTGCAATCTCCAGATCTTGAGGCGAGTGAAAAGTAAGGTTAATGGAATTTAGAGTTACTTGCCTTTTATATTAATGGGTTAAGTTTAACTAGGGCAGGTAGTAAAATTAACTGGGGTTAGGTAACAAAAATTATATTATATATTACCTACGGTCGGTTCGGTTTATATCGGTTTCGGAAAACCCAAACCGAACCGACCGAACCGAATATGCGGTTTGGAGAAAAAAAAACCGAACCGACTGTTTTTGCGAGTTTGATTAGTCAATTTAATTAAGTTTGCTAAGCTGTCATTTTTGTTGAAAAGATGGTATCCCTATGTCCCCGTCGGTTGTTCTTAAAACCAAATTATTCCTCGATCTAGACAATAATAACACCAACTTGATGGATCACTCGATCAATATAAGTCATTCCTCGAAAAAATCTCTTCACCCACCGTCCTTCCTACTTGGAAAAAAGCCTTAGCCCGTAGTGTGACTTGTTCTCTTGATGGAATCCACCAAACCAAATGAAGCAGAGGAAACATCCGACTCCAGAATCTATAAAAAATATAGAGAGACAATAGCAACCCTTCCTAAAGGCATTGGTGGAACGGCGTCCCAAGAAATTTACCAGTACCAAGGCTTTTGGTACTATCCCTTGTATCTTGAAAGAATCATGTTGATTCAAGAACACTTCAAGGCTCAGCCAAGTCACATCGTGGTGGTCAGCATGCCAAAATGTGGCACCACATGGCTCAAAGCCTTGACTTTCGCGATCGCCACTAGGAGCCAATTCGATTTCTCCTTAAGCCATCCGTTGACCGCTTCCTCGCCCCACGAATGCCTTCCATTCTTGGAGGAGGTTGCTGCCACCGCGTGTTTGAATGAGGCCAACAATCCGATAGCTTTGTTCGCCACACATATGCCTTTCACTTCGTTACCGGAATCCTTTCTTTCTTCTGGTTGTAAGAAGGTTTACATATGCCGTAACCCCAAAGATGCTCTGACTTCTATGTGGCACTTCGAGTGCAGGTTGACACCGAAAGGCAAGAAATGTTTCACTCTGGAAGAGGCATTTGAACATTTTAGTGAAGGAGTGTACCCTTATGGACCCTACTGGGATCATGTCCTGGGCTACTGGAAAGCAAGCTTGGAATGGCCGGAGAAGATACTGTTCTTAAAGTACGAAGATTTGAAGACGGATACCATGCGTCATGTAAAGAAATTGGCGCAGTTCATTGGGCATCCTTTCTCTTTACAGGAAGAAAAAGATGGTCTGGTGGAGGAAGTAATCCAGCTGTGTAGTTTTGAGAATTTGAGCAATTTGGACGTGAATAAATTTGGAAAGCGTCGCGTAACTGAGAAGAAGGAGATTGAGAATGCTGTATTCTTTAGAAAAGGTGTGGTTGGAGACTGGAAAAATAATCTAACAGCTGAGATGTCGGAGCAGTTGGACAAGATCACAGAGCAGAAATTGAGAGGTTCAGGCCTCAGTTTTTCTTCCTAAGCCATCTGTGCCTTTGCCGTTCGTAGCCTGAAAATGGTCTGAAGAAGTGTCAGTCATTCCTCCTTCTTTACTAGAGTTTGAGGAAATTGAGAGGTTCAGGCCTCAGTTTTAACTTTTTAATTATTCGTAATCCATTATATTCAACCGTTGTTTACAACCTGTAAAAGGCGTCATATTTTGCCTTCGCTTTCTCTCTCTAAAAACCCGCTTCTCTGCCTTCTCTCTAGAAAGCTCTTCACAAAATGGCCACCGTGGCCGCTCTGACGGCGTAATATGTAGTATTATCGTTACGTTTTTGTGTGGTGGTCCGTTAGAGGATGATCGGGATTTGGTCAGCAACACCACTGACGGGGGGAAGATGACGATGATGCGGCGACGACGCCTCTCCTCAGATCTGATCGGAGATGGCGACCTTGCCGGAAAGGTCAGATCTCAGTAGATCTAGCCAGATGTATGTAGATCTGCTAGATCTACATCTCTTCCACTGCTCGCCGGAGGCAACCGGAATTCCCGCCAGTGGCGATCGGAAATTTCGCCGACAGTGGTCGGAATAATTCTGGTTTTTTTTACCGAAATTGCTCAAAGATTTCTTCACATTTCTGCTTTCACTCTTTATCGTTCCCTAGTTGCAGTGGTTGAATCTAGGTGGGGGTGAGTTTGGGTTGTTAGTAGTAGGCTGGGCCCGCTGGGTGTTCTGTGCAGAGGGTTCTAGCCCCTTATTCTAGGTTTTTTGGGGAACCCGTGATGTCTTGGGAGGGGCCTAGGGGTGGGGGTTCTGCTTGGGGGGTGGGGTAGGGATTGCAATGGGGCAGTTCGGATGCGGGTTTTATAAAATCCGCACCCGCCCGGTAGTCCTGAAATCGCGTCCCGCCCCGCCACCGGGTCATGTAATTGTAATACCATAACCGACCCTAAGCTGGTTTAAAAAACCCGTCCCCGCCCCGGCCGGTATGAATTGCAAACCGAGAAACCAAATTATATATCCTGCACTTTGAAAACCCACACACATTCAAGATGGAAATTGGAAAACCAGTTTCGTGAACTTCTATTTTCGTTCACAGAACCGTGAAAATAAATTCAACGTCTCAATTGAATTCCGACGTTTCACCGCTATGAGCAGAGCGCTTCACACATATTCAGGATCTAAAATTAGAATCAGTGACATGAGAATATCGCTAAAGGTAGAGGTGGACATGAATGGTGCTTTAGTCACCTGGTAGGTGGTTGTGACGGTGGTGGCTGGCCGGTTAGGTGGAACTGTGGAGGTGGAGTCGTGGCCATGGGGGCTGACCACCGACCGTGCAGGGGAGAAGGAGAAAAAGAGGCGGAGGCAGCGGCGCCTGCAGGGTAAGTTGGCAGAGATGGCGAGTCGCAGAGAGGGAAGGAGAAGCTGGCGCAGTGGTGGAGCAGCGGCGTATCGGCGTGGCAACTGGGCTTGGCGTCTTGCTTCGTTAGTCGGCAGAGGGTAGAGAGTGACTGAGTGACACTGTGAGAGGAGATAAGAAATTTAGGGTTTGAGAGAATCATATATATGGCCCAGGATGAACGGCTAGGATTGAGTGATGTATATGTTTAGTAAACCGGGGCGGGTGCGATCGGATACCGGGGCGGGCTATACAGAATACCATACCCGACCCTAACCCGCCACGGATTTTTTTAAAAACTACCATACTCGCCACATGACCAGTCAAAGTCAAAATAACCCGCTCCTAATGGATCGGAGCGGGTCAGAGATCCGCCGGATGGGGATCTTATTGCCATCCCTAGGTGGGGAGAAGGGGAAGAAAGGGTGGGGTTGGGCCCTTGGAGGGGAGGGGAGGGGTCTTGACTGTTAGGGTCCTTAGGGGTAATCCGTGTGGGGTTGGGCCCTTTCGCGATTCCCTCACCCGATTTTGAGGTAGTTAGCGTATGTTTGGTAAGTGATTGTGGAAGGCTATAAATTTGCCGTGTTGAAGATCTTGGTGTGTTATGCCTCCATTGAAGGTTGAATTCAGTTTGGGTCGTGCGGCTTCCCGGTATCTGTTATAATGCTACTACTTTGTGATTTATTTGTTTTGTTTTTCTGCTTTTCTTGAATTTTGTAAACCTATAAATTTGGCATGTTGCTTTAAATTAAGCTAGAGTGTAGGATTTGCTCTGTTTTAGCTTGACTGTAATGTGTACGAGTTTTATTGGGCATTTTGTTAGTTTCGACCGTTACGGTCATGTATACAGAGTCACAGAAAGTCACGGATATGTCGTGACCTAATAGCTCGTAGTGATGTCCTGAGACAACATGAAAGTCTCTGTAATCTTTACTTTTCAATGTCACTCTCTTATTACAAAAAAAAACCGTTGTTTACATGTCCCTTGGCGCTAAAATAGTAAAACCATTTTTACTTATCATGAGACTTTATGATTTTCGATTGCTTCTAATTATTTGCGGTCCATTACACCAAATGATTCTAGACGTCACTTGGCACTAAAATATTAAAATCATTTTACTGATCAATGATGTTGACCACCATGGGCGGAACTGTTGCATGACCAGGGGGCCACGGCACCCACCCCTCCCCCCCCCCAACTTTTGGAAATTTTTTTGTTTATATTTACACAAAGGCCATTATATCGTAATATTAATTAATTAGGGTTTCGTTTGTTGTATTTTTTTACTTTTTATGCCACGGTCGTCGTAGTCTTCTTCTTTCTCTTTATTTTATTCCATCTTCGTTCTACTTAAATTTATATTCTAAATATCCAGATTACGAAAAAAAACACGAATTGATCAAGGTTATTATTATTATTTTTTTGGAAGTTTCAATTCTTATACTATGTTAATTTACACGTAACTATTGTACTCGTATAGTTAATAATCACATTAGTAATACATCTAAAGAGTAAAGTTAAGCTTCTTCGTGTAAGATTATTAATTCGTTATTGACTAACCTTATCAAGTTAAATAAATCACTATGAGAAGCAAAATTAAATGAGTAATAGTCAAATTGAGCAATTCTATTATATTAGCCATCTATTTTTTAATTTTTTTTTGGCCCCCCTCGATTAGACTTTCTGAATCCGCCCCTATTGACCACCTTTGAGAAAAGTACAACACACATTTGACTGTTGACCTATATAAACAATTTGCGTGTTTGATGTGTTCATCATGCTAAAATATTAAAAACATTATTATAGCAACTTTTTTTTACTTTAGTGCCCTGTTTGTTTCATGGAAAATGCTTTATTGAAAACACTTTCCGGAAAATAGAAGGCTCCTGAAAATATTTTCATGGATTTCTTTTACGTTGTTTGGACAACGCACGGAAAAATGATAATATTGCTTATGATCCTAGGCCAAAAAATTAAAAGTAGAAAGAAAATAGTACAAACATGTTAAAATCATCATAAACATTAGTAAACATAACGACGACCTTGTCTAAGTTGCATGCATATTCTTAACGAAGAAACAAGTACAACAAAAAATTTCTTGTATAAGAAACAAGACCAGTTCATGTACATTAAATTGAACCCCAAAATTACTTTCCCGCTAAATATTTTGTCATGAAATTTGTTATTCATATCTTCTGCAGGTTGTCATTTTTCACCACAAATGCTTTTGCATGCTTTTTATTTTCCACCAAATAGTCGAAAACCATTGCCAAAAAAGTCTCGTCAAAACCTTTTGTCTTCATCACTTCACCATAAAAATAACTAATCACGAGATCATTTTTATTGAGTAGCTTGATTGCTAATGCAACCTGCCCAATCTCTCCTGCTAACTTACCATACCGCGTATCTTCATCTTCACTTTTTCTCTTTCGATGTTGCCTTACACATGACGATATTGTTGTAGATGAACTGTCTTTGCCTTTTGCCTCCACTTCGATGTCATCATCTACCGGTGTCCAATCAACCTATTTCTTCTAGCTCTAGATCACCATATGACTTTCAAAAGCCACATGTTGCAATGTTTTTGCCAGCAACCAAAGCCATCTCTTTGTACATGTCAATCTTTTTCGTTCAAATATTTCTCTCCGGTAGGACATTCTTGTTCAAGAATCGAGTGTAATTAGTAAAAAGAGAGTATATCTAAAAAGATAAGACATGATTATTTGTTAAGCACAAATCTAACTGCAAAGAAGGATATCTAAACATGGTCTAAGTTTCTCAGGGTCAATAACACAACCATAATCACTCGTCAAACTTTCACTCCATACTCCATACACAGTTACTGCTATTGCTAGCTTGCATAGCTTAGCTGTTAGACTTTTTCCTCTAAACCTTCTGCTTGCTGCTTGTAGAAATGTAGGCCAAGAGTCCATAGGCAGTTTACATTTCAGTCTGGTAAGGACTTCCTTCCATAACTAATGTGCATATGTACAAGTTATGAATAAATGGTCAATAGTTTCACTGTCTTTGTTACATAAGACACATGTGTCCTCTTGAGTAATGTTCTAGGCCTTTAGTTTGTTCTTTGTTCTTATTCCACCTTTGCAGAGTTGCCATAGGATCATTGCACATCTTGGGATGTTCCCTGTGAACCAAACTAACTTCCACTGGTGTACCTCAGGAGCCTTGGTTCTAATACCATTACATGCTGACTTGATGGTAAACTCTTCTGTTGGGTGCAGCTCCCATATTACTCTATCTGGCTCTGCTGTATTTGGTCTAGGTGCATCATCCAACATCTTCTGTAATGTTTTCAACTCATGTGACCTAGTGTTTGGTAGTCTCCATGAGTTAAAATGTAGAATGTCACATACCTTACTATTCATGTTCAACCCAGCATCATACAATATCCTTGGACCAAACCTGTTAAGAAGATTGTCCCCAGGCAACCATCTGTCTATCCATAGCCAAATGTTTTGACCATTACCCACATGATAACTGAAAAATGGCCTAAATTTTCCTCTAATCCTCAAAAGTTTACACCAGGTCCATGATGTCTCCACATGAAGCTTAAATGTCCATAAATTCATTTGTTTTATGTCATATGTATGACACCATTTCACTCATAGTGAGTCCTTTTTATGGGCTAAATCCCTTAGGTGTTTGCAAATGGCAGCACTATTCCATTCTCCCATTCTTTTTAGACCTACACCCCCTTCTTTCTTTGGTAGACATAAGTCTTTCCAAGCAATTTTTGCCCCAGTACATTTGGTGTTTGTTCCATGCCACACAAAGGCTCTTATTCTTCCTTCAATTTGGTTTATTATTTTCTTTGGTAATATAAAAATAGTACACCAATATACTTGCATGCTTACCAAAATAGCATGGCTACTTGTAGCCTCTCAGCATATGATAGATATCTTGTGGCCCAGCTATTTATCTTCTTTGTGAGCTTATCCACTAACATTTGACAGTCTTTGTAGTGCAGCTTTGTGGATATTAGTGGAACTCCTAAGTATGTAACTGGGAACTGCCCATTAGGAATACCAATTATCTCACTCAGGTGCATTTCATTTTCCTCATCCACTCCCGCCATGTAGATAGCCCTTTTGCTTAAGTTGGGAGCTAGACCAGACAGATTTTCAAACTCCTTTAAAGCTTGCCTAATAATCCTGAAAGAACTTTTGTTTGTTTTTGCCATCAAAAAGAGATCATCAGCAAAACATAAATGATTCAGATGTAACTCTTTACGTACATTTGGGATGGTAAGAGAAATCAGGATCTTGTGTGTGAGCATCCAACAAGCCAGTGAAGGCCTCCGTTACTAGCAAGAAGAGATATGGAGAAACAGGGTTTCCTTGCCTCAGCCCTCTTGAGCTAGCAAAAAAACCCTCCATATTCCCATTTAAGTTAATAGAAAACTTAGCAGTAGTTACACATTACATCACCCAATCCACAAACTTTGTAGGGAACTGCATTACCTCCATGACTGCTTGTAAGAAATTCCAATCAACTGAGTCATAAGCCTTATGTAGATCAATTTTCATCACACATCTTGGTGGTCCATCATTCTTATGATAGTTTCTGACCAATTCTTGCATCAACAGTATGTTATCAGCTATGTTCCTTCTTGCTACAAAAGCTTATTGTCTTAAGGTAATCAAATTTGGTAAGACCTTCTTGATTCTGGCACAAAGGATACTTGAATATCCTTTGTATACCACATTGCAACAAGCTATGGGCCTAAATTCCTTCATAGCTTTAGGGCATTGGACCTTTGGGATTAGTGTTAGGCTGGTATTATTGAACCATTTTATGCCTTTTCCTTTGTTCAGCATTTCTTTAATTGCATCAATCACCTGTTGTCCCACCACTTCCCAATTTTTCTGGAAAAACTCAGATGTGAAACCATCTGGTCCAAGAGACTTGTTATGTTTAAGGGAGAAAAAAGCTTCATTGATTTCCTGGTCTTCCACAGTAGCTGTCAGTGCATCTCTTTCATTTTGTGTGATGTGTTTTTTAATCACAGATATCAACATTTCCTTCATATGTGGTTGGTTTGGTCATGTAGTCCCTAGTAACTCAGAAAAATGTTGGATAGCCATTTGATCTACAGCCTTTGCTCCAAACACTTGCTCCTCATTCCTATTATTGATTGTAAGGATCTGGTTATGTGCTCTATTGATCTGCATTTTCCTGAAAAAAATAGGAAATAATACAGTCTCTAAGCTTAACTTCTTTAATTCTTGCTTTCTGATAATAAACAGCCTCATCAGCCTGCACTAGATGGAAATACTGATGTTGTAAGTCTTTTTCCAGCTGTATAAGACTTGTGTTTTGGTTTTCCATGATCTGTCTTTGAACATCTTGCAACTCTTTGAATTTGATGGTTGTTTTCTCTGCGATGTTGCAATAGTACTCTCTGTTTAGTTGCTTCAGTACTGGTTTCAATCTCTTTAATTTCTCCTTCAGTTGATAGCATGCACTTTCCTCAATATTCAAATCCCATACTGACTTTAATAGCTTATGAAAAGTTGTATGCTGCATCCAGTAGTTAAAGAACTTGAAAGGCCTATTGCCTTGGCTTTGACTTGGCATCATTTGTATGATTAATAGTGCATGATCAGAGATGCCTAGAGGCTGAGCTTCTACTATAGTATTAGGGTACATTTCCATCCACCCTTCATTTTGAAGAGCCCTGTCCAGCCTACATAGTATTAGTTCATTTTCCCTTTTATTACACCATGTAAAAAACACCCCCCAGTAGTTATTTCTTCAAGTGCAGCTGTATGCAGGCATTCATTAAATTCCATGACATCTCTTTGAGTGATGCCAGTACCTCCATGTCTTTCAGTTATGTTTCTGACTAAATTAAAGTCTCCAACCACCAGCCAGGGATGCTTTCCAATATCACAGGTGTTAGCCCTAGGGTTGGATAACCTAGGCTTACATCTTGTTTTGATGATAACTACACATTGATTATGTTCTAATGTGTGCTTTGAGTGTATTCTTAGTAGGTATATACATGCACACTCATGAAGACACATTTGAGAAGTTGGATAGATGGATTAAAGACAAAGAAGCTTAAAGCTATGGTGACATACTATGGAAGCTTCATCAAGTCCAATGTCAAAGAGGAAGAAAGAATGCATAGGCTAAGTTATTATTGATTGATCTTTACAATTATGTAAATAGTCTTGGTTTGATGCTTGGATTGATGACTATGACCTAAAAATACCTTAGGACACCTTGTGCATTGCATGTGAGTTCATAACCATTCACACAAGTGCGGTTCTTGAAAATGAGTGAACTTTGGAGCTTACTCAAATTTTCTCAAAAAATAATTTGGTGCTAATATTTTCATATCTTGATAAAAAATTTCATTATATTTCCAACGCAAAAAATGGCACCTCAATCCGATTTTTCTAGAGAAAGTTATGCCCAAAATAAGAAAGGGGGTTCCGTGAGGCAGCCGATAGGCAATAGGGTAATACAGTCGACTGTATTTAAATCCAGTCGACTTTATTGGAATGCAGTCGACTGCATTCCTCAAAATTCATCTCCAACAGCTATTTTCGAGGACAAGACTCCAACGGCTAGTTTAAAGGGAATACAGTCGACTGCAATGGCAGTTTTGCTCACTTTATACCTATAACGGCTATATTTGATCTCTTCTCTATATAAATGTTTTGGGGATTCATCAAAAACCATGGAAACCACATTATAAGCCTCCATTCATTATAGAAACATCAAGGCTCATAGATTAAACTTTTCTCTCTTCATCTTCATGATTTCACATCATTAAAGATAGCATCTTTGTGAGCATTTCTTTGATTGAGAGTGAGCATACTTCAAGTCATCAATTCTCTCATCTCTCTATTGTACTAGAGCTTCATTTGTACTCATTTCCTTTCAAGAGGATTTCTTTGTACACAATTGATCTTTGTAAAAGGATTGTGATCAAGGCTTGGGTTTGTCAAGTCTTGGGTGAACTTTATGGATTCAAGTAGACCTGGCAAATTTTTGCCCGGACCCGGACCGGCCCGTTTTTCGCGGTTCGGTTCGGGTAACGGGTAACCCGGATTTACCCGTTTTTTTAGGTATATATACTACACACTTTTCAATTGGCCCTAACCCTAAATCAGTTCACTACTTCACTCCCTCAAATCAGCCGCCTCTGCCTCTTTGGCCGTCACAACTCACAACACAGCCATCTGCGGATCTGCCCATCTCCTGATCTCCATCTCTATCTCCATTCTCAGTCACCGTCCGCCGTCGCGGGTAGCGGCGTCGCCCCTCCTCAGTCCTCAGCTGACGGCTCTTCGCCTCTTCCTCCTCTAAAGACGGCCGATCGGTGTTGGCTGTTGACCATCCGGCATCCAATCCTCCATCAGCTAGCCTCAATCACCGTCCTCCGTCGCGGGTAGCGGCGTCGCCCCTCCTCAGCTCAGCTGACGACTTTTCCAACTCCGGCCATCTACTGAGTACTGATCTACTTCTCCGACTTCGGCCAACAGATTAACACGGTTGCGGGCTTGCGGCGCTGTCGATCGGTGATTCGGTGTTGCCCGACATCTTGAAGCTCCACCACCACCGCCGTTCACCTCTGTTCGTCACGGATTTTTACGAGCAAGGTTAGTCGTCCCTCTTTAAACTCCTCATTTAATCATTTATTATGAATACCGACCACACCTCAATGAAAATAAGTTAGATTTTTGGACTGTTGAATGAATGCATGATGATTTGGACTGTTGAATCAAGCACAAGCCTTGAATCATTCAAGGCTTGTGCTTGGTGTGGGGATATCACCAAGTGTTGTAAGGTTTTTGATCTTGACCTGGAAGAAGATTATTGCTAGTGGATTCTAGTGCTCTTGCAAGGGACTTCCTTGAAGAGGTGGATGTAGGCTTGAGGGTAGTTCAAGCCGAACCATTTAAATCTCCTTGTCAAGTATCACTACAAGGAATAAGGTCTTTAGCGACGGATTTTCCCGTCGCTAAAGGCCTATATTCCGTCGCTAAAAGTTTTAGCGACGGAATTACCGTCGCTAAAAGTCCCTCGTATAAAAGGCCGTTGCTAAAAGTTTAGCGACGGAATTATAAAATCCGTCGTCTAATATACAACTTTTGGCGACGGATTTATTTTGAATTAGCGACGGAATATCCGTCGCTAATTATGTTTTACGTACTTTAATTTATTTTCTTTTTTACGAAATTAGCGACGGGATAAAATTTTTAGCGACGGAATTAATCCGTCGCTAAAAGTTAAAAATCATTTTTTAATTTTTTTTTAATTTTTTAATGCCCAAACCTGTAATAAAAAATTCAAACCAATTGGGTCCCATCCTCCGTCAACAATCTCAATATATCAAATGCACGATTAACAATCTAAAATCATCGATTAACAAATCATCGATCAATAATCACAATTAACAACCTAAAATTATCAAACAAATAGTCAATGTTCACAACATTGTTCAAAATGTACATATCCGATGCGATTAATTTAAAATATTGTCTAATTACGCCTCAGAGTTCAACATTAGGGGAAAGGCTTTTCACAAGTGCTTTGATCAAACACGCTGACTTGAAAACGCATTTGGCCCATGTGTTGAAAGACTACAAAGTCTCCTAGATGGAGGTCATGTTGTTGCACGAATTCGTTCCAACCCTCTTCGAAGCAAAGAACCTCTTGGCCAACCTTCTTCTTCAATTTAACAAGCCATGACCCCTTGCGGCTGGTTAAAGTTGCTTCAAATCTCAATGTCGTAAGCAATCGCCAAAATGCTACCGGTATGGCCTAACATATTCATAATACAGTAAGACATGTAAGTTTTTAACCAAAGATAAAACTTTTAACACACACGAAAACATAGAGAAAGCGGGATGACATACAAGTTCTGTATGAAAACCAGGCATCATGACCTTGAAGAAGTGCCTGTTGACTGAAACGTCCCTGTTCACCGAAGCAGAAGCCATTTAACCTACTTTAACATGAAAAACCAATCGATGATTATTCAATCGACGAGCATCAACTTCATAGCTGAATTAAATCTATCAAATTATGTTAAAGTGGTGCTAAAAAAACAGATCCACAGTGAGTTGTAGCTAAAATGACTACCACAAAAATCTCAACTACGCACATCATCATTTCACCACCCAAATAGCCACCTATGTCACGGAAAGTAAGAAGCAACTAAAGTCGAAAGCATGATACTCAAAATGAGACGGCGAGTACATCAGAAGATCTCAAGCGCTCTTAGTCGTCGCTACTTGTTTTGTTCGTGTGTGTGGGTATGTGTGTGAAAGAAAGAGGGGAGGGGAGGGGAGGTGGGGCGGCTATGGGGGTTTGGTTGGTGGGAGGGATGGTGGGTGGGTGGGTGGGTGGGTGCACACAACACACTGCAAAGCTCGTGTTGGAGCTGCATGGGAATATGAAGGGTGTGGTCCAAAGTCCAAACTGCATATGAAACTACGATTACAACTAGTAGTAGTAGTAGTTTAATTGTTTTGAGATTCGAGCTGATGAATTGAAGAATGGTTTTACAAAGTCCAAAGTACTATCCATGCTTTAATCGTTTTCGTCATTGTTTGTCTCTCTATGCTCATTTTAAACTTGGATGGTTTTAGGCAAAGATGTGGGCTGATTGATTCTGAATATTACAGCGACACGTGTCCGACGCCTTTGGACACGTGTCCGACGCCTCCGGACACGTGTCCGATGCCCAGCGACATGCACCTCCAGACACATCGGCATACGTTAATTTGTTTTCTAAATGTCGGACACCGTCGATCAGACGTGGTGTCCGTGTCTGCGCTAACTAACAGGTATCTCAATCCAATTGGGTCCCATCCTTCGTCAACAATCTCAATTCTCAATTCTCAAATGCTCAATGCAATAAAAATTAACAAAAATCACACATTCAATCCAATTGGGTCCCATCCTCCGTCAATAATCTCAATATCTCAAATGCTCAATGCACAATTAACAATCTAAAATCATCAATTAACAACCTAAAATCATCAATTCATAATCGCAATTACTTCAAATGCACAGCTAATAACCTAAAATCATCGATCAATAATCACAATTCTAAAACGCACAATTAACAACCTAAATTTATCAAACAAATGATCAATGTTCAAATGGGAAAAAAATGTTCAAAATTCACATATCCGATGCGCTTGAATTATTTCAATTTAGGGTTCGATTGTATTAGGGCATTCAATTTAGGGTTCAATTAGTTTCATTTAGGGTTCGGTTCGATTAGGGCATTCAATTTAGGTTCAATTACTTCAATTTAGGTACAATTAGGGGGTTTTATTGATTCAATTTAGGGTTCGGTTGATTTGAGGCATTAAATTTAGGATTCAATTAGTTCAATTTAGGGTTCAATTAGGGGGTTCTATTGATTCAATTTAAGGTTCGGTTGATTTGAGGCATTCAATTTAGGGTTCAATTAGTTCAATTTAGGGTTCGGTTGGATTAGGGGGTTCAATTAGGGTTCGGTTAGATTGGGGCAATCAATTTAGGGTTCAATTAGGGGTTCAATTAGTTTAATTTCAGGCACCGACGTGGATGCACAGAAATCGAGACACGTGGCATCGAAGGGGACATGTGTCTAGAATTTGTGTTGGTGGGGACAGGTGTCTAGAATTTGGGTGAGTGGCCGACAACAGTTTTGTATTTTGATTGGTTGTGCTTTTAGGCTATATTTTGTTTTAGTTTAATATTTTTCTTATTTTAGGTGATTTTGATTTTGTATTTAGCTGGTTAGTGATTATTCATAAAAAAAATTAAATATAAGAAAAACATCTACTTATAGGATTTCATAGCTTAGTTTGTTTTATTTTGTCACTTTTGTTGTCGGCTTTTATTTTATTGTTATTCCTATCGGATGGAGACGTCGCCCGTGACCGTGAATCTTTACTTGCCTATCGAAGTATGTTGTAACCCCCCACCCCAAACACCCAAAACCAACCCCAAGCCACTGATGACAACCACCAAGAGAAAAACAGGAACTGCATTAGGCGGTATCTAGAGTTGCCCATATTAAATCGTAAATCACAATCACAGCAGCAACACGATGTTTCTGTGTTGTAAATACTCCACAAACTATTACTAGGGTATAGCAATGGCTTTTACTTGTACCTCCACCGCCTCCCCTGTTTCTCGCTATAAGCCCGAAGTCTATGAGCAAGAATTGCAGGGAAGAGTTACACCTAAAGGTGAATGCAGTAATGTATGGCCAAAATTCATGAGTTAATCTTATCAATCTACTTTCCAAACTTTGACTGAATTGATCACTTAAACTAAATTGATCACGTCGGCAGGTGAACAAATCACTAAACACGAACACTAAACCCTGAAGCAAACGCATTCATAGAATACTAAATCCAATAATGTGTTGCCCTAACTCTGATACAACACATTCATAAAAAAGAAGTTCAACCACAAACTCCGGATCTATTAAGTTCTAGTTCGATTATTATTGAACGGAAAAGCAATCTCACTTCAACCGAAAAGTAGGACGGGTGCCAACATTACCAGTCATTCAAGTTCCATCCATCAATACCTCCGGGCGAACCGGTCCAGAAACCTTCCAGAAGGACACTCCATTGCAACATGCCCTCTTCCCCCACAGTTGTGACAGATCATCATAGCATTGTCTATATATACTGGATAAAAAGACTTAAGGCAAGCATGAAGAGAATAAGTTCAAGGCTCACCTTGCAAGGTTTTTTAAGATGGGCGGCGCGGCAGTGGTGGCGGCGCGACAGTGGTGGCAGCGCGGCAGTGGTGGCGGCGCGACAGTGGTGGCAGCGCGGCAGTGGTGGCGGCGGTCCTTCGGTTTTGAAGATGGACGGCAGTGGCGGTGGCAGGCTCTATTCCGTCCGAGGCTAGGTTGACGGGGATGGCGACAGAAGGAATATCGCCGGTGAGAGAGAGAGAGAGAGAGAGCAACGGGAGAAAGAAAAGAAAGGGGATCTGATCTTTTTAAGTCCTTTACCGACGGAACACACCCGTCGGTTAAAGTCCGTCGGTAAAACCCTACTTTCACCGACGGGTATTTTTACCGACGGAATTATTCCGTCGTTAAATAGTTTTACCGACGGACTTTTACCGACGGTTATTTCCGTCTCTGAAACGACTTTTAGCGACGGAATTTGGTCCGTCGCTAAAAGTCCGTCGCTAATTCCCTCTTTTCTTGTAGTGTATCTCTAACTCAATCTCTTTACTTATTGCTCTTTAATTGTTTGAGATTGTTTAGTTAGCATCTTCATTGAAGTATTACTTGGTTTGTTTGAGATTTATGATTGTGCTTAGTTTAAAATCCCCATTAATTTTCAAAAATCCTATCCACCCTCCTCTAGGGTTGTTTTATTGGTTTCAACAGGCATCCTGCCCAATGCTTTGCCACAGTGTTCTTCTCTTATCTCCTTTGTTATTTGCATAAACAAATGTTATATAGTATATTGTGCTGGAGTCTAGGCCACTGACTTTTCCAGTTATGTGTTGACTTGTCATGATTTTCACCTGGATATTCACCATTGCACTATTCCAGCCCATCCATATTCTTGACACCCTTTCTGATTTGTATTATGTACAAAAGTCCAAGACTTGTTCCGTTTTCTTTTTATTCCTTCCACATTTTCTTCTCTTGCCCTTGTTTCCAGTAAACCAACTATATCAATTTTATTCTTCCTTAAGTATTTTCTTACTTCAGCTTGCTTTTCAGGGGCAATGAATCCCCTTATATTCCAACTTGCTATTTTCATTTCTTGAACTTCACACATTTCCCTTTACTATTGCTCCCCTTGGCCATTTTCCCTTCTCTTCCTTTAGCATTTTTTTTGCCAGATATTTCTGTTCGTTGAGAATTTTCCACTTGTATAGTCCCTTCCATTCCATCTTGGTTTTCCAGTAGAGAGAAGCTATTTCTCACACAAATTCTTCCAGTGCTCATTTCTCTAGGACCACTTATGTCTTCAATTCTATTGGGATTTATGTTCTCAACATTTTGAGATGTCTCACTGGGGTTTCCTGACTTAGGGTCCTCCTTCAATTCTTCTTGGATCTTTGGCTTCCATATTTTTACTTTCTTGTGGTTTTTTATAGCACTTTTCTGTTTGATGGCCATACTTTTGACAATGTAGGCATTTAATTGGCATCCATTCATACACCACTATTTGATTAAACACTTGCTCATTTGGTCCTTTCAAAGGTATATTTTCAGGTAGCTGTTTGTTCAGTCCCACCTCTACACAAACCCTAGCAAAACCCAATCTCTCCTTTTGTGTTGTCATGTTATCCATAAACAGGGGTGTGCCTATGACACTTGCTATTCTGCTTACCATTTGTTTTGACCAGAATTGTAAATGAAGATTTGGCAATTGGGTCCATATAGGTATTGTAGTAAGATCATCAGTTTCCACTGTCATGGTTGCATTCCAAGGCTTTAGGACTATAGGTTTACTATAAAAAAACCAAGGCCCATTTCCAATAGTTTGTGCTCTAGTCTCCTCTGATTCAAATCTAATTATGAATATACCAGTTTGCAGAAGACTTACCGAAAAAGCACCAAATTTGCTCCATTTTCTGTTCATGTATCCTTTCATTACTTGCAGTGGTGGTTGCGAACCTAAGACAAACATCACCAGTGAGTTTGCCCATTCCTTTACTTCAGTTTGCACATCAGCCCCCGTGAATTCTACACCTTGCTATCCATTGATCTCATGCTGTTGTACATAATTCAATCTGTTCTCCTGAAGATAATCTCAATTAGGTTGTACTATTCTTGCGAAAGATTTTTGTACATTCATGGCCCAATTTTTTCAGTTTCATGTCCCCACCATTGATTTGGAATTTTCGTTGTTGCTCGAGGGTAGCGGTGGAAATTCCTCCATATTTTCCAACGGTTTTCCAATGTGGTTATTTTCCATCACCATCTCATTTGCCACCTCAGCACACTGGTTGATGTGGCTATCCTTGCTATCCATCTGCGCGTGGGTTATACGCGCCCCCAAATTTTCATCTCTTTCCTATACATTCAATGATGTATGTTCTTAGGAATACATCAATGGCATCTCGGTATTACACAGATCTGCATTTACATTCTTCTTTAATTCCAAATTTTCTTTCTTAAACTCTCTATCTGTTTCTTTAAATTTGCCACTAATTCTTTGATACTAGTTTCTTCATCCGAATCCGAACTTGTATCACCCATTTTCTCCGGCCTTAGATCACCCACATCCCTAATTTCAGTGCCTAAAACCACTTATTTAGGGATTTGATTCATTTTGTAGAGTATTTGGCTTACTTGTATGAGTTTGTTGCCATTCCACTCCTACAAAATCATGCGCAAAAATGTCATTCACTGCTCCTTTTAGGCGAGATGGAATTCGTACTGATGTTTTATCTGTTATGTAATCTGAAACCGTTTGTTGTTGTTGTATGCGTGATCTTGATCCCATTCATCAATTTGTCTTAAAAAATGTTAGATCTTGTGCCGAGTTTTTAAAGAGAGGTTGAAGTTTCTCTCTCTAAGATTTTTTACTTCTTCTCGGGAGAGTTAACGTTATTTGAAAGCATGTCATATTTGTATATATAGAAAAAAATATTTAACATGAAATTAGTCCTTAAGTTTATGTTAACCCTTTTTAACTTTTAGAAATCATAACTAAGGCAAAGAAATTACACAGTTTGCTAGTGAAAATAAAACCAAAATTGGCACTAACAATATTCACCACCAAAAGAGGTTGCCGACTACCATCACAATTGAGTGTTGCAGCCAAATCTTCTTTTTCATTTTTCTTTTGGGTGATCGCAGCGCTACCATCTTCATTGAGTCACGCAATATGTGGACTGTGAAACTTGGCAATAATAAACAGGATACTCGTGATTAAAAAATGAGCCAGAGCTTGAGCTCGTTCGGGTTATTTTTAGTGTTCAAGCTCGATTAACTCATTCTTAAAAACTATAGGACAAATTACAATTCGTACTCTTGAGTTTATGTTTTAATACCCTCGATACTCCTCCCTTTTGAAAAATTGCATCGGCATCCGTTCACATTTTGTTTGTGCATCCGTAATCTTTTCATCCATTTTGGCATTAAAATTTTTTGAAAACCCAAAAACAGTCCTACAACCATCACTTTAACAATTCAATCAAGCCGCAAAATCAACACCACCACCACCCACAACCAAGGCTTCTATCGCCACAACCAATTACCACCAACACTAGTCCACTTTTTATGCCCCATCATGAATTTCCACATATTCACATACACACACACACACACACACACACACACACACACACACACACACAAGGGTAGCCAGGAATAGTGACCATCAAGCTAGAAAAAGACTAACGGTCAGGTGGGGTTCTTATGGGAGAACTCTCAAATGCTTATATCAGAGCAGAGATATATGATAGAACTCTGAAAAAACTAGAATGAAGGTGGTGTTTTTGTATGAAAAGTTGTCCACATATACATGAGAGAGTTCCCTTTATATAGGCATAAGTGTTAAAATGCTAAGAACTAAGAGTGATGGCCAGAGTCGGGCCTTATCCTTAAGAATAAAGTTAAGAGTTCTTTTGAAACTCTAATTTCTTGATAAAGGCATTATCAATTCTGGATTTGACCAAAGTTGACCACTAATGTCAAGTGTCGCATAATGATTGCTATCGTAGAGTAACATGGGCAAAGCTTTATGCACTTACAATATTCTTTGTTTTACTTACGAACAATTGAGACAAAGAAAATCCAAGCAACAAGGTAGGCAAGTTCCCACTGTAGGTGTGGCCTTGCCATTAGTTGTGGCCAAACATTTTCCATTCTATCAAAATCCAGTCATTTAAACAAGAGTTATCTACTCGGTTGACCACTGTACTATTAGGTAAATTCAACGTTGGTCACTGCACTTCGATTTGTGTCAAAGTGACAGTTGAATTCTTCAATTGATCTTAATTAGATCACTCTATTAATTTTGGTCCATTAACCGCCTATGTGCAAGGCACGTGAGGCTTAAGTAAGGGGCAAAATTATCAAATGAAAAATAAAAAAGATTCTCTCTATTTTTTTTTTTTTAGTATGACTTTTTTTCAATTGACCTCAACAGTTCTTTTTTTTTCACTTATATCCCTCAGTTTATGGGTAAATTACAGTCAAAGACGTAAGTTTCAAAATTTTGCAATCATATCCAAAATGTAAAAAATTTGTATCAGATATGCCCACCGTTAGGGTTCCGTGACCCTAACTAACGATTTTTGCTGATGTGGCAATATCGTATTTAAAAAATGGCAATACTACCATCTTCTTCTTCCCATTTCCTCTATTCTTCGTCACAACCACTGCACCACCTATAGCATCACCAACGAAAACCACTGCACAACCCAGTCACTCTGTCCCAATCATCCCACCCCAACATCACAACCGCACACATATTCACAAACACAAACACTCAAAGCACCACCCTTTCATCATCAATACCCACCACTACCCACCTCCATCACTTTGCCTACCACCAATTCATATCCAATTCCACTCCCTTTTTCAAACTACCCATCTACCACTAGTTTCTACTACCACTGATTCCGGTGCTACCACCTAGATTATCTCTTGATTAAATCCTCCATCGCCTTGTTGGACGCTGCAAGAGAAGCATTACCCCTTATTTTGCCATCAACCCCCATAACCCAATAACCAAGCCCGGTTCCAACACCACCACGATGGTTTCTATTATTTTTGCTAAACCGCGACTCCAGATCTGTTAACGTGCACCGGTGAACGTGCACCTCCCGATCCGCATCTCCACCGGCCGACACATGGTCCAACTAGACTATCGTTCATCGCCTCTGTCGTCACAACTGAGTTTTACGGTTCCTGCTAATGTGCGTCTCCCTGAAATCGTCGACCACCCACCACGACCCCCAGATGGCCACAACGAGGACAAGCCACCGCAAAAGTTTTTGCCGCCGTGCTAGATGCAAGAGGAAGCACTGTCTTCGGTTGAGGCCTACCGCGAGAGGTGGTACGAGCTTTATCCCGACTACCTCCGTACGGCCAACTGGGACCGCTGTGGGTATCCGCTACCCCATAGCCTCACTGGTGAAGACCTCCACGCGGTGTCGCCGTAAGATGAAGAAGCTCCGGCAGTGCTAATTGGGGTTGTGTGGTTGTGATGCCTAATTGGGGTTTAATGTCAACTTTTGTGGGTGTGGGTGTGTGTCTGTGTGTGTCATGTGAGTGTTAACGTGTGTTCTGTGGTTTGGGGGGATGGTGAGGGGGTGGGGTGGAGAGTGGGAGAAGGGGAAGAACAGAGAGGAGGGGAAAAGAAAGAGAGAAAAGAGAGAGGTTGACGCTGATGGAAGAAGAGAGACAAGAGGAAGAGAGAGAACATGGTTTGGTCTGGAGGACCATCATGTCATTTCACACAAATTTTTAACATCGTTCATATTTTTTCCGGTCAACGGATATAAGTGATATAAACGCTAACATGTGTCCTCTGCTGTAATATACTCCTAAACTCAAGGATATAAGTGATATTATCCCTTTATTTTATTTTTTCTTCAATTAATCCCGAATATATTTTTTTTCAATTAATTTAACCCTGATCTTTTTCAACCCAATCGCCCACTACCCTCCTCCACTACCAACTTCACTGTCCACCGCCCACCACCACTACCACAACCAAGCATCATTGCCCTACCTAACTCGCCACCCACCACCACCACCACGACCAAGTCGGCGCCTTCATCCAAGCCTCACTATCACCACACTTAAACCTCGCCACCCACCAACACCACGACCAGGCTCGGCCCCAATCACCACCATGACCAAACCACTGCCCTACCCATTATCACCACACCTTCGTCGGAACCCCCACCACACCTTCGTCACAACCACCACTAAAATAAACTACCCACCATAGTTATCACCATAATTACCACCACGGTTGCGAGCACCCTAGTCACAAGCACAAAGATCAATCTCACAATCATCACCACCACACCAAATCTGCATTCATCACTCCAAATCCTTCATCATCTTCATTGCAACTAACCCACCATTACATTAATTATCATCACAAACATCGCTACGAAACATCAACCACCATCGCCGCAAGCATTCACAATCACTGTAATCATCATTAACTCACACACATTATGATCACCACTTCACCAAACCCATTTCACCACCACCAGCAGCATCAAAGCAGTCTTCATGCCAACATTACCACTAAAAACCGTCGCCACCACTAGCATTACTATTAACGGCTATATCAAACTCACTACCATCATCATTTCACAGAACCCAGTTTCACCCAAACTAACCACCACTACCATCGCAGCAAACTTGCACCACCCCATTTACAATATTCACCTAATTACCACTGTCACCACCACAGATCATCACTATCACCAACTAATCTACCTTCGCGAGTTAGCTAGCTTATTTCAACTGCCTGGTGACGAGAATTTGACTACACCACTATCTATAAGGGTTGAATCTCTTCTTTGGCCAGCTTAGGAACGGTAGAATCTGGGTGGTAGATGAAGGGGTTTATGGTAGGGACAGATAATGGTGATGGGTTGTGAGGCTTGGGTGAGGTGCGGCGACGCCTTTGTCGTGGTGGTGATGGGAGAAAGAAGAAGAAAGAAGAGGGTAGAGAAAAAGAAAAGAGAGTGACAAAATTACCCTTGAATTATGCCACTTAACGGACTTGGGATTGACAGAAGCTAACAGAATGACTTAACTGAAAAAATTGACGAGTTCATTGTCACTTTGATATAAATCGAAGTTATGTGATAAAAGTTAAATTTGCCTAATAGTACAGTGGTCACAGAGTAGTTAACTCTTTAAGACCTTTAACGTTCATCTTATTTTGCCATTATCACCATCAAAATACCTAATTTGTCATAATATTCTTTAGCAACATGTGCAGGATCCTAATTGCATATAGGGTACAAATCAAGTTAAACAAGGCGTGTCACCTTACTGGATGCACAAAACATTTATGACAAACGAAAGATGAGGTCAAACAAGGTTGGCTTAACATGCATCATGTACCACTAGAATATGTATTGCCCGGGACCAAAGGTCAAAATTTTTGTAGAAATTATACTATAGTTTTTACAAAATCTCTACCGTCCGTCTGAAAATGCGCCTAATATGTATGTCATGCTCATGCATAACATAAAAAGATATCAATGTGCTTGATTTTTGAACTATACTTCAAATTTTAGTGCAAGTACCATACAATGGACTTGCACCCTTATCAAGGCTTGTTCTTTTTCTTCTTTTCTGGTGCAAAAGAGAGACTAAAAGCATCCTAAAGAAAAAGTGCAACTCTTTCCAACTAAAAGCAATGAAAATGCTTCTTTGTCTAGATTATATATAGAAAAGGTGTTATCAATGGTGCAACTTTGTGCTATTAGACTAAGTAAAGATTCTTTTAGTAAAGTAATCCAATATCAAACTACACCTTGGATATTTGTAACTGAAAGCTACGTAAAGGACCCAACACTACAATTAAGTCATGAAAAGTGGCAATAAAGTCTTCCCCTAAAATTCTCATAGCTGCCCGAAAAGAAAGATTTGAAAGCGAAAAGGAATAGCTACTTCACTATAACGAGCATCGAACTTCAGGGATCAGTGCACATGTTCTCTCTTTCGTATCATCACTTTTATGTGGCTTTATTTATTTATTTTGTTCCTTTTTTCCTCAAAACTATTTTCGTGCTAGTTATCGCAACACTTGTCTCCATGCATGTGTAAAGTGAAGGGTGAAAGAGGAAAAAAAGGAAGTAAATTAAGTACATTCGTTGTATTTAGAACAATCTGAAAACGTACTTTAGATAATATTATTTTAAAATATAAAAAAGACAGACTGCGGCTCAAAACTGCCTTAATAATTGGCTTGGGTATAAAGACGAGTAATCTTGAAAGGCCACTAAAAGCATTGAAACTTTTTGGGGGGTGGGGGAGGTAAAAAAGAAAAACTGCCACAAAATATTGGAAGTTCAGATAGCTATTCCACAGTAAGGACTTAAATGTGAATAATATTTCATTAGATGGGTCAACGTATAAATTTAAAGTATCATGTTAGAAATTTGCCAAATGTGCCAACAGAGCAAAGATTATTCTCTTAACATGCAAAATTAGTATTTGAGGGTAGTCTGCGCAGTTCATCACTTTCAATACCCTACAAACCTCACTACACGCTATCTTTTATATCATTCATACGTAAACGAACCAAGTAAAATTCCCTTCTTTTGTAGCTTATTGCACTTTTAAGCGACAAGTGAGATAAGGTGAATATAGCGAGTATGGATTTAGATATGTCCTAGCAAGTATTTTATTTGAAAAATAGCAAGATTAATATGAATAGTAGACATATTAATTATACAACACGAATCTTGTAATTAAATCGTAATCTAGTTGGTCCATTAACATATACTTAACCAAGATACTAAAATTTTGAAAAGTCTAAAAGGAGTGAAATTGTCACATGAGTATTTCAGATCAGCTGTCGGTCGTCAATGAATGTTGTTATAAATATCAAAATAAATTAAAATACATTCTTAAAAATTAAAATAGTTGTTTTACAAAATCATATGAGGTATAAATGTGATCATCAGAATACTAACGGTCGTTTACGAGATGTTACGGTGATCGTGTTTAAGTATATAAATTCGGATGGGGGGGGGGGTATCTAAGGGATGACGACGAAGCTTCCCATGTGAAAGTGATGTGGCGGCCATAATGTTAAATGCTAATCTACGGAAAGCAAGGGATTTGAGGGGAACTTTCCAAATAAAAAAGGGGTTTTAGCTTTATCTCTTTAGCCTTTATGCCTCCACTTTCATACACTTTGTACGCAACCAACCTGGGGGTTGGACCCTTCATTCAATAAGTGAGACTTTTCAACACAACACGATGATGACGTGGAATTATGATGTGAACAAAAAGTTCAGCATCAACTTTCCTGTGCCAGCCACTTGCATGGTTCTTTGCGGCTCAAAAAATCTTCTGTCTAAAGTTTTTAGGGTTTGGGATAGTTTCAAAAACACCCATGTTGTTATAAAAATTGTATAAAGACACATGAAATTGTAAAGGTGTTACATCGTAAAATTTTCGTAACAGAATGGTGAAAATGTCTAAATTGCCCCTCTATATAAATGAGAATGGCACGCTTTCTTCTCCTGAATGGCCGCTATCTTATTTTCCTCCTTCTTCTTCACGAGATCCCTTAGTGGATCGATGGCGGGCTCGCGGCGGCACAAGTGGGAATCGATGGGACTGGCGGCGCAAGTGGGACCAGCGGCGCATCATTAGTTAATCTACCAAGTCTCGATGGGTCACGAGTATCTTATTTACCCGAATTGCACAATCTCAGATCTAGGGTTTCAATCGCAGATTGTGATTTGAAACCCTAGATCTGAGATTGTGGGATTAGGGTTCGAATTGTTGGTGGCCGCAGCGGAATTAAGGTTCGATTTAAGTTTGGGGGTTCAATTAGGGTTCAATCTAAGTTTGGGGGTTCGATTAGGGTTTGAATTGTTGTGCGATTGGTTTGGGTTTGATGGCTGTAGCGGGATCGGCGGCAATGGTGACGGCGGGATCGGGTGGGCTGTTGGCGGTGATGGGATTATGTGCAGCAGTTGGTGGCGACGGGATTGAATGAGGCATATGGTGGCGTCGATTGTGGGTGGCGCAAGTTGCAGACGGGGTGGTGGAGGCGGGATTGTGAAGGGTTTACACTGGCGGCGCACGGTGATGAGGCTGGCGGCCGCTAGGCGCACAAGACTGGGGTGGTGGCGGCGGTGCCGATTGTGGGTGGCGCAGGTGGCAGACTGGGATGGTGGTGGTGAGGGTGGAGGCTAGGGTTAGGTTTTGATGGAATTGAGATTTGTTTGAGAGAGAGAAAAAGATGAGGGTACTTTAATCTTTTTAATGTATAAACTTTTTACTACACGCATTGTTCAAGAGCGTGAAGAGCACGCTCTGTTAATTTAGATGACTTTTCTAACGGTTGCAACAAAATAAGCGCTAGAGGGAGGTCTTTGTAATTTTTGTAACAACATGAGTGTTTTTGCAACTACCCCAAACCAGAGGGGTATTTTACGCAATTATCCTACTAATAATTACCTTCAACAGTTTCACCCCGCCACATTAACTTCTAAAGTGACTGTTGCTTGTTGCAACATGTTGTATCTGATGTCTTGTTGCAGGCTATTACTTTTTGTTTTGCTTTCCCCTGATGACCTTAGAAAAAATGTTGTTTTTACAGTGTTTTAAAAGACGTTCTCTTCTTTCTTGCTCAAAATTAGGGTTTCTCATTTATTACAGCTCACGAATAAGCTTTTGCGTCGGATTTGTACCTTAAATGGATCTTTAACGTACTCTGAGATCGATTTACTGATGAAGGTGATGCCAAATTCTACTAACTTTTCATCTTTGAATGGCTGAAATTGAATTCTCGAGCATGTTACGGACACCAAGATCACAGTAGTAGCAAAATCAAGCTCTCTATGGTTGCCAATGAACACTCGCCTCTACACTCTTTTCTCGACATGATTCTTGCGACAATCTCGACGAATACCGATCCGCATGTGTCCTTATTCCTACATGTATCATTGTATCTACATGCATTTACCGAAAGAGAAACTCGAGTGTGAGATAGTGGTTGGAATTGTGCGCACTCGCAATAGTGTTGTGTAGGTAACTATAGGTGGCGAATGATGGTCGTCGGCTGGTGAGGAAATTATGCACGACCCTCGATATTGTTAGGTATAGAGGTAGTTTTCAAGTAACATTCATACTGAATGACATAAAAAAAAAATTAAACTTAAAATAAAGATACTAGCTACCTACCCTATGAGCCATATTTGGCTTTCTTGAAAGTACAAATTATTTAGTGCACACCCATCTCGTGTTTGATGACATGTAGTACTAGAAAGAGAGAGATAAAGAGGGAGGTAGGGAGGGAGGGGAAAATAAAGGGCAATATAGTCGCGTTGCCTTTTTTTGAGATGACAAGGGTGCAGTGTAAATAGCTATATCTTATATGGCTTGAGTGTAATAATTGTAAACCTAAAGTAATCAATCTGCAGTAATATAGGTGTTTCACATAAGTAAATATTAAGAGCTCGAATATTATAACGTGTCTTTCTACGAAACACCCCATTATTAAATCAAGCTTCCTCCCTCTTTTAATCATACTCACTTTCCTTTTTATATATCAAGCATATTCTCCCCCACCCCTTCAATCTCCATATATGTACACATGAAGCTTGACAACCTCTTCTCATCAGACATGAAAGTCTCTCTCTTTTAGCCCCTTAGACTCTCTTCTCTCTCTCCTTCTCTCTGTGTTAATTTGATCTCTCGGATGGCAGAAGTCCACGATGGACGCGGTGCACTGGGCATCAAGCTATTTGGGGCGACGATTGAGGTACAAGAGAGACAAGTAGTAAAGGATGAGCCAACAAGTAAGGAGGACCAAGCAGACAAGAAGCCAGACAAGATCATACCGTGCCCTAGGTGCAAAAGCATGGAGACCAAGTTCTGCTACTTCAACAACTACAATGTCAACCAGCCAAGACACTTCTGCAAGGGCTGCCAGAGGTACTGGACCGCCGGCGGGGCCCTCCGGAACGTGCCCGTGGGGGCTGGTCGCCGGAAGACCAAGCCCCCGTGCCACGGGCTCGCCGGGTTCCCGGAGAGTTGCTTGTTTGATGCCTCGGGGTTGCACCATATTGACTTTGATGCGGTTGTGGAGGAGTGGCAGATGGCGGCGCATGGCAGTTTCCGGCACGTTTTACAGGCGAAGAGGAGGAGAAGCACCTTGGGTGGTCAAAGTTGATGATCTTATTATTTTTTTCTTAATCCAATGATTTCCTATTTAAAAAAACAAAAATATTAATTGCAGTGTCTTAGTGTACATACAAGCTGTCTAAATTAACTAATCCATGATAATATGTAGTCAAGCATTGGTGTGATTGTGTAACAGATTAAGTATATTTATCAGTCAAGTGGATATAGTTTTGCTGTTCTATTGCGGATGTGAAACTTCTTTCTTAAGGTCCCCATTATTTGATGCCTAATCTGCTGATAATTTTCTACCAATCAATAAGTATGGCGGAAAATTTTTTGCTGCTATCCTGATTGTATGAGATATTTACAACCTTTTTGCATAACGATAATTGATAATAACTAAATATTTTGTTGACTTTTTAACTAATATTATCAGCGACAATTCTTAACAGCATTTTTTAGCGTCACTAGATATAAGTCACTAAAGATATTTATTGATAATTAATTATCACTGTATGGAGAGCTGTTGGTATCTTTCTAGAATCCGGCTAGCAACCAAAAAAATTTCAAGTTTAGCATGCAAAGGAAAGTGCAGGAGCTAATTCTGCAGAATAACTTTTGACTACTATATATGTTCGTTGTAGGAAGATAGATACTACCTCTTGTATAGCGACGATTAATGGATGTTAAATATTTTTAGTGGCTTTCATTTACCGACGCTTATAAACTGTTTGCTAAGAATTGTAGCAAAAGGTATTAATGAAAATGACACTAACTATGTTAGCAACCATTAGTTATTGTTATACGAGGTTGTAACTATCTTCCAACTACTTGGGTGGCAGACTGGCAGCCAAAATTTTGCACCTCTCTCGTTTTATCTTTGTCAGTGCGTAGCAACAAATAAAAGGAAAACTTTTAGCTACAATCTAGATTGTTGGAAGAGCCTACAACCCCCATATAGTAACAAATAATAGTTGTTAGATATGTTTAGTGACTTCTAATTAATTATGCTAAAAAGATGGTACTAAGAATTGTCGCTAATGATGTCTAAAAAATGTCAGTTGCAGTACTTAACGATAATTAATGATCAATATTAAAAAGAGTGCACGCTATTCTTACTACCAGGTTGCAACAAAATTTTTTCTTAACTTAAAAGAAGTAAATAAGATTGGACAACAGTTATTTCGCAAGAGACTATCATTTTTTGTCAAAATGACAGCAACAGGCTCTCTAAGCACGACACTTGCTCCTTTGCTAAAGTACTAATGAACCATTGAAATCTCTAGGTATATTTGAGTAGTCGCTAAAGCTTTGTTGTTACTTCTGGCATCACACTATTGATAAAGCGCTATCAGTAGTTTTGCACTTGCTGCAAAAGCGTTAAAAAAGACAAGCCACTAATATTTTCAGTGACAAATTTTTAGCGTTGAAAGAGATTGTTAGGGATTCTTTGCTTTAACAAAAATTTAGATGCGAGCAGCTAGGGGACGGTGTTTTTATGAAATGAGGGAAGAAACATCACGAATTTTGCCCACTATATCTGATCCAAAGTCATACTCTAAACTTTTTGATGGGCAAGTACTTTTTGCTCCAACTAGGGTAAGAGCAAACTTCCTCCGCTGTTTTCTCATAGACAAAAAGTTACCACAACTAAAATTTGTTAGCATTTTTAGCGACAAAAATTGCTACTCATCTTGAGGTTGTTACTATTACATTCCAAGTAACGCCACTTACAAACATTTAGCGACGGTTTCTTCTACCTAATTAATTGATACTTAAACATAGTTCCTTTGCGGCTGCGTAAGAGATTCGATTGATTTTTTTCGCGTCTAATCCTTTTAACGACGATGTTTTTGAGCTGCCTTAAAAGATGATATGCAACAACGGCCGGGCCAAGTTCTCCTTAACCTTAACCACTACAGACTGCGTATACTTTGTCACTGGACGTTCTACTCAAGGGTGCAAATACTATGAACTTTTATGAATCTGATAAACAACACTTATGGGTCAATGGCGAGTCGCGCGCGGAATCTCCCAACGGGGATATATTTAAATGCGATACTGCAACTAGCATTTTTTGTTGGAAAAAAAATTTGGCTGCTACTTCGATTGAAGGGATTTTCCTTATATCTCTCATATAGCGACAATTAATGGTGACTATATGTTTCTAGTCGCTTTTAATTAGTGACGCTAAAAAAGTGTTGCAAAGAATTGTCGTTAAAAGTGTTAGCAGAATAGCCATTAGAAATATTTATCGACTATTAATTGTCACTACATACGGGGTTGGAAGAGATTCCTGCAACCCGGTAGCCGCCAAAGTTTGTTCTTTTTGTTGGTTGTACCACTTTTTTGGTACCAGCATTTGGTCGTAGATCATGTATATGGCTGACAAGATCTATTATCGTACTGACGATTGTAAAGACGACGAAGCTAGACTTTGGAGCATAGTATATATACTCCTTGAAGAAGCATCTTAAGAGGAGCTGAGAAACCAATATCACTCGTGGTCACGTCCCGTTAGGGAGTTCTACGGATTGAGCTTTCTTATTAGAACGTTCCTATAAGGTTGCTTTGTTCCATAAACTTTCCGCCATGTCAATGTACATTCCTATTTTCAATTGTCTATTTTCCTCAAACCCCGGGAATAGAACAGTCTGTAGAGGTTGAATATGAAGTGCAATTAGAGATTTAATTTGCACTTTGCAATTGGTAATGCGAGGGCAAAATGCGGAAAGATTCAGTCAATTGAAGTTTTGGCTTGTAATCAGCCATATCAAACGCAGAAGATCAAAGAACACCAGATCGAACAAAATTCCTGTTAGAACCACATTTCTGACATTGCAACCATGTCAAGATGTGTCGAAACAAATACAAATTACATTGTCTCCTTTTTGTGGCAGAATACTTATGCCTCATTTTACCATATCAAGTTGCTGCTATGATAAACAAAGACCTCAAAAATGGAAAACCAATGGGTGGTATTTAAACTAGCATAACCCTAGGTAATCACTGTTTTTGGGTCCAAAACTACACAATCATACTACTTGGTATCTTGATCTTCTTCACGGATCGTTGGGAAGGATGCCCAGTTCCTTAAAGACCTCAGGACACTCGGAATGTGCTTCTTTAGCATAAAAACCTAGAGGGTTGGCATGACGAACCTTCGAGGACATGCCATTGTTATGTGTAAGACTAATTCTGGAGGACGATTTGTTTGCCCAGCTGTTATTGTGGATCTCATCACACTCGGGATTGCTGCTTTTCACAAGCTCGACTTCACAGATCTCGTCCTCGTGGTTTCCATCCACTGGTAGACGATAGGCGCCCGAATCATAGGTTTCACCCTCGATGCTATATGTTATGTGCCCTCCTTCGCGGTCCTTGCACTCCAGACGAACCTTCGCACCTAGAACATCAAAAATCAAGTTTGTTGGTTAGAAGTAATCACAAACATTTAGCAGCGACACTTGGCCAATTTTCCTACTCCATGCATGCCAAGATTCAATTCAATTAATTTACATTCACTGTAATACATGCGTACGTGATTATAGGAGCAAAATGACAAGTTACTATGTGCTAGCCACTTTTTCTTGTCTCAGTCAAAGTAATTGCTTAAGGGGAATACCATCAAATCTTACCAAAAACGAAAGGGTGTCTATATTTGCAAGAAACAAAGGGATTAAAGCATGAATTTACGTACCCGGCATGAATTCGCTGACTCTAGTTATGAACTGGACACGGCATGTGTCACAGTAAACCTGGCCCTCGACGAAGAAATGATCATCATGGGAGTGAGCAATCCCTGTGAGGGAGGAGAAGCAAAGAAAGCTGACAAAGAGAACTGCTCTTAGATAGGGCATGGCCATTGTTTCTTGTTGATGTGAAAAAAGAATTGAAGTAATGTAACTTGTAGCAAGATGTCAGAGTGGATCTATGTAAATTATATAAGGAGAAAAGAGAGGCTGGGCTTGTTTTCTTTGTGGCAGTTATATCTGTGAGGCTGTTATTTTGGTTACCTCATGTTCTCCTATGGCTCAAAATTCTGCTGACTCTCTCCCCGCTTTTATTTCCTCCGTCCCTTAAAAGAGGCGCATTATTTTCATTATTGTGCTTTTTTTTAAAAAAACAAACTTCTTTTTTCTTGGTAATTTAGCGCCCGTGGGCTTTAAATTAGGTCACCTCAGCGGTGCTATGTACGTAGTTAACTTTTTCTCGCGAACTTATAGGTTGTTAACTAATTATAAAGCACTACAATTACAGTTTTACAACGTAAATCTTTCATTTAAAACCTGTCTACACTACTATAAGTACATTGGGTGGTTTCTGTCAAAATCTGATCAGCAGCCACAGCTAAGTTTTCTCTGTGTTGGTAACTGTACGTTGAAAAGATCGAGTTTCCATGTACATTCTGTTAATTGGTTCGATATGTAGTAGCCTAATAATTAGCATACCTTTTGGATAGTAATCTTTCCTTTGCATCTTTCCTGTTCTTAGAAAGGTAAGAATTGTTGGCAATGCATTTTTTGCGACAAATAACGTGCTGATCTGAGCAAAAACAGTAGTGAATTAGCCTGAAACAACTCTTGTTTAGACATTTTGAGAGCAAGTGCAAATTTAGAGGCGGCTTTGGAAGATATCATCAATTTCGGGCTAGCTTTAGATATTTGGAGTCACTGTTTCTTGAATGTATTTGGAAAATACCCCCTGGTAAAATTGTACTCAACCTAGAACAGATATAGCTTTAACGGTTACTAAAAAATGTTTGTTACAACGGTGCATGATGTTGTACAATTCCTTGATGATATTAGACATTTCAATTTAAACTCATTATTGGTTAGTCTACCGGTACATTTTCCGGAATTATGTTCCAATATTACGACTTACAAATGACATGTAGAGTCAAATTTCATGAGAGATCATGAGCATATTCCCAAAAAAAAAAAAAATATATGGAAGACAAAAAAGCAATCCCTATAACGTTTGACCTATAGATCAAAAAGACAGGCAAAATGGGTAAAGTATGAGGGTAAAAGTTTGTGATTGCAATGTCTTATCCACCCCAAAAATATCAGACAAACACCCACTTTCATTTGTTCCCCTTCTTCGAAAAGTTGCTTTTGTAGAATCAACGTTATTGCATGGCAAGGTAAAAGTTGCTTCAATTAAAGATGCTTTTTGAGCCCGTCACATAGGTCATGACTTTTAGTCGGGTTGTAGGAATCTTCCTCCAACTAGGGGCAGAGTCACACTTGTACGAAGGGGGGCTAATGTAACCCCTCAGATTTTGGGGGAAAAAATAATATATATATATATATATATATATATATATATATATATATATATATATATGGGAGCTGATCCATTGACAGCGCTGGCAAATGGAGTTAAGTTGCCAACGCGATCTGGCCGTCCACGCGCGATCTGTGGACGGTCCAGATCTTTTTTTTGTATTTTTTTAAAAATCGTCCGCTACATAATGTAGCGGACGATTTTTTTGACGAAATTGCCCTTCAATATCCATATGTTATATTTTCCAAAATATTGTCCGCTACATAATGTAGCGGACGATTTTTTTGACGAAATTGCCCTTCAATATCCATATGTTATATTTTCCAAAATATTGTCCGCTACATAATGTAGCGGACAATATTTTGGAAACACACCCCACATTCAATCTCACTTCTCACTTTTCTCTCTTTAGAAAAAAAAAACCCTCTCTCTCTCTCTCTCCCTCTCTGTTCACCTTCGTCTCCTCGTCCCCAGATCTATCATCATTGGCATCGCATCAGTAGCCTTGGCGTCGCCGCTGTAGCCTCGGCATCACCGCCGCCGCCGTAGCCTCGGCATCACCCAAAGTCATTGTCCGGCGAAGCCGGACCATCCCTTTCTTCCAATTCCCAGTTTCTTTATTTGTCTTTTGTTTCGTTGGTTGATCCCACCGAACATACACACACAACCCACTTGTATGTGCTGCTGAAGATACCAACAAATTCTGCCCTACCATCGCCCACATTTGGAAAGCCTCCCGCCGGATTTACATGCATCTCCCATACATGCAAGAGCAGTAACTAAACATAAAAAGTTGTTTTTATGGGTTTTTGATTTTTCATCAAAAGTAGTGGGTTTTTGGGACTGAGAATGAATGGGAGGATATAAATAGAAAAAGGGTTGAAAGAGACAAATAAAGGGAGGAGAGAGAAAGGGAAAAGCAAGAGCTGGGCAGTGGAGGATGGTGGATGGAGTAGGGAATCATATGCTGTGAATTTGGTTTTGATTTTGTAAATCTTGAACTGCAAAGTTTGCTTTTACTTCCTAATACTACTCTGTTTTTTAGCACCTGGGTTTATATGGTAAATAAATGCAGCTGCCTTCCACCCTGGATTTTGTTTGTTCAAAGTCATTTCTCCTGATGTCCTTTTTAGTAAGGCAGTGGTCTTCCTCTTCATAACCTTCCAACGCACAGCACTACCGGAATGGCGACGGCGCCACCTCCACCATCCCGCCAACGTGAAATCTTCGTGTTTCTTTTTGTTGGGTTTGGGTCTACCACCTCTCGGCCTTCATACCCTGCTCAGGAACACTAAAGGCAAATCACACCATCACGTACAGCCCACACACACACACCCACCAATTGCACCACTGCAACCCCGTTAAAGCCGAGGCCACCGCAACAACTCACGGCACCCCCTTTCACGCTGTTGTCGCCTCAACCTCACGGCAGGCCCCTATTCACGGCAGGCCGTGTTGTGGGTTGTTGTCGTTGCTCTGCAAGGAGGATGGAGAGAGAGAGAGAGAAGAAAAAGAAGAAGAAAGGAGGGGGAGATGAGGTCAGAAGACATGTCAGGAGAAAATAAGTGTGCATCTCTCCTGTCCGCTACATTATGTAGCGGATGGAGTTGGAGACAATTTAATGTTCTGTCTACTCGTCCGTTATATAATGTAGCGGACGGAACAGGAGGGTATTATTGTAAAAAAAGCGTCTGCTACATTATATAGCGGACGAACTTAAAAAAAAACGATAAAAAAAAAAAATTGTTCCGTCCGCGATACAGTGTAGCGGACGGGTCAGAGGGCAAAAAGGTAAAAAAGTCCGTCCGCGACACTATGTCGCGCACGACTGACAGTATTCGAAAAAGGCGCGATCTGGACCGTCCATTTTTCAAGATGGACGGCCAGATCGCGTTGGCAACTTAACTCCATTTGCCAGCGCTGTCAATGGATCAGCTCCCTATATATATATATATATATATGGATCGTGATCAATTGCTAGCGCTAGCAGGTCCGCTATATAATGTAGCGGACGTAAATTATCGTCCGCTATATTATATAACGGACGGCAAAACAGCGCTAGCAACTCTGCTAGCGCTAGCAACGGATCAGCTCCCATATACATATACATATATATATATATATATATATATATATACATATATACATATATACATATATATATATATATAGTTTTTTTTCACTCGCAACACTCTCTTTCTCTCTCTCTCTTCTCCTCTCACTCTCTCAGTTCACAGCTGCGGACCATCGACCTCTCACCCTCTCAGTGTCTCACGGCCACGGCTGTCGACGCCTCACCTCACAGTCACCGGTCACGGTGCCTCAGTCACCGGTCACGGCCCCTTAGTCACCGGTCACGGTGCCTCAGTCACCGGTCACGGCCCCTTAGTCACCGGTCACCAGTAACGGACGGCAGTCGAAGCCCGAAGGCCCTCACGGCCTCACCAACTCTGGCCAGATCTAGCCTAGATCTACGAGCCGACGGATGAAGTGACGAACCTCACCGGTCACGGCGCCTGAGCCTTAGTCACCGGTCACGCGGCGTCTCTCACGGCCTCACCAACTCCGGCCAGATCTAGCCTACTCTGCCTAGATTTACAACTCCGGCCAACTCCGGTAAGGTTTGAACTTCGAATTGAAAGTCTTAGTCTAAGACTTCTATTTCTTCTCCGGGCAGTCAACAAACATGTCTTCTTACTACCTGAAATTGTAAAAGATCATACACTTGGGAAAAGATTCTTCTTGATTGGATTCTATTGATGTGTAAAAGCCAAGGGTTTTACTTCAATCTGTTCTTGAAGTTTCTTTTGCACTTCCATTTGCATTTGTAGAGCCTGAGAAATCTGCAAGCTTCTGATAAAGAAAACCCCTTGATCCGTTAATACCTTTTGAGAAACTTTCAATTCTTAGTTATTATAACTATTGCTTACTCATTAATCTGATTTTGGGCTCCGTCACTGTTGTAGTCCATAGTGAAGGGGCTCCTCTGATTCTCTGTGTAGCCGGCATACGAAATGTGATCAAGTCCCACCTAAATGTTAATACTGCTTCTAACCTTCTAATCTACTGGAAAATGTTACTAACCTTCTTGATTATCATGATCGTAGGTTTGTGACTGTTGACTTTTTCCAGGCCTGTATTTCTGCACCAAATAACACCAATACACTCATGTTTCAACATAATTGGTAAAGCAACACTAATTGAATGAGCTCAGTGTATGCAAAATTATGCATGCAAATGGCTCTTTAAGTGGTACAATGTGAGTCCATGAATGGTATGTAAGGCTGTAAGCTCTAATGTTTGTAACTGCAACTTTCAGAACATGAAGGTTTCGCCTACGAGCCGGACGAAGTGACAAACTGACGAATTGACGACCTCACCTCAACCAGCGACGAACGATCTTCTTCAGTCTTCACTCCACCGGCGGCGAAGAGCCCACTGCCAGAGACAACGACGTCGTTCTGACTTCTGAAGACTGAGGTCAGTGTGCATTTTGAACAATTTTTTTTCTCATTCGAGAATTGATTATTTGATTGATAATTTTAGGTTGTTAGATGTACATTTGAGAATTGAGATTATTAATTGATAATTTAAGGTTGTTAATTGTGCTTTGAGCATTTGAGAATTGAGATTGTTGATGGAGGATGGGACTCAATTGGATTGAATATCGGATATGTGATTTAGTTGAATGGTAGGTTGAAATTAGGTTAACGCGATAATGAAACATAACTAGAAAAGTAAAAAAATAAAATATTTTTAATTAATTAGGTTATTTGATTGATAATTGATGGATTGATTTATTAGGTTTTTGTGTGCTATTTTATTTATAAAAAAAATTACTGACTTCGATATATTTTTAGCACCCCCTGAAGTGAAATCCTGGCTCCGCTACTGTCTCCAACCTCATTTATAGTGACAATTAATAGTCGTTAAATACTTTTAGTGACTTTTCTTCTAACACTTGCAGCGACAATTATTAGCAGCATTTTTTTAGCGTCGCTAAATAAAAACCACTAAAAATATTTAGAGACGATTAATTGTCGCTATATAAGAATAGGATGAAGATTTCTCTAATCGGGATAGCAGCCAATTTTTTTCCGGCTTAATTTAACTGATTTGATGGTCAAAGCTTGTAGGCAACAGGATCCGAGACGAGCCATGCACGTGGTTTTGGGCAGATTTGTTTGTTTCCGTAGTGCTAGTCCTGGCCAAGAATGCAGAAATTGGATGCTTCCCGCGGCAGATGTCTTCTTCCCCCCATAAGAAGGTGGTTAAGTAATAGGGACTTCTTTAACTTTGCTGCACTTTTTACTCAGGCTGGTATCAAGTATGTACCAATGTTTGCATGTGCATGTGCTGAATTCTTTCATTTTTTCTTTTTTGGGATTATGACCATTTTTCTCTTATCTCAAATAATTGTTCAAGGCAACAAATATGTTGAGCCAAAGCACCAGATATCCCTCTGTGTGCGCGCATGTACGGATGTGTTTGCGCCTGCTGAATTCTTTAATTTTTTTTGGGATTATGACACTTTTTCTCTTATCTCAAATAATTGTTTAAGGCAACAAATATGTTGAGCCAAAGCACCTGATATCCCTCTGCGCGCGCGTACGGATTTGTTTGCGCCTGCTGAATTCTTTCATTTTTTTTGGGATTATGAGCCTTTTTCTCTTATCTCAAATAATTGTTCAAGGCAACAAATATGTTGAGCCAAAGCACCTGATATCCCTCTGTGTGCGCACGCATACGGATGTGTTTGCGTCTGTTTTTATGTCAAAATAATTTAGGTGAGTTACGACAGTAAAGTTTCGTATAGGTGAGCGGGGTCCGCTAGAGATAATATTCTTTATTATAGTTGCTGAACAACTTCAAGTAGCCCATAAAATTCAAGAATCAGATATTCATAGATTCAATTTTGCTGATGTAGATTATTTTTAACTTTATATATTAAGTTGATTATGTTGATTGTTAAACTGTCAAACAACATGGACAGCTTTATAAATTCTATTATTGATGACATGTTATACTATTTACCAAAGATCAAAACAGACTATAATCATATTAAATATAGGGAAAATTGCAAAAAACACCCTCGTGGTTTGAGCCATTTGCAAAAAGACCCCTGTAGTTACAAAAGTTGCAAAGATACACCCGTGGTCGCAAAAGTGTTGCAACCAACGGTTTTCGTAACGAAATGAAAATATTGTCCAAAATACCCCTGCCAACAAAAGTCTCCAGCAGAGACCACCCTAGCCACACCGCCGCCACTCCAGCCTGCCATTCATGGACACAAGCCCAAGCCCTCCCTCTCTCACAGCCACGCCGCCCCTACCACCATCACCCAGCCATGTCTGCCGTGTCCACAAGCCGAAGCAGATCTCTCTCATCACTACCACAACTCCGCCTAATCGAAACCCGTCGCCGCCACTGCCTCCATCACCCCACCCCGTCTGCCACCTGCCTTACCCACGACCGCCCCGTTGCTACCTGCCTCATCGAAACCCGTCGCCGCCACTGCCTCATCAAATCGCACATACTTAGATCTAAGGTTTCAATCGCAAGGTGCGATTGAAACCCTAGATCTAAGTTTGTGCAATTTCGGCAAATCAACAACATCAAAGTTTGTGAAACCCTAGATCTAAGCCCAGATCTGATTTACCCGAATTGCACAAAGTCAGATCTAGGGTTTCAATTGCACATTGCAATTTGAAAACCTAGATCTTAGTTTGTGCGATTAGGGTTCGAATTGTCGGCGTTGCACCGAAATTAATCTTAGCTTGTGCGAATTTTTGTGCGATAAGTTTGGGCGGTGATGGCGGCATCGGGATTGGGTGGGGCTGATGGTGGCGCCGGTTGTGGCTGGCAAACAGAATGGTGGCGGCGGGATTGTGAAGGGCTTACATCGACGGCGCACGGTGACGGGGCTGCGACAGCATAGACGCACAAGGTTGGGTGGTGGCAGAAATGAAGGGTGGTGGTGGATGGGGCTTGGTGAGAGCGGTTAGGGTTTTGGCTTGAGGGGCTGATGGCAGCAGGCGATTTGGTGGAGCAGGAGGTGGCGGTGGTTAGGGTTTAGGTGATTAGAGTAGGAAAGAAAATTAGGGTTTGGGAAGAGAAGAAGAAATAGAGGGCAACTTGGTCATTTCGTTAAATTAATCTCTGCCAAACGCACTGTTGCCGTTAGTTTGAACGATTTTTTTGACGGTTGCAACACTTTTGCGACCACAGGTGTATCTTTGCAACTTTTGTAACTACATGGGTCTTTTTGCAAATGGCTCAAACCACGAGGGTGTTTTTTGCAATTTTTCCTTAAATATATGGGGTAATTAGCATTTTACCCTCTTTACTATTCCTCGTGAAAGATGTCTCCCCTCCATTTTAAGGCTGTGTTTGGTGTGCCCGGATAAGATAGACTAAAAGGACAGGATAAAAAATATATCTTTTCCAGTCGTACAGAGGATAATAAGATTTAATCTTATGATGTGTTTGGAACATACATCATATTACAAGCCCGAAAACTTTACTATTCAACCAAATCACCACCTCAACTGCCAACAACCACCACAACACCACCCAATGTTCAACCAAATCACCACTTTAATTACCCACAACCACCACCCATCACAACCCATAATTACTAACTTCAACATCTCCACCATTACTGCATTCCTTAACCAAGTTTATGTTGGGGGGGAGCTCCATACAACCACCAAAGCAACCAAGATTTCGTCGTAATTAGGCACAAAAAGTGACCCAATTAGGCATAGATTTGCAAAACTTCGTTTTTGTGCATGGCAGCGTACATAGACAACGTCCGCGAGCGGTTCAACGATAAATGATTTGCAAGTTGTGCAGCAAGGAAGTGAAGTACGAGATCATGCGGTGCGAGAGGTTGGTCAGCACAGAGGAGGAAGTGAACCGGCACATGAGTTTCTCCCACAAGTAATTTAATTTATTCGGTGGGTCCCCCCGCCGAATCCGGTGGTACATTTGATATTGGCGATGAGGCATATCCTGTGGCATAGTGGCGCCACCAATCACCTCCACCCTCACGTCGAAAAAGAAGAGAGGCGGTCGGCGACAGTCGTAGAAGGAGGTCGGTGGCGACGTGGGTGCTGTGGTGCTGCGATAGCACTGGGTGCTGCGATGCTTGCTGTGGTGCTCGTGTTCTCTGTTGGCCAGTCATTTTTTTATCCAAATGCCTTGGATAAAAGTAGTAACACCCCCTAATACAAAATTATCTAACTCCAACATAAAACAAATTTGTCGGTCAGCCTTCAAACTTATTTGGTTCAATAATGGTAATTTAGGTACTCATTTGGTACTTTTGAAATCTTGAGACCTTAAGTTGTACTAGAGTGATACTTTAAGGTACAGATTTAGAATTAGCCTTCAAATTTCTTTTCCCGACAAGTTTTTTCAACTCTAAACTCTTATTACATGGACCATAATGTATCGTGCTTTACGCCCCTAACATGACAACGAACCACTTCAGTTCACACGAAAGATGAAAATTATTTACCTTTAAAAGCGACGCATGGAAAAGCGTTTTTAGGAACATGAAAGATGTCTCGTGTAGGAAGCCTTGTGTCGACCTTCCACCAAAATGAAGACGAAAAGACCATCAACCTCAACTCACCGTCAACCACGGCAGAACCGCCATGGTATGGACAGAATCAGCAACCCGACAGGCCTCACATTACCAGTTGCTGCCCACCAAAAATGCTGTCGCCACCTTTATCCTCTCGTCCACTCCGTCTAACACCACAACGCTATTCGTGAATTTCGTCGACAAAGTACTATCCAATTTGCACAAATCCGGGAATCTCCTAAAGTTGTAGCTAAGCAGCGAGACTTCAAATTTCATAATGGAGAGCAAACTGCAAACTTTACGAAAAAGTTTCAACCAAAATTTAAAGCCATACTTGCAAATTTACTTCTCAAACAAAGTGACTCCTCTGAAAGGGGAGTAAAACACATGAATCTAATGCTTCTTCAAACTCCGGACTAACCGAATAAGTGCTTTATGCCAAAAATGAGGCATTTTAACTGGGTTGTAAGGACTCCAGAACAGCTCTCAATTTCCAATAACATTTTTGATTTTGTTGACTTCAAGACGCGCTGAAGTAGGATAACCAAAAAAGAGATCATTGTTTATCGAAGACAATCGAAGCGGTACTGCATCCGAATATCTTATACATAAGACAAGGGAATTACAAGCAAATAGTGAGCAATTTCACTGTCAATAGGCCTACTTAAGCAACATGGAAGAAGTTAACGATCCATGTTTGCAATGGAAAAGCTACTGGAACTGCTAGACTGGCAGATTGCTACAATAGTTTTAACGACCTTTCATAATTCAGCATGGTCCAACAAACCAGTATAACGATTCAAGTCAGCAGCAACTTCTTTCGCGTTTACAGATGGGTCGGTCTCCTTCACTGCAGAAAACCATAAGTGGAGGTCCCATCAAACAGAATTTAGAAAACCAAAAGCATCAGAAAACAGTTTCTAGACGAGTGAAACCCACCTCCACATTTTCACCTGTATCGGGTTTATTAGAGCTTTCAGCCTTCTGGGCTTCATCTGACGTATGACGAGAAAGAAAATAAGAGAAAGAAAAGATTAGTCAAAAACTGCAAGCTGATCGCAGGCAACCCATAAATTGAGTGGCAAGTTAATCGAGACATCAGGTTTCCTTAGTTCCTTAATTCTTATTTCCCAAAACAAAGGCTCTCTAATTCCTTCTTTGACAACTGATTAAGTTTTCTCTACCTCAAAGCAACTTCTGAAGTTCTATCAAGTTTCAGGCATTTCTCCATATAAATACATCATAACTCAAATTCTTCACTGTGACCATATACGACTTACAAATGAGTGCCTCTAAAACAATGGTTGGTGCCAAAACAGCAGAAAGCATTATATATGTATATTCTCATATTTATACATATACATATACGTATACATCTTCTTTGAATCCACATAGAAGTTGCTCATCATCACACTCCAAAAGACCTGCATGTCATTTATACAACTTCTGACAGGTAGTGACGTATTTAAATAGTTTAATTTAATGACCGAAACTGAGCCGGACAAGAACTGGTCGAGGCACCACTTCATTGGTTTATTGAACCAAGAATTTGATCAAAACCGATCACACCGTTAACATGTAAATACATTGTATTCAACAGTTCCAAGCCTTCCAACTCTTCCTAAACCGTTCAGAGATTGTTCCCTAAGTCGTCGCTTTCTAACAGAAGTGGTGGTGGTTTAGTGATACCTCATTTCAAGTATTGGCGAGGCTACGGTGCAATTTCACTAAGGCACAAGTATCAGTGACAAAACAGCTCAATTAAGATGCACTCTGCTTCAGTGCAAAACAGCCATCCTCTAAACACGTTTCACACCAGTTCAATAGGATAACCAATCTAACTAGAGATCAAGCTGGTCTGGTGGAGTACCAATTACAACTAGTTGAACCGGTTGTCTAGGACAATTAGTTTTGGTTACAGTTACCTGCAAAGCTATGTCCAATCCAATTTGCATTCCATATAATGTACTGGCTGATAAGTCAAGAAACAAGTTTTTGAGTAGAAACTGTACCTGTTAATAGCTGACCTCTTTCAAGAATCTAGATTGAATTTCAACTTTCAAGGCTAAGGTTAATTGCATGTTCTGATAACTAGAATCCTCATTTGTTCAGCATGGCTAAGTACTCGTATATTACTAGTCACAGCCAAAAAGCACGTGTTTGCCCCAACAAAGCCCTCATCCACCCCAGCTCATTTCCCTCCCTCAGCCTTCCATCTAGCGCCAATAGTTTCACAATGCCATTATTTGACTCAAAATCAATTTATCCACTTTTCCATTGGCAAACTATACGACCTCACAACCTCGTACAATCCAAATTCCAGAATTTACCTAACCAGAAACCCACGCATAAATCCAAAATCAACTTTAAAGCCGTATTCATCGCACATTTTTACACCAAAAGTAGATCGTCTATGTATCTTCTAACCCATTACAACCAGTCCGATCTTTGCGAATGTTACATAAGAGTCTTTACTTTTTAGCTGCCTCAAAAACAACACTTAATAAATCGGAAATAAAATATTAAAGAGAAACTTAACAGCCACGAAAACACCAGGAAAGATAATTATTTCCATCCCATATATCTAACTGAAGACGACTGAAATTTCTGGTACTTGATTTCTTTCCAAATGCACCGGAAAATGCTGGTCAAACTCAAAATATTCATGTTAGTGGTGCCTAAGATACTCTGAAAGTTAAGTCCGGTAGAGAATGGACCCAAAATGTATATCCCACAACCTCATGTGAGTCTCTCCAGTTGCATTTGCAGAGAAACCAAGTGCTTGCTTACCAGATTGCCAGGGCTCAAACATAACAGAGCATTCATCAGGGCATAAACATGAACCCGGGCAAAATGCACCAAAGACCGGGTGACCAGTTGCATTATAAGCTTGGCTTGTTAGAGATGGTATGCTAAGCTCTGATATAATTTATATCATGCTTTAACAGTGACATACCAGAACCACAAGACCCAACACTTGCTTGAGTCATGCTTCATTGAACGGAGAAATATTTAAAAATATAGACATTAAGCCACTTAAAAATGCGAGAATAAGAACCCCATCATGCCTTCATCACTTGCAGACTTCTGAAGATTAGATTATCCACTTTTTGTTTTGTCAACAAGAGGTTGGAGCACATTAAGTGCAAAAATCATAGCATCAATATAACCAGCAGTGATTAAAAAAAGTTACTCTCCAAGGAATATCAACAGTTTCGTTTGTGTGCATAAATCAAAATGAGAGAAACCTTTGACAATGAGGATTTCCTAGTCGTCATTCCAGAAGCAACCAAAAAATATGGTTAAAGATGAAGAAGAAAGCACAAAAGAAGATATACGATAAGCATATTCATCATGAGCTAACAATTTACACAGAATCCTAATTAAGCGAGAACAAGCACCAAATCCAAAAAAACAAATTGTGTTTCACCATGATGGACGCACTTATTTAAAATGTTCGTCGTCAAAAAAGAAAAATCTCACAAACTTTATTCATCAACAAAATAGAACCTAATATCATGCAACTTAATATTTAAGCAAAAAGTGGGTAGAACAAAGCAGTTTTTTACTTTTTTTAATAAGTAATAGCCTTTATTCCCAAAAGCGCCAGAATTAGGGTTAACACTTACATGATGACCATTGACTACCATAACGTTAGAAAATAAAGTTACAGTACGCAAGCGTGAATTCATGCTCGTAAAGGGTGATGGGCACTGGAGGCCCAAATACACTTTAGCTAGGTGTGCAAGAATTATGGGCCCCGGCAAGAGATTTACGTCTGGTGTTTTTCTTGGTGAATGTTCGCCACTATAAATTAAATTCAACATAATTGATATTTCACTTATATGAACCAAACTAACAGAAAAACAGTGCTATCTCTCTATTTCCTACAACCCCCCCCCCCACCCCCCCGGGGCCCGGGCCCCCCCATTCAACGATTATTGGCTACTTTCTCTCCAACAATTCCAGATAGTAACAGCATTTTATAAGCTGACCTCCAATTTCAGCTTTCCATTTTAATCTCCATAGCTGCTTTCTTGCCAAGTTGACTATAAAGATTTAGTGCAATCTCCACCAGGTGTACGACTCCAACGACCAAGATGAATATCACGCCACATACCTAACACCAAAAAATGTTCATTGGAACTCTCAAAAGATCCAACTTCTTGCAACCAAATCTAAATTGCAATGGAACCTGCAGTAGTGAACTAGTCTTTTACTTTCAATCAAAGCCCACTTATTTTATTCTGAAGGTTCTTGATATTCTTATCCCAACTGTTTCACCTCACTGAAGCTTCCTTAGGGAATCCAATAAAGGAAGCTTCCTAACTCAAAACCTCAATTGCCGCAAGCTCCCCAATCATGTACTATACCAGAATTAATGCACCTTCTGCTGATTTATGGCCTTGGGTCTACGAAAAGCCAAAAAGGGAGAATTACAATTCCTAATTACAAAGCTGAGCTGATAGGCCAGAAAAGATTGCTACTGGCTGCTTCGCCGGTGTATTCTACTATGGACTTTTTGCAGTATCTATATATGAATGCATTGCCAAAATCTTCAATACCATCCTGCTTCAAAGGGAACAAGATCTTCTCAAGCATCTTTAGCTTATCCAGAGTCTGCACTCCCCCACTGCCTCCTACCTCGTGCATAGAGAATCCTTGACTAAACTTGCAGAGTGCACATTGAACAATTTTCTTCATCTAACTAACCAATAACCAGTTTGCCAGTAAAACCTAAAATCAATCACTCCCTACGGATATAAAACCTCTCATTAGTAGGAACTGCATTAACAACTGCATGATCCCACAACCATAAGCAATACAAAATCTCATTGAAAGCATCTTGGTAATTATCTGATGTCCAAATAAACCAATGGTTCTTCTATGAATACTCCTTTACAAAATCAGGATCTTACTTGAGATTCTATTACACCCACCACTCACTCCATCAGTGGCATGTTCTGGATAAAGTTTGATTTATTTTTCCCTTAAGCCAACACTTTTAACCTTTGTCTTCATGAATTTTCTTCCGTCTGTATATAGCTTCCTTTATGTAGATCATCCTTCAAAAAAAAACCCATGACTTGCTATTATCAAGCATCTACCAATTCCCCAAGGTATTACATTATAAAAATGAAAGATCACAAATATCCTGCACTCTAACAAATTTTACCTTACTCAAATTCTAAGGCAACAATAGAAAGATATGGAACCAAACTAATGAAGGGCACCATAAACAAAAAATGAGGAAACTTAAGGGAGATATAATGTTTGGAATCCAGTTAAAGAAAGTTTGGAATTCAGTAAACAAAATGAAAAGTTTAACACGATAAATGTTCAGCAATAATGCACTTCGAAAAAGAAAGATAATGTGCATTTGGCAATACTGTGCATCCAAAAGACAATGTGCATTAGGCAATACTGATTCAAAAGACAATGTGCAATAGGCAATAGTCATATTCAAAAGACAAGCAGATGGTGTGCAGTCTGCAATTTGCGCAGGGTACAACAATAATTAGCTACCTATGCAGCCAAAAAAATGGACTTGCAAACAAGATTGATCCGCCTCGTGTTAGACATACCCATATGCATTGGGTGGGTGCATATAAAACCTATTGGTTATTCCAAACAGGTCCAGCCCAAAATAAACAACATTCTAAGGGTTAGCTGATCTTGTCCCACTCGCACTCACTCGTTCTCCATGTAACACACAAATCAAAAGCCACAGCAATAAAACAAGCAACCTGTGTCAAGCAAAACCCCTCCTAATCCCTCACTGATCTGTAAAATATGCTACACCCAACAAGAGTACAACGCATGTTCACGAAAATTTTATAGAGAAAAGGAGAATACACCAGAATAATGCTTTCTGGATGCATAACATGCAAACTCTGTAATATAGTATTAGAGACCGAAATAATTATTCAGTCAACTGAAAGACGTTAATCATTATTTTCCCAACGAAGGTAGCTCTACCACTTGCAAAACAAATCCGTATTGCAAGCAATATAAAGTATGTCCAATCAAGACACTTAACGCGAAGAAGTACCCCAGGTAATATTAAACTATGATATCTAATGGGGTTAAACATGGCAAAACAATAAGCAAGAAAATGACGTTTTAACTCTAGCAGATCAAAGCCCATGAGAAGTAACAGACATGATAGATAGCAGATATGTACAAGTCTAGGAGCACGAATTTACCTCCATCTTCTGCCATGTCAGAAGTCCATAGGGTGAGGTTGTCCCTCAAGAGTTGCATGATCAATGTGCTATCTTTGTATGATTCCTCACTCAGGGAATCCAACTCTGAGATCGCTTCATCAAAGGCTTGCTTTGCCAGGTGGCAAGCCCTGGGCGCAAGTTACCAAGGTCAGACAGTCTCACATTGGCTTTCAAATGGGAAGAGAAATGCATGTAATGACCACAAATGCAAACCTTTCTGGAGAGTTCATAATCTCATAATAGAAGACAGAGAAATTCAAAGCCAAACCCAATCGGATGGGATGAGTAGGAGATAAATCACTCTCTGCAGAAGTGCTAGCCGTCTGCAAACATCAAATTGCACAAACAAGTGAGGATAGGACTTCAGTATCTTGACAGCCTTCTCGGTATGAAAGAGAACATTCAGTGTAATCCAGGCCCAGACTGTTTCTTATGCTTGGTTGATTTGTTAGTTGATTGTTTTTCTTTTTCCTCTATATCTTTCATGAGCCCGGTATTACCTCGTCTAAAATGAGCTCTTACTTATCAGAGAAAAGATATAGCACCATCTACTCACTATTGGACTGCATCCTATACCATAAGCACTCCGCTGATATTTTTCACTTGTCCAGAAAACTAACAGGACAAAAAGTATCTAAAGCGAACAAAAAGCAAGAAAGAAGAGAAAAATTGATAGCAACACGAAGAATATAATAATAGTGATACTTACAATACAACCATCAATGCATGACGAAACTTGCTGACCCAATTCAATATTGTATATTTAGAACAACATAAACACTGCATTGCCGCATACTTAAAGCTTGCTGAGCCATTTTATATCTACTCTAGAGAATTCCTCAGCTCAAAATGATTCCCCGATATGAAAACGATTCGGGAAAAAGCAGTAATTTAGCATAGGCTGTGGTCACAATTACGTCATAGGAAATAGCATTTGGAAGCTATGACAAAACTATCACTTAAAAACAAATAATATCAACCTGATATGCTTTCAATGACTGTTCAGCAACCTCCTTCTTGTCACTCCCACTCTTAAACTCTGCCATATACCTATAGTAATCCCCTTTCCTGCCAAAATCCCCAAAAAGTCACACTAAATTACCATGATACTGAAGAAAACCCAAAACAGAACACCACACAAATTCTGTAGAAAAACAACAGCATAAATTAGCAAATCGAAATTGTAAACTAGCATAACAAAAAGTACACGTCAATTTAACAAACTGGACTTAACACCACTCACATCTTGTAGAAAAACAACAGAAGCAAATTTGCAAGCCAAAATCGCTAACTATTCACATACCCAAACTAGTGACAGTCACTCCATAGAGAAACAAGAGCAAATTCCCGAACCAAACCATAAAGTAGCATAACATAAATTGGTAAACACGTAAATTCACAAGCCCTAACTAACACCATTCCACTTTGTAGATGATAAACAAATCAGATTAGCAAAAACCATAAACGTGAACTAGCATAATTTGAATAGGCAAAACATGTCGCTTAAAAAAACCCTGCCTAACACCTCTTGCATTTTGTAGAAAAAACAGAGCAAGTTAGCAAACGAAAACCTTAAGCTAGCATAACAACAAGTGGTAAACAGGTCACTTCAACTAACAACCGAGCAAATTAGCAAACCAAAAACCTAAACTACCATAACATCAAGTATCAAACATGCTGATTCACAATCCATATCTAACAAACATTCTGTAGAAGAACAACAGAGCAAATCAGCAAACAAAAACGGCAATAAAAACCTAACTAACCCTCCCAATTTGTAGACAAACAACAGAGCAAATTAGCAAACTGAATCCGTAAATTACCATAACATCAAGAGGCAAACACGTAAATTTCAGACGCCCTAACTTTGAATGACTCACATCTTGTAGAAAAACACGGCGGATTCTCCGGCCGAGGCGGACGGGATCAGGTGCTTGTCGATGACGGCCATGATGTCGCTGCAGATGGTCGAGAGCTCAGCCTCGACCGACTCGCGATAGGTCCGAATCCGCCTGACGTTCGGCTCGTTGCCGCGCGCGTCCTCCTTCTGCTCGATCGACGACAGGATCCGCCACGACGCGCGCCGCGCGCCGATCACGTTCTTGTACCCGACGGACAGCAGGTTCCGCTCCTCCACGGTCAGCTCCACGTCCAACTTGGCGATATTCTTCATCGACTCCACCATTTCTGCAAAAAGCCGACATCGTGAGGCGCAAATTCGACATTTCAGATCTAGCGAGAGAGAAAGTTCGGAGAGCGCCGCGCACCGTCGTAACGCTCGGCCTGTTCAGCGAGCTTGGCCACGTAGACGAAGTTTTCGCGTTCGGAAGACATCGTTAGCCTGTAGAGCTAGGGTTTCGGTGATGGAGTTTGTGCGTGTGTTTTCACTGTGGAGTGTGTGTGTGTGTGTTGCGTTGACGGTGGGGGGCGTAGAAGATTTACAGACAGGAATTAAGAAAAGTGTGGGGGCAATTACGCGGGGACCGAGAAAAAGCGGTAGCTAAATATTTTAAATAGCGTAACGCGCTACAGAGTGTTGTGGGAGGCACGTTTGATTGGATTGGGTGATGCACTTTTTTTGTGTGGAAGAGATTGGACGTGCCGAGCGAGTGTGGATGACGTCCCTGAGTGCGCGGGTAAGAACAGTTGTGGCAACTTGGGTTTTGCCAGTTGAGCACTTGATAGAATTTGGACAATTTGATTTAATAAAGCGAGCTGACAATTTTATTTTATTTTGGAATAATCAAGTGTTTAGTTGTAGCTAAAATTTCAAAAGTTTGTCGAGGAATGCTCAAAGTCTGTGTTGAAATGCGAGCCAAAAATTGTTCCAAAATGGCAATCTCCACATGATGGGTAACAGTGTACAAGGTAAATTTTGACACCGAAAGTGGGTGCTATGGCCTATGGGCGTAGGTGTGTGGTCACCGGAGCTTTGAGTTTTCAGCTTATCCGTTAGATGTGACTCATTTGAAAACGGTCTATTTTGCTTCAAAATTGTGTTTCTTTTAAAAGATAGGAGATTTTTTAAATATTATTATATTTTTTAGACAATTGGATGATAATCTTTTCTATTAAAAAAATGTAATTAGCTGTACCCAAAGGGTGATTAGGAGTTTACATTTTTGTGAAGTGCTACTTGTGAGACAAACTGGGAATACGGTAATACACGTTCTAACTAGAAATTCGAAGTTTATAGAAGAATTTGATACCCAAAGGGTGATTAAGAGTTTACATTTTTGTGAAGCGTTGCATGTGGGACAAAGTGGGATCTAACTAGAAATACGAGATTTGCATAAGAGTTTGATTTGTGGATGCAGGGGTTTGATTTGTGGATGCAGGGCACGTGAGTCTTTTTTTGCTGGACATCCTAAAAGATGTAAACTCATTGATTTGTTTTGAAGAAAAAAAAAAACTAAGGAGTCAAGTTTGTGAGGCTTTCATATTAAAAGATTCTGATGGCATTGACCGTCAAAAAATGAGCACAAATAAATCAATGCTTGTACATATATTTTTTTTTTTTTGTTAGACCACTCGGTTTCCGAACACCACATTGAGAGCCGACTAATCCGAGTTCCGAGCCACCGGGAAATAACCACCTCCTCTCCCTACCATTTTCAGCTGAACTCATTTGTTACCACAAACCTTTCTTTGTTTTGTCATATTCCTTGGCCGTAAAAGTAGCAACATATGTTGTATAGAAAAGCACGTAACAATTTATGTAATAAAAAAGTTTCCTTTCCTATAACGATGTTTAACCTTTGCTTTTGAATCATTTTGGATATTTTTTACCTTAAAAAGTTTGTGGTTCTTTTCATGATTAATTTTTAAGTTCTATTCTATAGGATGGCCTCGAGCGAGGCTTGCCTTAAGGATACTATAATGATAAGTGCATATTGCCTTATCAGCTTTGTTTTTGCTAGACCACTCATTTTGCTCATCTGCCTCGCTGACTAATGTGCTCTTCAGCCAAGAACACAAGGCCAAAGGATGCTCAACGCTTTTGTCATGACTCCAAAATGTTGATAGGTCCGTGAAGCATGCGAGCAAGTGAGCAAACAACAATTTCTTGGGGTAGGCCCAATGCACCGGCCAATATAGCATGACGTTAAAAGGATGAAATAGCACAAGGAAACTACAAGCATTCATCGCGAGTCCCAATTTGACGATTATGAAAGAAGGAACCTTAAAACCATTTACGATAAAGTATGTGCTACTCAAAAGCCAGCTCTTATACCTCCACATATCAGTATGAACAAAGACCAGAGGAGATGAATAGTCATATCCAAGTCCTTGCTCTAGGTCACTTGGTCAACTTTTCAACCGTCAAAAAATTTTAGTCTGCGTCATCTTTACATGAAGTCCAAAGAGAGAAAAGGAGAGGGAAAAACTAATCTAGAGCAATAATTTCAACATAAAATCCCTAAGGGTCCGATTGGATCACAGAATTAGACTTGGAATTGAAGTAGATTTTGAAATTGGACTTTAAGAATTATAATTCTGTTGATTGGACAACATATTTAGAATTGAAATTACAATTCAAGTCCAATTCTAAAGAATTTGAAATGCACTGTAACAATTCTTAAGGCCCAGTGTCATAATTAGAATTCTAGCCCATTATACAGCCTCTGCCCGACGCCCAACGCTGCCTGTCCGAGCTATCTTCCTCCTCTCTTTTCTTTGATCAACCCCGCCATGGCAGCCAAAGCAACGACAGTCTACTATACAAACGGTGGCGGCTACCATCTACTATTTTGATGGCGGCGGAGGCAACGTGTTATAGGCGACGACAGTAACTACGCTTTATCGCAACAGCAATCGCTATCTAAGTTAGTCAAACATCATTTTGCTTTTGTTTTAGGTTGGTTTGTCTCAGTTTACTTTGTTATTGATTCTGATTTTAATTTTCAGAAGGAAGTTTGCTTTGCATTTCAATTTCAAATGGATTTAGCCTGGAGATAATTTTCAGCATTTCTTCTCTTGCTTGTTCATGATTATAATGCTAGTCTTGGGAAGATGTTCTGTGATCTTCTCTCCTTTAGAACACAGTCGTCATACCTAACCAAGCTCCAGCCCTGAATCCGTTCTTCAATATCTCTTTTTCGCCGCCAAATTAGGATGCTCTAAAAATGCACACCAATTGTTCGACGAAATGCCTGACAAATATTTTGTCTCCTAAAATTCGCTGATTTCCGCATTTTTGCGAAATGGGTGTTTTAGTAATAGCTTGGATGCATTTTTTCGAAATGGGTGTTTTAGTAACGGATGGCGATTTCTGAAGAGCACGATACTGGCCATCGTTAAAAGCCCACGTCTCCATTAAAGTTTGAATGCCTCTGTCTCATCTGCAAATTGGCTAGTGACTGGGGTCATTAGATTAACTGACTTGCTTTAGCGATTGACTGGTGATTTCATTGTGCATACCAAGAAAATATGGTGTAACAACTGTAGTTCATGTGATTGCCGGTTCACTTTGGTGTTCAAAGAAATAGTATGATAGAAGATATAAGAAGAGTGAATGAAAGACCAAACCTAAAGTGGGTGTTGTGCTTCCAGTACTTTCTGATTGTTGGACTTGGCATAAATTTGCGTGGATATAGGATGTTGTTTTAACATTTAAAAAGTTTTTAATTGAATTTTGATATTTAAAACTTCTTTTTACTATTTTAATTTTGATTTTCTCGACTGAACCGAGTTGGCAAACTACATCAAAATTCTGCTGTGAGAGCTTTCTCCCATGGCTACTTTGCTTCTCTGTCTCGCTTTCGCTATCGACAATTACAGGTTCCCCTTTACCCTTCTTTCTCTGTGTGTCTTATACGCATATATGTTTTCAGCCCCTCGTATTTATGGGGTTTATCTATGTTCAGAAACATTATTTTTGGGCTGCATTTCTTGGAATGCCATGTGGGTTTCTGAATGCTTCGTTTTAGTGGGTCTGACACTTTGTTTGATTCTTTTGAGTGTTTCCTACTGGGTTTTTACACGTTGAAATTCAACTTAAGAACTGGATGGGTCAGCAGGGATGTCAATTGAGCTACCAATTCTGAATTTTATTTGAAAAACGGTGGAAACATGGGGTGAATTCCACAAAAATGTCATGTAGATAGTAAGTAGGAAAGTTCCAGATCGTTTCTGGTCACTTATTCGTTGCTGAAAGTGCAGATATAAGGAAAAAGTGGAAGCTTTGCACATTTCTCCATCGTCTACATATATCTGAACGAGGTCACACAAGGTGAAGTACCAATTTTAGCTGCAAAGCATATTCAGCATTTCTTGTCAATTGGCCTTACTTTTAAACCTTCTAATCTAACAACACCAGGTTAATTAGCAATAAATGAATATTCTTAACAAACTTAACCTGTACTATTAAGTGTTTCTTAGGCACACTGCATCTCAACTTTTCTAGTTCTAAATTCGTCCCCTATCAAATGTAGTCTAGTAGACACCTTTTATTTCAAGCTCAATTTTCTAGTTAAGATGATTAGTTAAATGCAGTACTATTTTGGTGGGTTTAATTCTTTACATGTTGGCTGTTGGGGGTGCCATTGACCATTTGATGAATGATAGTGAGTACTGAGAGAGTGAGAGTATACAGAGAGTGATGATGAGGCCTTTTTTGTTGATGGTACTTTTTTAATTTCTTGTGCAGTGAATGATTCACTGGTCGTTCAAGAGCATGGAGGAAACAAACTTGACTGTTGACCATAATATACTAGCACCAGCATAAATCATTCTTGGAAACCCATGAGTTTTGATAAATTTGTAGATTCATAGCATGGTGGACAGAGGCCTTCTTTGTTTTTATTATGCAAGCACCTTTCCTAAAGTACTAGCTTCATTATTCATTCAGTTACTGACATGCTTTCATTTTCAGTAATCTCTTCATTCTCAACTCCCTCCACTTATGAGTAATGCTACTAATTTTATTGCTTTTGGTGTTTTAAATAGATGAGTACCGATAGCAATGCCTCGCAAGTTAGTCTTTCTAGTAAAAGAAAGAATGTTGGTGATTCGAAGACAAAATCATACCTTAGATGGACTGTGGAAATGGACCGTGTTCTTAATGCTGTCTTGCTTGACCAACTTAATATTGGGAACAAAGTTCCTAATGTATGGAAACAAAGCGCTTACAATGTTGTGATTTATGCGATAAGTGATCAATGTTATGTAAAAGTTACAAAAGAGAATATTTGTTGGTCATTTGAAAACATGGGACAAGCATTATGAAGTAATGTCCAAGTTGTTGACCCAAAGTGGCTTTTCGTGGGATTGCTATTCCAATACGATTAGCGTTTGTAGTGAAGCTGCATGGAACGAGTATGTTCGTGTAAAAAGCATATTAATCTTTTATATTTGTTAAACAATTTGAACACTACTTATATAGTTTTATATTTACTTTTTGTAGGATCATCCCGATGCAAAGCCATATAAAAGAAAGATAATTGAGAATATTTATTAGTTATATGTGGACAAGATCGAGCAACAGGGGAAGAAGCTGAGACTGGTGTTGAAGGTTACAATGAGTTGGCATCTAATTCCAATGTAGAGGAGGCTAGTGAAGATCTTGATAACACAAAATCGTCAAAAGCAGCTTCTACAACTAAGTTACAACTAGCGAGAAAGATAAGTTATACTAGTCATGCACTTGCTACAGTCGTTATTTCAATGGCTAGTGCTATTGATAAGGTATGTACATCAGAAGCTACAATTGCAAGTGCGGATTTTATTTATGAGAAGTTAGCAGAGGTGCCAGATTTGGATCAGGTTGAGTTGCTCAAAGCTTATGATGTGCTGACTGGCAACGCGAGAAAGTTTGAGTCATTCATGTCTCTTCCGTTTCACTTGAGGAAGCCATGGTTAATGATGCAAATCAGCACTCATAAGACTTAAGATATGGAGCCTACAAAGAATTTATGAACTTTGAATTGTTTTCAAGCTTAGTTTTTTAGGAGCTATTATCTTATTTACTGGTAGATATCTAACTTGTTAATCGCTTGCTACGTTTAAGAGCCATTTCATTTTTTTAAGTCTAAGCACGTTTTTATTTTTGAGAATATTTTCTTGTTGTCAAGTACTAGCATGTCATTATAATTATAATATTCAGCTGTTAGATTGCAAATTCAAGTTTTTTTTATCAATTAGTTGTATTTTTACATTTTGTACCTAAGTCATCGTGTGTGTACTTTTTTTCCTTTTCTTTTTCTTTTGTTCTATGGGGGGGGGGGGGGGGGGGGGCGGGGGGAAGTGTTGTTGGGTATGATTTGATAAGAAAAATATAAAACTCTCGTTTTGCATATTTACCTCTTATTTTTTTTTCTTTAGTTATTTCAATTCTTAATCTCATTTTTTGTGCTTACCAATCAATGGAATTACAAATTCTACTCAATTCCAAGTCAATTCCAATTCCACAGGAATTGGAATTGAATTACAATTCTCAATTTCAATTCTAATTCCGTTTGCCAATCGGACCCTAATATTTCCTCTCTAATTTTAGCCATGTAGTTGGGTGTTTTAAGTATGCTTTTGTGTGTGGGTTTGGTGTGCTTTCTGTGCATTTTGCAAGGGTTTAATGGATGAAAGGGGGTCTGCCGTGTGGTGGCAGCTGTGGGGTTGTGCGTGTTTTTTGTGGGTGCATTTGAGAAGAAGGCTCTTGTAGAGTAGCATAAGAGTAGATTAGGTTTTTTGACGATATCTCTTTCATTTATAGTTCGATAATTGATGTATTTTTGTACTTTCTGAAAATCTTGTTGTGTCCAATCCAACTTTTCAGTATTGAGATTTCTCAAAATCTCACGTTTTCATATCAAAAAATGGCCTTAAAGTCAATGCACCCTAGAAGTCCTGAATTTTTAGATTTCTGGCAGCCATTTTGATTTGCCATATAAAATTCATTACTTATTTATTTTGGAAACCCATTTCACGCAGGACTGGATTGCTGGATTAATGAGGTCTCGACTTTGAGCCTCACTAGCAACAACATATTTCCATTTTTCTCCTATAATATAAAACTCAACTAAAAATTAGGGTTCTCATCTCTTCCAATTTTTGCTCGATCGGCGCATTTGCACTTTATCACCGACTACACAGCCCACCGCCTCCATCGCAAAACACCAGTCACCGCCTCCGTCTTCTTTCTCCGACACAGCCACGAATTGCAAAGGTATGGTGGTTCCCCTTTTCCTCTTGTACTGTAATCATGTCTTGAGGCCAGAGAAATCTTCTAATTGACTCGTCATTTTGCTTTCCTTGTTCTACTAGGAGATGGCGAGCAAAGTTGTGCAAGTTTCGGGTGTATTGCTGGTGAAGTGTTTTGAATTGGTCGACTTTTCCTTGAACTGGGTCGATGGATAACTCTCTTCAAACCTTGTATTATTGTAGTGGACATAGCCTGTATTCAGTCTAGTCAGATAAATGGAAATGAAAGTAATTTCTTCTCGTGATGGATCTTCTGATTTTGATTACCAATTTCTTCTCGTGATAGATCTTTTGATTTTGAAAGCAATTTTTGGAGATGGCGAGCAAAGTGATGGATAACTCTCTTCAGATATATTTGTTTAATTATGTGAAAATGTATATTAAAAAAAATTAAACCCAAAGAGCTGTCATGTCAAACGCTTGCTCTTTTCTATTTTTTTAAAATATAAACTCTGTCAAACGTTCATCAGTTTTTTAAATTGGTGAAAAAAAAACCAAAACTCTTTTCAGTTTTCTTTAAGAAAAAAAAATGAAATTGAAAGTGTTACTAAACAGAGCCTAAATAATTGGGCAATATCATTTTTAGTCGTTATGGTAAAAGTTTATGTACGGAAGAGGCTTGGTGTAAGACAATAGAAAACCATAATAGCCCAAATGTAATTCCAAAACCGCTTACCCTTCTGCAAGTGATTTAACAAAGTAATTGGAGCTTTGTGATGATGAGTTTGAGACGACGAAGATGTAAGGACCATTGTTATGGTTAGAATTGAAAAACGAAAAAAGAGTTGATGTATGGCTGGTACATGTACATGAAGTTTAGTACATGTACGAGTAGGTGGTGGCCTAATGCGTGGTGGTTTTGCGGTTGTGGTGTTAGCCAAATGAGGTTGTAGTGAGTTAACACACATGTAAATAAGAGTGAAAGTGAGGTACATGTTAGTGAATTGGGTCACTAGAAACGTTTAAAAACAAAATTTGCGTTTACTTCTAAGGGCAATTTACGTTGGTGGTGGATCGATTACTGTAGCAGCGGTAGATCGTGGCAATAGAAGCAGGGTAACATGTACATAGTGATGATGGGTTTATTTTAGTACAAAGGGAATTCAAGTGGTGGGAGAAGGTCGTGGGTAAAAGTAGACGGTGGTGGTTATGGTGGGAGTATGTCAGTAGGTGGGTATCCTTGTGGGGTTTACTTTCGTCGGAGAAGACAAAGAGTAAACTTGGGTTGAAGGGGTAGCCAATTAACTCTTCAAGGTGCAAAGTTGTCATTTCACATGAAAATTTAACTTTATCAGTACTCCTACAACAATGCTAAACTCGTGTCCTTGAATAATATTACTCCCCCAACTTAAGGATATAGTTGTAATCATCACTGCTAAATATTAGGTGCTATTAAGCTTCCAAAACTTCCAGTGATAGATCCACACAGTTTTGTTCATAGCCCTTAACAAAAATTTTCCTTATCCCTGAAATGGACCGTTGCCAAATCTTCTCCGTCATACCTAAAATGAATAAACAAAAAGCAAAAGCATTCGAGTAAAAGCCAAGCCAACTTGGAGATTATATGTGCTTAACTTGTACAAACGAGCAAACAAGATGGTTAGTACTTCATGCATATTAAGAGTGCATTACGCTTAGGTGGTGGCCTAGTGCGTGGTGGTTTTGTGGTTGTGGTGTTAGCCGAAGAAGGTTGTAGTGAGTCAACGCACATATAAATAAGAGTGAAAGTGAGGTACATGTTACTGAATTGAGTCACTAGAAAGGTTTAAAAAAAAATTGGGTTTACTTTTATGGGCAATTTACGCTGGTGGCGGATCGATTACTGTAGCATCGGTGGATCGTGGCAATGGAAGCACAGTAACATGTACATAGTTACGATGGGTTTATTTTAGTACAAAGAGAATTCAAGTGGTGGGAGATGGTCATGGGTAAGAGTAGAAGGTGGTGGTTGTGGTGGGAGTATGTCAGTAGGTGGGTGCCCCTGTAAGGGTTACATTGGTCGGAGAAGACAACGAGTAAACTTGGGTTGAAGGGGTAGCCAATTAACTCTTCAAGGTGCAAAGTTGTCATTTCACATGAAAAATTAACTTTGTATGTACTCCTACAACGCCAAACTTGTGTCCTTGAATGATATTACTCCCTCAACTTAAGGATATAGTTGTAATCATCACTGCTAAATATTAGGTGCTATTAAGCTTCCAAAACTCCCAGTGATTGATCCACACAGTTTTGTTCGTAGCCCCTAACAAAATTTTGTCCATGTCCCTGAAATGGACCGTTGCCAATCCTGAAATGGACCATTGCCAAATCACTCTGTCATACCTAAAACGAATAAACAAAAAACAAAAGCATTCGAGTAAAAGCAAAGCCAACTTGGAGATTATATGTGCTCAACTTGTACAAATGAGCAAACAAGATGGTTAATACTTCATGCATATTTAGAGTGCGGTACGCTTAGTTGGTGGCCTAGTGCGTGGTGGTTTTTTGGTTGTGGTGTTAGCCGAAGAAGGTTGTAGTGAGTCAACGCACATATAAATAAGAGTGAAAATGAGGTACATGTTACTGAATTGAGTCACTAGAAACGTAAAAAAAAATCAGGTTTACTTTTATGGGCAATTTACGCTGGTGGTGGATCGATTACTGTAGCATCGGTGGATCGTGGCAATGGAAGCAGGGCAACATGTACACAATTACGATGGGTTTATTTTAGTACAAAGAGAATTCAAGTGGTGGGAGATGGTCGTGGGTAAGAGTATAAGGTGGTGGTTATGGTGGGAGTATGTCAGTAGGTGGGTGTCCTTGTGGGGGTTACTTTGGTCGGAGAAGACAACGAGTAAACTTGGGTTGAAGGGGTAGCCAATTAACTCTTCAAGGTGCAAAGTTGTCATTTCACATGAAAAATTAACTTTGTCTGTACTCCTACAACGCCAAACTTGTGTCCTTGAGTGATATTACTCCCTCAACTTAAGATTATAGTTGTAATTGTCACTGCTAAATATTATGTGCTATTAAGCTTCCAAAACTCCTAGTGATTGATCCACACAGTTTTGTTCATAGCCCCTAACAAAATTTTGTCTCTATCCCTGAAATGGACCGTTGCCAAACCTGAAATGGACCGTTGCCAAATCTCTCTGTCATACCTAAAACGAATAAACAAAAAGCAAAAGCATTCGAGTAAAAGCCAAGTCAACTTAGAGATTATATGTGCTCAACTTGTACAAATGAGCAAACAAGATGGTTAGTACTTCATGCATATTAAGAGTGCAGTACGCTTAGTTGGTGGCCTAGTGCGTGGTGATTTTGTGGTTGTGGTGTTAGCCGAAAGAGGTTGTAGTGAGTCAACGCACATATAAATAAGAGTGAAAATGAGGTACATGTTACTGAATTGAGTCACTAGAAATGTTTAAAAAAATTGGGTTTACTTTTATTGGCATTTTATGCCGGTAGTGGATCGATTACTGTAGCATCGGTGGATCGTGGCAATGGAAGCACGGTAACATGCACATAGTTACTATGTTTATTTTAGTACAAAGAGAATTCAAGTGGTGGGAGATGGTCGTGGGTAAGAGTAGACGGTGGTTGTTATGGTGGGAGTATGTCAGTAGGTGGGTGTTCTTGTGGGGGTTACTTTGGTCGAAGAAGACAACGAGTAAACTTGGGTTGAAGGGATAGCCAATTAACTCTTCAAGGTGCAAAGTTGTCATTTCACATGAAAAATTAACGTTGTCTGTACTCCTACAATGCCAAACTTATGTCCTTGAGTGATACTACTCCCTCAACTTAAGGATATAGTTGTAATCATCACTACTAAATACTAGGTGCTATTAAGCTTTCAAAACTCCCAGTGATTGATCCATACAGTTTTGTTCATAGCCCCTAACAAAAATTTGTCCCTATTCCTGAAATGGACCGTTGCCAAATCTCTCCATCATTCCTAAAACGAATAAACAAAAAGCAAAAGCATTCGAGTGAAACCCAAGCCAACTTGGAGATTATATGTGCTCAACTTGTACAAACGAGCAAACAAGATGGTTAGTACTTCATGCATATTAAGAGTGCGTTACGCTTTGGTGGTGGCCTAGTGCGTGGTGGTTCTGTGGTTGTGGTGTTAGCCGAAGGAGGTTGTAGTGAGTCAACGCACATATAAATAAGAGGGAAAATGAGGTACATGTTACTAAATTGAGTCACTAGATATGTTTAAAAAAAAATTGGGTTTACTTTTATTGGCAATTTACGCTGGTGGTGGATGGATTACTGTAGCATCGGTGGATCGTGGCAATGGAAGCAAGGTAACATGTACATAGTTACGATGGGTTTATTTTAGTACAAAGGGAATTCAAGTGGTGAGAGATGGTCGTGGGTAAGAGTATACGGTGGTGGTTATGGTGGGAGTATGTTAGAAGGTGGGTGTACTTGTGGGGGTTACTTTGGTCGGAGAAGACAACGCGTAAACTTGGGTTGAAGGGATAGCCAATTAACTCTTCACGGTGCAAAGTTGTCATTATTACTTGAAATTTTGTCCCTATCCTTGAAATTGACCTTTGCCAAACCTGAAATGGACCGTTGCCAAATCTCTCTGTCATACCTAAAAAGAACAAACAAAAAGCAAAAGCATTCGAGTAAAAGCCAAGCCAATTACTTGGAGATTATATGTGCTTAACTTGTACAAACGAGCAAACAAGATGGTTAGTACTTCATGCAGGGGATAAATGAGGCAGAGTCCATTATTATATGTAACGGTTCCCTCGCACAAAGAGTGTCTTGTGACTATGGTCCAAAACTATTGAATATTCTCTCTTTATTATCTACCCAAATTTACCTCGACCATTGGCAAACCCTAATTCCAAAACAAATATTATTTTTGCCAAAACAATGTTCAGAGTACAGAAACATGAGGTGCAACCACCTCGAAACATGCAATGTCTTGGCAGACGCCGTCCATGCTTTGACAATAGGGCTAGCTAAATCACTATCATGTGTAAAGTAAAGAGATCTTAATATAACTGAAATTGATACTATCAGTTTGAAACTCCATCCGATTTTGAATTTATCTCCAAAAAATTTCTTTTTTGGTATTTGTTTCCGTTGAGGTTGACATGTCAACGAACATGATCATTAAGCATTCATGTCCTTGCATGTAATTAAATACAAACCTCAATGACACTGGTGTAAATATTCTTAAGCTCAATTGTCACAAGAATAAACTTTGGCAGGACCATAGTAGTTGCAGAAAGGCTACAAGCAACTCATACAATGATATATGATTGGTGACATTTTTGTGAACATCTTCAAGAATCTAGTGGCACCCTCTTTGCCTCTCTCTACTCCACCATTCTCTTCATATCTCTCTCCCTTCATATATATTCCTATGTGGGAGCTGATCAACTGTTAATACTCTCTCTAAGTTTCCAGTGGTGATTTTACTGTTCATATGTGATATGTGGACAATCCATATATATATTTTTTTGCTTTTTTCAAGTCTGTTCACTCTACAATGGGCCGGATCTGAATTTTGATGATTTTACTCCTTTATTTTGTAGCAAATAAAAATGAGAAAACATTACCCTCTGCCCCATTGTGGGACGCGTGGTTGATACAAGGAAGGTATGTATCTCTTCTTCCCCCTAACCTTTCCCCTGCTAGCACCACGTGCTTCCATCGTTGACCGCAGTCCTCCGTCACCATCCACACATACAGACACACGCGCGCACAAGCGCACACACACGCACAACAGAAACATTCACACACATGACACATACACATTCACACAAAATAACACACACACAAACAAAGAAACAAACATACCCTTATCTCCATGCGTGTGTTTGTGTGTCTCCATGTGTGTGTGTTTGTGTGTGTGATGGTGGATGCGTTGGCTGTCAGTGGTGCCCAACTGTGCACAGGGGGGGTAGGGGTAAGGTGGGGGTGGCGGGAAGGGGGAGGGAGGGGAAGAAGAAAACAAATTAAAGAATACAGGTAAAAACGTTGTCCCTCCCATAATAGGGTGGACAATTTCATTTTTATTTTTTTCCTGTAAAGAAAGAGTAAAATGGTCTAAAGCACCGTCCAAGCCTATCATAAGGCGGACGATTTTTTGCAAGAGGAAAAAAAAAAAAGACCGTCCATAGATCACGTACGGACTGCCACATCAGAACTAACAACTTAGCTAAGTTGACAGCGATGACGGTGGATCAATTGATAAAATGACAATACTGACAATTTGCTTAAGTTGCCAGCGCAAACTCACCGGGTGTCGAGGTGGGCGGCCCATATCCACTATTTTTTTAAGTGAACTTTGCCGCTTGCTATGTTATGGAGCAGACGTTCGCCACATTATGGGGTAGACGATGGTTACTATCCGCGGGGATGTTCACCCCATAATGGAGCGAATGAAGGAAAAAAAAAAGTGATCTAGTTCATCCATCCACAATGCATGAACGTTCAGATTGTACTAACAACATAAGCGTATAGCAATCCACCCCGTCATTTTCCAAGGCCCCCCCCCCCCCCCCCCCCCCGGCGTTTTAGGGAAGGCAGCAAAGCAAAGGCAAGTCAAGTAAAAGCCCAAAAAGTCACCAATATTTAAACATATAAACATGTCATGGCGTGAGTGACTGAAATACAGAGTCGGGGGATGGGCACATTGTCAGGATAACAGAAGGAATGGCGACTGATCTGACATTGCACCGATTAATGCGCAGCTAATCCTTGACCCTTTGCTCTCTCTCTCTCCCTCTAGAACCCCCAGCTTTTACTATTTATAGCCGCATATGCGCACCCGCACGAATGGCATCGTCGGCGCCTTTGCTCCATTACTCGCCCAGATTCGGCCCCAGAACGACGTCGTCGTCCCCTTCGCCTTCGCCATGCTCTTCTTCTTCTTCCAATTGCTCCTCGTGGTTCGATTTTCGCCACGGTTTTAGGTGGAGTACCTGCAGTTTTTCCGGTAATGAATTTGCTACGGTCGTATACAATTAGTGCTTTCATTTGTCGGCTTGTTTTTTCTGCGGAGATGGACTTGATTAGACGTGTGTGTGATCAGTTTGTTTGATTTGTTAAGGATAGTGTGAATCGAAGCTTTCGTGTACGTGTTCACCCCACATTTGTCCCTGACAACAATTGCCAAATTAGGAGGATTATTGACCTAATTGTGACTCGTGAGTCTGTTTTGGTTGTTATGTGATGGGAATGGATTTAACTAGACATATGTGTCGTCAATTGGTTAAAACAATTAAGGGAAGTTCAAATCCAAGATGCCGTGTATTTGGCAACCGATTAATACTCATTTCAGTCATGTGCAACGACCTAATTCTGCCAAGTTACGAGAATTATTAAGCGACTCGTGCGTGGTGGCGTGGTTACGTGATTATGGTTGCAGTGTAGGGACGTGCTCAATCTTTCGTGACTTAGGGGCTGTGACACCATATTTGTATCCTTGGAGTTGAACTGTAGTGCCACAATTGCACTTGCTCTGCAAATGATTGTTGGTGATCAAGGTGTATTCTCATAAATGCCAGTGATTGTATCAATTATAGCATTTCTCACTAATGACAATTATGCTGTCTCAACTTAACACTACAATTATATGAATTACTTGGAATGGTGTCATTCTGCCAAGTTAGGAAAACTATTAAGCTAATAGTGAGTCTGTTGGCGTCAATATGTGACTTAGTTGGCGTATAGAGACGTGCTCAATGAATCGTGACCGATGGGCTGTGACACCGTATTTGTATCCTTGGAGATGTTATGTAGTGCCATAATTGCGCAAAGCTCTGCAGATGAGATGTAATTATTAGTGATCAAGGTGTATTCTTATAAATGCTGGTGATGGTATCAATCTTATTTGGAGATTTCTCCCGGACACTTTGAAAGTGATCAAGACAATATTTTGTGTAGTGGAATCTAATTTAACATCTAGAGGTTATGCTTAGCCTTCTTCTGTTTTCATGCAAATCTTGCTCTTTGATTGGTTGCCATATGATCAAGCAACAAAGATTTAAGGAAGTTCTGGAATTTTCATTTTCGAGTATAGGGACACACTTTGTTTAGGTTACAGAACTAGACAAACCTTTCGGAGAGGTGATGCCCTGTGGTTAGACTCTGGGTCAGGACTGTATACGTGGTATTAGAGGATAGTGGAGACTCTCAAGAACTTAATTCACGCCACAGATTGTGGTTGGGGGGGAAGCAAAATTGAGATGGGTGTGGCAACACATTAGAGGTAGTGGTTGAGGGAAACAAGAGAAAGTTAGCACTCTTTGCAGGGGGAATGTCTGGGCTACCTCCAACAAGGCCCAGAACTTTGCCTTACATGTGATGTCAGTCTCCACAATGGCTCCTTGGGGGCATTAAGTCTTTATTGTTATCATTGGTACTTTGGAGTGATGCCCCAAAGCTGATGGCATCTGCTACATTTTAAGCCCAAAACCATTTGGCACTCTGCTATGTCTTAGTAGAGGTCCCAAAAGCAACAAGTTCCCAAGTGTGGTGCTTAAGCTCCTAAATCATGGTGCTTGATTTTCTTAAGCTTAAATATTTGATAAGCATGTGATACCCCACACGAGCGAAGAGCAGTGGATCATTATCCCTCATCATCTAGGATCACAAGAGTGCCTAATTAGTTAGCACTCTTTGGTTCAGTCAATCCCCTGTCATGGGGTTGTCGTTCAGGGCTGTGGAAAACATTTATTGAGTTTTAAGTCGTTTGTGTCAAGACGAAGCATGAAGGTCTGCAATCACATACATCATTTTGCATGCTTGGATATTAATTTGTGTGGTTACTTTACCAATCACTGGGAGATTTTCTTCTCTCATTTCTTTCCTTCAGTTTGACGCTTTAGCTAAACTTTTGCAGGAGCAAGCAATATCTGGAAACACCAAAGCCTAAAAGCCCACGCTATGAGTACAACTCAAGATGGTGCCACAATTGAAGTTGTCAGTAATAGGAAAGAGGAACCCGATCATCTTCTTGTCCTTGTACATGGAATCTTGGCAAGGTACATGTTTCCATCGTAGTATATTGGAAAAAAGAACACCCATGTCCAGGTACATGTGAATTAAAACTATCTGTGGAGAGTACCCTAACAGAGTGCTCTGGAGGAAAAAGTTTTTGCATGAAGAAAAGATAGGAGCTAATACCTAAAAGGAGAGATAAACAAAAAAAAAATAGCAAAAGCAATTGCATGTTACCTGCATTTGTAATTTTTTTAATAAACTGATATACCATCGTAAATGAGTGTGTATTTAATGAGCTTCTTTTTCAAAGTCTACACATCTGCTTTCAGAAAGGTAGCTGATACTTACGCTCTACAGTTCTCCATTTTGCGCTCTTACCTTATTGCGACCAAAGGAAATACATTGAACGCATCTAGGCTTCAGGCTTTCTTCCTATCTTTAGAATGCATGCACACACATATATTTGTACACGTAATTGCACCTAATATGCCATTATGAGATCTCTTCCCCTTGTCATAAAATGACTTTACTGTACATCACTATTATTCCGTGTCACGAAATTAGATCACTGTCGACTTATCACCTCCATCGCAGCGTCCTCAGCTCTCCACTAGCCTACCGCCATCATCCTAACCATGGCTCGTGATTGACAGGGGGACAGGTCCTCTTGTTTAGTTATGCTGTCCTCATTCCTTTGGATCTGAAATGGCAGAGATTTGGTTCTTTTCTGCACCAATTTTTCACTTAGGGTTCTCTAATGTGCGGTAATAAAACTCACGGATCTTGCTTTATCTTTGCGCAAGCACCCGATTCAAATGTGATTATAGCCATTTGTAGTATATTATGGCGAATTCTTCAGGAAAAAATGTTTCCTCCGCAATGGTATCTATAAGTGATATAGGCAAGTATTTACATAATCTAATTCTGTCCGAAGAAATGATCCATTTCCATTGATGCCGACATATCCAAAGATTGCCAAATGTCCTGGGGTTCTTTATTTCAAACCTTTCCTGGAAATATCTTTTGTGCACATCTTCACTTTGTTTTCCAGGCCCAGTGAGTTATGGACAAGAGTTCAAATAGTTCAAAATCTTTGATGATTCCATCATCTATGATTGAGTTGCTATAACTTCTGGATAAATATCCTACAAGAATCCATTTCCAGTTGCTCTGCAAAATTAGGATATTTGTAGAAGAAAGGCAGGTTCTGTGTCTGGAAGCAACATTCTAGTGGGCGGTGGTCCTACTTATGGGTTCAGACCGATAGGTTCTTAAATGAAGTCATTGGTGGCTTGTCTTGACGTGGCAATGGAACCATTGGGTCTAGTGTGTATGGAGGGGAATCAGACGATCTATCTGACAGACAAGCGACAGAGAGAAGAGAGTGAAGTCTAAGCACATATATCAGCTCTGTCAAGATTTGCTTCTCATATATTTACTTTCTATAATGACTTTGGCACTCCTATCTCGTAGAAGGTTCATTAGGGAATAGATGCCTTCATGTAGAAATAGCTCTTAGTATGTCATTCTGTTCAGGTGCTGCCTTTTACATTTATCAAGACATGATTTACATTTGGCCGAGTTCTCTAGCATCTTAAGCTTTTAGAGCAACTGGTGGCTTAACATGATATTAGAGTTTGGTTGGGTAAGTATGTCGTTTCAAGTCTTCCTGCTTACACCCTATCTCTGTGCCGTTTTTTGCCCTCTAAAATTGTGCCTTATTGTGCACCTTCGTTTTGTCTTATGTGCGAGTCCCACAGGGATGTTAAAGCAGGGTAATTGTACATTGTTGGGTCAATCTCTAATAGCTTAAGTAGAGATAGCAACTGATGACTTGACATTTTTTAACATAAAAAGTTAAGTGGTAGATCCCACTCTTTTGTGAGGAGTTATGTTGGACTTGTACGGTTGGACATAAGAATAAGTTGCATCTTCGTCTTGTTTCCCCAGTTATTGAATGGGTGTTACCGAGTAAGATCCGCTGAGAGATTCATTTTCTGCAATGCAAGTAGATATCGCTAAGGCAGGCCTTCCCACCTTTCCATGTGAAGATTCATGTCTAAGATACTAAGGGGTTATGTGGGTGAGCTGTAGTGCCTCGTGATTGTGGGTATATATAGTAGTACCATTGTCAGCTATTGATGATGGTTTAGCTACGATATGATGATAAACTTAAACTTGGCTTTGGTACACAATCTAAGAAGCACGGACACGGGTGCGGGTGTGGATACGATACGGGGATACGACATTTTTGAAAACTTTAGGATACGGGTGCGGCGGGGATACGGCAAATATTATATATATATATATATAGATAATATATATATATATAGATCGTGATCCATCGCTAGCGCTAGCACTGTCCGCTACATAATGTAGCGGACGGACAATTATCGTCCGCTACATTTTGTAGCGGACGGCCAAACAGCGCTAGCAACAATGCTAGCGCTAGCAATGGATCACGATCCATATATATATATATATAGATAATATACGTATTTTTACTATGTACACCTAGTATTAAATTTCTAAATAATTTGAATCAGACATTAAATTGAACCATACTCACTGAACCAATGCTTTAAGCCTTTAAGTTATTAACACATTGAAAACACTACATTGATTATAAGTTGTTTCGGTGGTTACAATTTACTGAGAAGTTAGAACTTTCTACCATTATTTCTCTCCGTTAAAATCCACGTCCAAGTCACAACAGAAGGTAGTAGCAAAGAGAATTTGAAGACAGAAGGAACTTTCTACCATTATTTCTCTCTCTCTCTCTAAGACTCCCTAATTCGATCTGCCCTAATTAGGTAAGTTACAATTATTTCTTTTATGTTTTCACCCCAAAAAAATGAGGTTCTATGTTTCAACCCCCAAAACATGCTTTGAAAATTATGTTTTTGACCCATAAGTATCGGAGCCGCACCCGAGCCGCACCCGAATTTCGGAAAATAAAGAAAATAAAAGGAAAAGAATGGGTGCGCACCCGACATGCACCCATGCCACACCCGCACCTGACCCCAATACTCCCCCCTTTCGAAGCAGCCGTGCTTCATAGGACACAATTAAGTGTGGTATCCAAGAGAGGGAGAAGAGGGGGGTGGGGGAGGAATGAAAAGATAAGGACGGTATAGATGGAGTCTTGATTTGTTTAAAGGCATTATAGAGCATGTTAGATTATCTGTAATCATGATTTGTATGATGTGCTTCGTCTGCTGTAGGATCCTTACCTTGGTGTTCTAAAGTACTGCCTTTTTTTCGTAAGATTTGACTGTATGCAAGCTTGATTTCATTTGTTTTTGCAATTCTTCTGTTGGCATGCTAAATCTAAAGCACGTTGGCAAGCCATAGGCGAGCGGTTAACTTGAGAGTCTATTTCCTGCCAAAACCCTAAAGGGAGGTGCAAAACCCAAACCCTCTTTTTAGCGTGGTTGTTTGTGTCTCAATCCCATTACCCCAGGCCTAAAAGGCAATATAATTCTTTGCCTCTAGCGTCAACATTTTCACATAGCCTCCGTACCCAGTACCATTGACCCGCATCGTGGTCAATAAAAAATATTTATCAAGCTAGGATTTGTTAGCTTTCAGCCTTTCACACTAACCTTCAAGCTTAATTGATGATTTTACAGTCAGACTTCTGATAATGGACATATATAGACAATTTTAGGCTACAATTGTTTTGGACCTTATATACAATTGATGCTGAGTTGGCAGTGCCTTTATTGCTGCAGCCCAAGTGACTGGACATATGTAGAAGCAGAGTTGAAAAGGCGTCTTGGAAGAAACTTTTTAATCCATGGTATGGTCACCTAGGAAAAATTTCAAATTCTTTTTTTTAAAGTTACTGATTTACGAGCTTCATTGTTCTTAGTAAACTAGATGATTCTGGGAATTTAAAAACAGAAAAAGCATTAACTTATCATTTATGGAACAAGTAGCAGTTAGATGAGATAGATTGAATAGTGGAAAGAAGAGCAAATTGGTTCCAACTGAAATTTTCAAACTTGGGTTGGAACTTATGATTTACAATTTGTTGTAAAAGGGGCATATGGAATAGGGTTCTAGGAACTTGTTACTGGTTTTTCTGTTGAAAAGATCTGCTTTTTCATTACCTTATCATATACCGTTATTGATGGTTTTTGCGCAACATGCTGATGTTGGGAACACGAGAAAGGCTTAGGATTGGGAACATGTACCTATTTTAATAGCATCTACATGCATATTGTTTCTTCTTGTATGTCATCTGGTTGGATCAAGGTTTAACTGGTTGCTTGATGTGTGCAGCAAGTTCATGTAATACTTATACCAAAACTTTTACTGGGATTGACGGAGCTGGCAAACGATTAGCCGATGAAGTGAGTATCCAGATTATAACATGTTTTAAGTTCTTGTATGTAGCTTAGGGGCCAAGCATGGGGCAGTGGTGAAAGACTGACACCTTGCATGGAGCAGTGGTGAAAGACTGACACCTTGTCTTATAACTGTGGATTGGACTGAGGACACTGACTTGTTACCACATTCACCTTGTCTTTTTGTACCCAGTACCTGGATTTATCTTTCTTCAGTTATTAGCATTTAAATGTGGTACAGGATGTCTCTTCCCTGTTACATTATGCTAATGGTTGTTATGAACAGGTCATGCAAGTCGTGAAAAAGACGGGGAGCCTTAAACGAATCTCGTTTTTAGCCCATTCTCTTGGTGGCTTATTTGCCAGATATGCAGTTGCTGTTCTTTATATGCCAAGTCCCTCAAGTAGCGATCTTTCTGATGATCCAGCCGTTTCTACTAGTGCAATCTCAAAAGCAGCACACTCACCGGGTCGAGGCCTGATTGCTGGATTGGAGCCAGTCAATTTTATTACGTTGGCAACGCCACATCTAGGAGTGAGAGGGAAAAAGCAGGTTCGTTCCTACGTGCATCTATTTCTCATTAATTATGTACAGGTTTGCCATCCTGATGTCGACCACCTTAATAAGTAAGTAGAGGCCAACAGAGTTCATTCATTATAGGATAGGTGGAGATGCTGACGCTGATCAATCCATGCATTTCTTCCCTCTGTCTCTCATTCTAACACGCTTGTGTTTCTAATCCACCTATAAAAGAACATTGTTAAGTAGTAAGATTGTTCCAACTTCAGTTTCAAGTGGAAATAGCAGTTGGTTGACCTGGTACTTTTACCTGTTAATTTGTATTTTTCTTGTATGATGCTATTGTACCAACACTTAGCCTCCATATTGCAAGACATAAGCTCCAAGGGATGTAGCTAGTCTAAGGTCTCTTAAGTTTATATATGGTAGGGATGTATGAACTATTTCTCTTCTTTTTCTGGTTCTTCCATTTGCCGTATTACAGTTGTAGCGGTAGGATTATTATCTCCTGAAACTTTCTCTTGCTTTCTGTTTAAGCAGGTCTTGCTCAGTTGACTAATATGCGCCACAATGTTAGGACGACTAAAATTCAAACAAAAAGTCACACTTGCAAGCTTTTGATAACTATTCTTAGGTACTCCTATGAAGACATTTAACCTTTTCATAAAGCAAGGAGAAGAAGTGAAGGAAGAGAGAAGAGGGAGTGTAAGGGGTGGGCGGGATGGGCGAGAATTAATGACAAGAATGTATATGAATAGTGAACCTTGCACTAATTGATGAAACGGTTCAATCTGTATTATGGAAACGACCATGTGGCTTTTTCGGCTCTTTCTTTCTGAGCTGAACTGAACTGCATGTCAGCATGTGTATAGACAGGTATTACATTAGTTAGATGGAATTGTGGTATTCTGAGGTCACTAAGTTCGGCAGTGCGATTTAGACCTTACCTAGTAGTAACTAGACCACTCATTCATCAAAAGCTTGAGTAACGTATGCCATCAAGGGGACTGGATGATAGACTGGTTTAGCCCCCTTGATGGCAGACGTTACTTGTGATGACGCTTAGTAATGTCTTCATCCATTAGAGGACACTCATAAGGTAATATTTCCATCCTTAGATGCTGGATAAGATAGTATAATGCAAATTTTATGTCTGTGATAATAACATAAGCACTTTGTGGACGTTGGGCTAGGAGCAGGATGCATGAACGCAAATTATAAATAGTTGTTGACCGAGTGATGCCGATGAATTAGTGACAAAAATGCTTCTTGTAGCTTTGCTGAGGCCTCGGTGTGTATCTGTTGTTTTCTTTCTTCTTTTCTTAGAGGCAGGGAGGATATGCTCAAAACATCCAGCTTACTTTTACTTTTTGTTTGCCTCGATAAAAAATTGTTAAAAGTAAATAGAGAAAAAGGGATAGCGAAGGAAGAAGAATAAAATGGCAATCTTGTGTCGTTCTGTAGCAGCTTTTAGCTGTGTTTGTGCCAACCTGCCAGCCTTGACTTAATACCTAGTAGTTGGACAAGTGGTTTCATACTTGCATGCGGTCATGGTTGTATGAGCAATTACATTCAAAATTTGTGTATCACATTTGTCAGATAAAAGATGTAGACCTATGTGCTATCAGTTATTTATTCAGACTCCAAATTGCTAGGGAACTGGTTTTGCATGTAAGATTTAAAATATACTCATGCAAGTTTCTGAAACTCTAATTACTGGCTTTGGATGCATTATTCTGCAGCAACTTTATAAATTGACTAGCTTTATGATAAACTGCTTCAATTTCTGATGATCAGTCCACTAAATTGCTTGCTTGCATTCTAAGGATTGTCTTTGCAGCCCTTGCATATGTGCATGCTTCTTTACTTTTATCGAGTCTACATCTTTTGATGAAGATGATCTTTTTAGTTAGAATTGAGAAATCTCTGACTTCCAGACAGTTGATTTATCTGTTGTGATTCAGCTTCCTTTTCTTTTGGGAGTCCCCATCTTAGAGAAACTTGTTGTACCAATGGCGCCCATTTTTATTGGCCGAACTGGTAGTCAGCTGTTCCTCACTGATGGTAAACCCGACAAACCACCCCTTCTACTGAGAATGGCATCTGATTGTGATGACGGGAAGTTTATGTGAGTAGAAAAAATAGTTCCATTATTATTTTCATGTTTTTTGGATTTAAGTTGTTCGTCTAACCCTTTCCAATGCTACTTGTACATTTTTGTTTGTTTCAGAGCTGCTCTTGGCGCATTCAGATGTCGTATTCTCTATGCAAATGTTTCTTACGACCGTATCCTTCTACATGTTTGTTTGATACGGTTGTCATTTTTGCCTTTCATTGTGTTGTTTTCTCCTCCTCTATTTGTTATTACTCTCAAGTTCTTAACACTATCCAGATATGGTTGGTTGGCGCACATCCTCAGTAAGAAGGGAGACAGAACTTGTTAAGGTGAATTGGTTATTACTTATCACAAACCATTTTCATTTTATCTTCAAAATCTTCTGGAGGGTTATCTAGAAGATCATTCAAAGGAAGATTGAATGCGGCTGTTGCTATTTGCCATTAGGTTCCCAATGACCAACTTTTTCTACTAGGACTTAGGTTTCAAATTTGAATAGTTGATTACAAGAAGTACAATTTACTGCTTCATTTCTATGCCATCTGGGATTCTCTTACAAGTGTTAGGTGCAAATGTGTGCTTCTAATTTTGAACATGAGCATGTCAAACTATCGACTTTTCTGACTTGTCACTATTTTTGAGGTGAAGGTGTTTTATGTAAACTTGTGCAAACCAAAAATTTACGAGTTAGGAACAGTGGCATGTGAAGTGGTTAGATAGAGACTGGAGGGATGGGTCTCGTTTTTGTCAGTTATATTTATTTATGAGGGTTAGGGTTACCGATAATGATCGATCTGGCATGTCCACCGTTTCTCTAATGTTAAGAAATATATGTTTGACCTTGTGGGCATTGTTTATTTTCTGAAAATATCAGAACTTATGTTGATGACCTCTAAGAGGCTATATTCTTATTTTCGTCTCATGTAGAATTTAATATTGCGTACAGTCAAATTTATTGGGTCCATGGGACTTGAAGCAGCGGTGTCATCCAAACTAGAAGTAGCAGTAATGATAGTTAGAAATATCAGGACAGGACTTGTGTTACCAATTTGATGTTTTCTACTTCAATCAGCAGCCACCTCAGCGGTCTCTGGATGGTTACAAACATGTTGTAGATGTAGAGTATTGTCCACCAGTTTCATCCGAGGGTCCTCATTTTCATCCTGAGGCAGCCAGAGCGAAAAAGGCAGCACAAGATGCACCCAGCTCAGAGAATACAGTAGAGTATCATGAAATTATGGAAGGTAATACCCAAGCGCAAAGGTACTCTAGTTTTCGTGTCACAGAGAAAAGTAAGTAATGATTTTAATTATTTGTTTACAGAGGAAATGATACATGGCTTACAACAATTGGGATGGAGAAAAGTTGATGTCAGCTTTCACTCGTCGTTTTGGCCTTTCTTCGCCCATAACAACATTCATGTACTGACTCCTCTGGAAAATTACATTTCACGAATTATCTTGTGTTTTACTTGTGTACACAATATGATCCTTGAATTTTGACGCAGGTGAAGAATGAATGGTTTCACAATGCTGGGGCAGGAGTAGTAGCTCATGTAGCTGACAGTTTAAAGCAACAAGAAAAGCAACTGGGATCTTCGTCGTTCATTGCTGCGAGCTTGTAGCTGTAAGTGTATACAAGTGCCCCTTTAAATGGAACATGTAACATCTATCAAATTTATCGATTATGTGAAATGATTATGTTCCATGATAACTCTATTTGCCTTTTAAGTTCCTTCTGTGGTGCCAGAATCAGACGCTAGTTAGTTTGTCTCTTCTACAACGCCTTTTTTAGCCCGTTTATTTGTATCTAAGATGTAGTGCATGATCGCGATAAAAACTTCAATAATGTTAGCAAGAAAAAAGGCAGAGAATGGATGATAAGGTAACATTAATGAGCACCATCATTGAAAGTTGCAAATTCCATACAAAAGCATGCATGATATTTCTATTCATCTTATGATTTTGTAATCAATTCAGTTTTGGAATGCCCCGCCAGCAGAAACTCAAGGAGAAGCTTTGATTCGTTTTGTCAAACCAGCACTTAGCTCTGTACATAGGAAGGAACACACACACACACTCGCAATGAACTCAAATTTCATGCGAGTAAGTCTGTCTTGCATACTGCATATTGCATACAATTTCCTACAGTGGTCCTCTGATAGGCTTAGATGTTCCGTACTCTATAAATGCCAAATTTAAATGATTTCTAATTTTGTTAAGAATAGCTTAAAGATGATTTTGAAAGTTGATTAAGATTTAATTCTGCACCTACTTTCGATAGTTGATCCCAAACAAGCCATAAAAGTGAAAGCAGGAAAGCCCCACTGTTGTACTTAGGGGTGAGCACCAAACCGTTTAAATCGATTCGAACCGATCAATCCGAACCAATTCAATCCGAGCCGTCCAAAGATCTTAATGGTTTGGTTTCACATTTTCTAAACCGACCTTGGTTCAGTTTGGTTCACGGTTTATATTTTTTAAATCGATTCTAAACTGAACCGACCTATGATATGTTAATGTATTTTTAGTAACATTCTATTGATAATTAAACATATAAGGCACTAAATAAATAAATCTTGAAAGTTAAAGAAACGAAAATATTAACAACACTTAGAAACAAAAATTTTGTGATCAATATCTAGTTTATATTTACTAATTCTTTTTTATTTATCAATGAGAATTTATATATCGAATGGAACAAGATTTTATGCAATTTAGAAAAAATATAACTTCAATTAGTAGTGTGCAAATGAACAATATCGCTAAGTGGGCATACCGATCCAAACTGACTAAGCCGAACTGTTTAAACCGACAAAACCGATGATGTTTGGTTTGGTTCACGGTTCGATTTGCAGTTTGACCCCCAAATCGAACCGTGCTCATCCTTACTTGTAATTAAGGAATCGGAATTAGTTGGACCTCTTGCTACAAATAAATTGAAGGACCCATGTTGTCAGGCAAAGCGTCTAGTCTTGTGGTCCTTAAGCTTATGTCCTTACATTGCAAAAACATCTAATCAAAATATTTATAACTTAATTCTAGTCAAACTTTGACAAAATTAAGTCTTATAGGTGCTAGGTAGTTCGGTTAGTAAATTTCGTCATGTTCTCCGTAAAAGAAAAAGAAAAAGAAAAAGAAAAACGGAAAGAAAGGACAACGATAATACTAATTGCTTCATTGTTTGAGAAAAACCAAAACGAGAATTTATGTCGGGATCAGGATCGATAATACCATTCTGGGTTCAATTGCAATGTTATCACACCGGCAAGTCCACAACTCACTTCCGGACGCTTTTTTGGGTGGTAGAAAAAGTAGAAGCCTTCGTAATACCATTTCGAGCATTCAACAATCAATGGTATTTACCTTACATGCATGGTTATTCTGGTAGCCATTGACGTGCAAGCAAAAGATGTGGCACAAGGACAACAAAAAACTCAACGGTGGTTTTTGCAAAACTGGCTCGTCTGCATTTTTACACGAACATGTAGTTTTTGTTGATAGTTGAAGGGTTAGATACAAAACTATACTCTGTGATTTACACATTTTTGCAGTTTGCTCCATGTATTTGTAACTTTTACAATAATGTCCTAAACGACTCTAAAATTAGATGTCCGTTCAAAATGGGGCGTTAAGTCTGCTCGTGCATTGGAACTTGACCTGGTCAATGGAGTTGGTGTTCTCAGCCAAATGATAGAGAAAGAAAGGGAGAAAGAAACAAAAAACAGGAGTTCATGTTGACAAATAGTAAAAAAACTCATGATTCAGTGAAATAAGTTTAGGTGTAAAGGGTGAAGTGCATTTGGTGGGAAAAACAGATGAACAAAAGCACTTCAGAAGAACTTTATATAAAGGAATTCTCTACAGCACATCCAAGCCATATGTATATCCAAATTTTGATTCAATTCCATTGAGAATTATGCTGCCTAAGATCATATTCTTCGCTGCAGTCTCCTTAGCTACACTTGCAGTTATACTCCTTGCCTTATATACACCGGTACCCCATAGGAAACCAGCAAAGAACTCTGCAGTACCTTCGCTGGCCTTGTCCTTGTACATTCGACAAACCTTAACTGCAAGCCATAGTACACATTCAGTGGTGCCATCGGCCTCTGGAGCCTATGTCTTCCACCGTGCTCTGGCTGAGGGACCTGAGAGCACGTCCCGGGTAGTTGGAAAAGCCCAAGGCTTCATAATACCAGTCGAACATTTTGCTCATTCAGCGTTCAATGTCATTTACCTCACTTTTAATACGCATGATTATTCCGGCAGCCTCAGCGTTCAAGCAAGAAACGTAGGCCACAAGGATAACGAAGAACTCACCGTGGTTGGGGGAACCGGCTCGTTTGCATTTGCACGCGGAAATGCAATATTTGGGCAGACGGACCAGCAAGGGACTAGTTTGGATGTGACATATCACATCAAACTGAATCTAAGATTCCCTAATCGATCTCAGACAATGCCGGGCTGATCAGGTGCAAGTTGGTGTAAACGAAGGCATTTTTTCTGTTGTCGTTTCGCCTAATTTCGTTACTTTACAAGGTTATTGTATCTTGAAGAGGTGAAGACAACTATATAAATATTTCGAGATGAATGTACCAAAAAAAAATATTTCGAGATGAGGAAAGGCGTAGTCCTAGTGTTTTTTTTTCTTCAAGAAACTGGTGTGTATTTAAGTCAATTCAGCAACTCAGTTTTGGACTTGTGCACGTATGAACGCATTCTACCTCTCTATTCCTTTTCTTGTCTCTTACAAGGGAGAAAATAGCCGAATAAGCTAAGAACAAGAAGTGGGAAGAAATGTGAGTGTAATGATTCTGTCTACGCCCTATCACAGGGCGTTACGTCCTTTAGAGGGTTAGCCAATACATATTTATAAGTTTAGTGGTATGTCTTATAGGCTATTCACACAGTTTCCCACATCCGATGTGGGATATCACACACTCTCCTAGTTGTTCCTTAGTGTCCTCGCTAAAGCCTAATTTCATCTTTACTCTCACATAGTTTAGAATCTTCCTCTTTGGTCATTGTTGGATACTGGCAACCAGATCAGTCTAATTTGAGTGTACCTTCGTGTCCCAACCTCCAACAACATGACTGGATACCATCTGTAACGATTCGTTTCACGGCCTCAACACATGACATTGTTTCCTCAAAAGGAGAGACTTTGTCAATGACCTTATAAGTCTCTTCCCATAAATTCATAAGTACCTATTGACTAACTCTTTTGAGAGAGACATTGTCCTGTGATAGGGTCACAGACTGAGTTACTAGAGATGGTATCAGAGCAGACTTTCAAAAGCTCAGTTTGGTTGCCAGAGGTTGGGACACAAAGACAATAGTTGGTTCTCTAGTTTTGCCCTTTTTCTTTGATTGAGTTCTAAGCAGTGATTTGGGTGTAACTAGTGATGGGTTTTGTGCTTGAGTTGGTGGTTGCTGGTGGGTTTGGGCTTGAGTTACGAGTATGATGGCAGTTGGAGTGTGTGTGTGTGTGTTTCTCTGAGAGAGAGAGAGAGAGAGAGAGAGAGAGATGGACAGTGGTGTTTGGGGGGTGCGATGGCGTTTGGTGGGGGGATGATAGTGTGCCGGCAGTGGTGCCAGCGGTGCCAGCGGTAGTAGCTGAAGAAGTGAAAGACAGTTTAAGGGCAATTTCTGTAGACCACAAAAAGTTATTTGGAGCCCTAATTTTTATTGATAGACGCTTAACGGAATGGAGTTTTGTGTAAATATATTACAAACCACAAGGAACGTAGTGTAATTATTAAAGTTAGTAGGAGCTAGGTGTAATTAAGGTAAACCGTAGTCTTTTGTTTTTTGTTCTCGTTTCCAGTAACACACAAGTCCAAGGACGCCTAGTAAGGATTCCAACTGTGCGAAGAGGTGCAATCCAGGACTCTAGTAAGGCTGCATTTCCCAATTTTTGCAAATTCCACACCAAAGCATGTCTGATGTTTCTATTGATAGTGTGATCGTTCAATCAATTCAGTTTTGGAATGTCGAGGCAGCCAAAAGAAACTCAAGGAGAAATTTTCCTTCACTTTATCAAACGAGCTACCCCTTGGGGCTGTAGTCTGTACATAGGAAAACACACACTTGTAATGAATCAAACTTTCATGCGAGCAAATCTATCTTACATACAGCTTCCTACACTGAATGGAAACGTCAAGATCTTTGAAAGGAGACCACTCATTAGACTAGTACTACAAAGCATTACATGATAGAACAAGCATTGCTGTTTTCATCGCTGAAGTATTCGCTCGTTTGCTCATCAATGATGGTGGAGTAAACAGGTTGCTGATAGTAACCATGTTCATGACCATTATAACCATGTTCGTAATAGTTGTACGAAGAGGGAATCTCGGTTATGGAGTACGTGGTTGGAGGGCTCTGAAGTTGGTATTGAATCTGATCGGGGTAATGCTGGTTGAAGTCATGGTATTCCGGGTTATATGGGAATGGCCACAACTCGGCGTGCCTTCCATTCCTCCTCGCTCTTCTCAGGACCTTTTCTTGATTGACATATCCGGTGACCGTCACCTTCTGCATGATCAGGTCTATATCGACGTTATCGACTCCTATAAACAACATTCAAGAAAAGGTTAATCAACAAAAGGCCTAGAATAGGAGCTCAAGTTTATTAATATTCAAGACTTGAACCATAGTACTTCTTTGTCTTAGTTTTTGGTCCTCTGAAAGGTTTAGATATTCCATAAGACCGAAATCACTAGCAATATAAGTGAGTTCAGCTTGCCATATTGCGATGAAAATGTGAAATTTAAAGGAACCGTTGGACAGTTTTATAACTTCTGCAGAAGGAACACAAGGAAAGAGTATATAAACAAGGCATAGATGACCGCAATCCCTTCCTTGTTTGCAAGGAATCAGATTGCTGCTTCTCCATTTGACCCTCCAAAGGTAAGGCCTTTTTGAGATGAAAAAGTAGCAGCAAAAACCAAAGAGGAGTTGAGGAGTGATACCATCTAGCTTTTGGAGAGATTTCCTGAGCTTGCTCTCGCATCCAGGGCAGTCTATGGTCACTCTCATCTCCACAATCTGAGTGAATCAAATAAGTTGGACATTATGATCTTTTATTTTTCTTTTTGTGGAAACGTGAAAACAAAAATAAAAAGAAAAGAAAAGGAATTGATAAACCCTACATTGCCCACTTGATTATCATTACCAAGGCAATAGCGAAAGCAGGAAAGCCCCACTGTTGAAATTATGCAGCTTTATGAGGAATTAAGAATTAATTGGATCTCTCAGCAGGACGATATGAAGAAAGTAAATTGAAGGCCCCAGGTTGTTAGGCAAGGCGTCTAATCTTGTCATCTTTTTTTTTTTGTTAGTTTAGATCATGTCTACCAAAAAAAGGAAAAAAATGAAGAAAATGTCAAAAATTGTGTAGCTTCGTTCTCGTCGCATTTTTGACAACAAAAGCAATATTGGTGTTAGTTAGTACAGCTACTAAATTTCATTGAATTTCAATGGCCTAAATACCAAAAAAAGAAAAAAAAACGACGATAACAATAAGTGCTTCGGCCCTTGAGCAAAGCCAAAGTGAGAATCCACGTGGTAAGAAGTAGCGACTCTCTCATTCATTTTGACATAGAAAACCAATAGAGGGAGTGTCGTGCATATCAACGCGTGCCTCTAAAGTTACATACATTCGAAAAACTTAGTCCAATTAAATGAAAGTGTGTTCTCCGTAATCGATACAACTATGGAACTTCTCTTCTGTAACATCCTCACAATTTAGTTATTGTTGGTAGTAGGATATGTTTCCCGACAAAACATCCCCCAAAAAAAAAAAAAGATGGAGAGAGAAGAAGCGAAGCAGCCAACGTTAACGCTACGAAACGGATCCCCTGCAGTTAGCAATATAACAATACTATATCTGGATTGACCGTTCCCGGATACAATTGCTTTAGAAATATATGGTCGAATTAGCAACAAGCAATTCTTTATTGTGGCGTTTACCTAAAATATTGTCACAAGTGCAGGTCTACAACTCATTACTAGGAGGCCGAGGCAGAAGAAACTCGTTTTCTCAGTTTTTACGTAGCAACCCAACGAGTCTTAACGTCTAAGATGACAGCCAGAGACTTGGAAATTAAGTAATTCATAACACCGTCAACCTTTCTTTCTTTACATATTAAGCCTATAAGTTCAGCTCATTAACTTATCAAAAGTGGCCTGTTGGAAATTTTAAAAAAAAAAAAAAAAAAAAACCTTAGCTAAACTCAGCAGGTATCAAGGGCACGTACATGAGGAATTATATGGTGAAAAGGTGTTAACTTGGTTTTAATTTATATAGGCCATGTATTAATTAATGATAGAAAACTCCTAATTGACACTGCAAATTGTTGCAGAAAGAAAGACAACGGTGAGCGAAACCCCTTATACATTTTAGGGTCGTGCTGATGCATATAATGTTAACCTCGCTTCTGCTAATTGATGATGTCTTCGCAACTCAAACTTGTGAATTAGAGGTCGTCAATGTGATACTAAGTAACTTCGCACGTACTTTTCACACTTACTCAATGTGAAACTAAGTAACTATACACGTGAACCTCAACATAAAATGAGCACAAAGCATGCTCAGAGAGAAGAGGAGAGGGGGGGGGGGAGAGAGAGAGAGAGAGAGAGAGAGAGCTGAGAGGGCTCACCGTCATGTTGAGATCGACTCTTAAGAAGGGTAGAAGAAATGTGAGCTCTCTCTTTCTTGAAGTATTTATATATGGCGAGGTCTCTTCTGTGGTTGAAGATGGTGGGAGAAAGAGTGTATATATAGAGGTTTTGAAAGCCTCTCTTGATTGGAGAGCAAGTAATAATAATACAAATATACAGTACTACAAGATACAGAATGCTGAGGAGAGGGGAGATAAGAAAGAATAATCTAATGGTCCGAAGCCACTATTCATTACACCTTTTACTCGTCTTGTGGCTTGCTTCTTAGCTGCAACTTTGGGGTTGAGGTCCCTAAAGGAAACCACAAAGCAAGATCCTTGGAATATATGGATCTTCAACGGCAATGGTCAAAGAACCTCTTTCACAACGTAGCCATATGGCGTGCTTGTTTAGTTTTAACGAATTGAAGAGAGCCAATGGAAATACATTAACAACATTTACGCATCATTGAGAAGATATATATGATTTACTATTCAACCGGAAAGAGAGTGGTTTTCAGATGACGTACTATTCAATATAGATGGAAAAATATCCAACAATCTCTCACTGCATATTCTTAACTCGAGACATAATTGTTGCTAGCCTAACTTGGCTACACATCTTCGACCATCTTTGGAGCAAATGTTTAACGGCCAAACTTCAAAACCGGTCAAATCGGAACGTGTGACATGCCGCTAATTTACATAAATGCCTAAACATATCACTCTGATTCAAACGTGAAAAAGCTAAAAACGTGAAAAAGAATACAACGAGGATTTGAAGCAACTATCCTCAAACTGAGTTACTCAATCCACGCATCCAAGAGATTAATTAGAGTTTCTTACCTTTGTAACTGGCCCCCTTATTAGAACAAGCTTTGTGTAGTTTCATGCCATTTCTACCAACAGAAATGTGAATCAATGGATGCCGCGTATTAATTTGTTGTACATCAATTGTTTCTTGAAACTAAATTTGCTAAACTAAAGATCGAAATGCCATTAGTAAGAAGTACGAATATAAAAATACAGATATCGCAATCGTATCGTAGATAAACATTCAATGTCGCTATATGTAACTTTGAATTTGTATCATGAATAGTGAACAAGGGTATCCTTCTACATGGGATCTTGTACAATTAGATTTTTTTGCAGAAGGTACAGGTTCACTTCTCCTACCTGCCATAAAGAATTGCTTATTCACATCACACTTGGCCATTAATTTGAAATTAAACAACGACCTTTCAGAGGTTTAGTCTCCCAGTACCATTTTCTTAATGTGATGCTACCTCACTCTAGGTTTGAATGATTTCACATGTATGACGCAAAATAGAGAGAAAAAAAATCTGATAATATAGCGTTGACACGGTATTTGTCTTGGAAATTTACATGAAAGTGACCCCCTTAAGATTTATTATATCTTATTAGTTCCACTTCCACAGCCAACTTACCATACAATTTCCAGGTAAGTGCTGGAAATTGACATGATGTGCCAATATTGGCAAGCGACAAAAGACTGCAAAAGTTTTGCAAAGTGATTCCTCGCTTTTATGTATGACGATTCTGAACTTTTTTCGTCGAGAACTTTTTTAGCGATTTTTATTGAACAGTACCTCTGCCATAACAATTGGGAATTAGAATGTACGTTCGAATGTTTTCACAAAAAAGAAAAAGGAGGACTAAAAAAGGAAGTGATCTTTTCGGAATCTGTAAATGTCATGCAACGTTGGCGGATATAGAATAGACTTGCACTTTAGCGCCTTTTAGGGTGTAAGCCGGCTGAAAACCCTTTTTCCGATGGCCAAAAAGAAAGAAAGGAAGATGCTTACCTTGAAAATATCCATTGGAAATATCTACTTTTCATCTGTGAAGCCTGTATCAACTCCTAAAGATGCCTGTTTTGTTGTTCGTTGGATCTCTAGCGACAAATAAATTATGAGTATGACAAATAAGAGCGTGACATCTACTCCACCGCGTAAGCTTGCAATACTCCTTTTTGCAATTGCATAGGGTGACCATTTTGTTATTTCATTTGTCAACTCTTTGCTATGGTGGCATTTATACAACCCTGAAGGCCCTTACCAGTAGGCAATTGACTTTCTTTTGATGCTCTAAGACGGTATTAGAGTGAGTTGATTTCACATCTTAGTGTTGACCAACTTAATTCATTCATGTTTTTGTGCACCACAAATGAAGGTTAAAATGAGGTGACCCAGAGCGTAGCTGGCATAGTTTAAGCTTGCAAAAACATGTTGAGGTATGAATTCGGATGAGTCTAGCTAAAATGTTTTTGTCTTTCTTATGTTTGTTACAGTATTTCTTATCTAACCGAGCTCATAAGTTAACCACATCAAATTTTTAATCTTGGTAGAAAGATTACTAGTAGCTCAAAAAAGTCCTATGTGCGACCTGAGGGACAGATGAGCCCAAATATTTAGCTTTGAAAAGGAGCTTCTTTGTACGTATACATGTGCTAAGACTATAAAAATCTATACTAATTCGCAGACATGAAGTTATCAAAAGACGTAGTCATCGCCATCTTCTTCACAGCTGGAAGAAGGTTACGACCGGAAAACAAGAACTAGAATAACAAACCAAAGAACAGGAAAACCCTACTGGCGTGGTTCTATTACAAGCATGGAAACCCCACAATTATCACGATAAGATCCTGCTACATTAAGTGCTGGATTTGTATAGGCCCTCTCACACTGACTATAGGTTCGAAGAAAATAACAAAGGAGTTTGTCTTGGTTGCAAAGAAGACAATGCTTAAAACACAATATTGGTGCAACCCTCCACAATACGACGGTTAACGGTTACTCTGTATGGAAGGTCGCATTTATGCGAAAACTTTTAGCGATAAATTTTATCAGTATTTTTTTAGCGTTGGTGTTCTTAGAAGTCATTAGTTGTCACTGTGGAGAGTTATAACTTCTTCCTACAACCACCGTTGCAGCCAAATATTTTATGATCCAAAAATATTTTCATGAAGGAACACATAGACATTTAGGGCTCTAGACGGCCTTCATTAAATGCCTTCTATAATTAGAAGACAACTTGGATATTGCTCTTAATAATGCACCATCTTCAAAGTATAATATTATTCCGTTTCTCTCACTTGGAAAGATAATGCAGGCTTTGCAGGGACGACATGTTTATGTCGCGATCACTGTTGCAATTGGATATTTGAGTTTATGCAAAGCTGGGCGCTACAAGTAGTAGGCGGCGATCGAGCTGAATTGTGGGCAATTTGGTGTGGACTAGAGGTTGCTTTGATATGCGGATTCTGTAGAGTGGTTGTAGAATCAGATGCTTTGGAAGCTTTGAGAGCTATTTTGAAACCCTCCGAGCTGATGGTGATATTTTATATCTCATATTCATGAGTTTTTGGATAAATCATGATAGTATAGTATTGCATATCATTTGTTTGGCGAGAAATTAATGCTTGCGCTGAGCCACTGACTTACTAGCCAAGGCTAGCAAATCAACGAGTACAGAACCACACATCCTACCAGAGACCGTGTTGTCAGATCTCAAGTTGGATTTAGAAGGATGTCGTCGTTGCCATAGAAGAGCTCTCCTTAGTAAAAATTTTTCTTTTGTACCAAAAAAGAAGAAGTTTTAAGGGTTGAAGCACATCACGTCACATCACAATTATCATTATTTTTTCTTTTGGGAACAGGGCAAAGAATCCCCTAAACCACATATGAGAGTCATACAAGGCGAAGGTTGCACACAATGGACACTGGACGGCCAAGTCAGAAAATTGGCCCATAAATTTTGATGCTTGAAAGTTATGGGTAGAATCATTTGTTTGCATAAAACACATCCAACACACCCACGATGCAATTGTGCCACCATCACCACCGGTGGCGGAGTTAGAATTTCACTCCAGGGTATGTTAAAAATATATCGAAATTAATAAATTTTTTTATAAGTAAAATAGCACAAAAAAAAACAAACATAGTGCATTTTTCAATAATACACAAAAAAATACGAAAAAGCACAATTAATGCTTAATTCTCAAATGCATAATTAACAACCTAAAATTATCAAACAAATAATTAATGCTCAAATGGAAAAAAAAATTGTTCAAAATGCACATATTCGACAATGATGTTTCACTTTTGCTGTAATTCTTTATGTTTTCTATTACTTCTAACCTTCATGTTTGAACTTTGAATGCCCTAATATTGTACTTTTTCCCTTTTAAATATATATTTTTGGAATTTGTTTTTGCTATCCCATTTAGTGTTTCACTTTCTGCTGTAGTTTTTGGTGATTTCTATAGTTATAGGTGATGAGAACAGGGTTACTTGACAATTGAATATAACTTTACTTACGATTCAGTTCAATATTCAGCGCTTTAGCTGTAACAAAGTGTTCAATTAAATTTTAGAAAAGTTATTTAATACAGAATTAATCTACGCATGTATTCGAAAGTTCATCGGCTAAAGTTTAAGAGTCTTTGTCGTTGGAAAGGAATAAAGTCTTAAAATATCAAGAGGAAATGACTAAGAGTCTCATGGGCAAAATATCCTACATTTGCCAATATCTTCCGGCCCTTTCGAAAGTAAAGCTCTTCCTAGAAACCTCCTTATTGAAAGTACAAGTTGGTAATTATATAATTTAGAGTTGTTGTCATATATTTCTTTTCTTAACTGACTTTCTAGTGTCGATATGAATACACAATGTCATAACCTAATTACTTATGTTCAAGTTGTTTAGTTCCTTTAAGAATTCCGCCAGAGCACTGGTTTGCATATGTATAAACCTAATAAAATAGGATGAACTTGATGATTTTTCACCATAAAACTATAACATTCTTTTCTCTCATGCCAAAACAGATCGATAAAAGTTGTCATCCTCTGTAATCTGTATGGCACAAAACTTATGCAAAAACTCAAGATTATCCATTCCTATGAGCTATGATACTAAAAAGAAAACAAATAAATTTTGTAGAGATGGCAAGATTAAGGTGAAATTAACAGTTTTGGAACGTACCCCTTGTCGCCGGCGGTGGGTTCTTGGCTGCCGGTGGAATGAAGACCGAAGAAGACTGAAAGATATTGGCGTCGGTGGAGTGAAGACCGGAGGTCGTCAGACGTCAGTGACTGTGTCGTCGTCGTCGCCCATCAGCGCGTAGATCTAGAACCAGATCCAGACAGCCCAGATCGTGAGCTTGTGTCGTGGGCTCGTGGCCGCCGTCGCCTTTCTGCGATTTGCCAGAGTGAGGCGCCGTGGCCGTGAGATGGTGAGAATTGAGAGAGGTGAGAGGTCGTATTGTGAAAATCGAAAGGAGAGAAAGAGAGTCGTGAAAATTGAAAGAGAGAGAGAGAGAGAGAGTCTGAAATTCTGAATAAACTATATATATATATATATATATATATATATATATATATATATATATATATGGGAGCTGATCCGTTGACAGTGCTAGCAAAATAGGCAAAGTTGCCAACGCGATCTGGCCATCCACGCGCGATCTGTGGACGTTATAGATCTTTTTTTTACTTTTTTTTTAAGTCCGTCCGCTACATTATGTAACAGACGATTTTTTGACAAAAATATCCTCTAGCTTAAAAAGAGCCCGTCCGCTACATTATGTAGCGGATTAGTTTTCGGACCTTTTTTCTCTTTCTGTCATCCATGTTCTCAGTTCTGTATGTCTCTCTCTCTCTCTCTCTCTCCTCAATTCTCAATTATATCTGTTCGCTACATAATGTAGCTAACTGCTTAGCGGGCAAATTTAAAGCTACACTATCTAGAGAGAGATTTAATCTATACGAGCTCATTAACCATTGGACAGGAAATGTGGGTCTGTAGTTGCAGTAGTTTAGTGCTTTTCCTGTTCACCTGGTACAACAATACATCTAGAATGACAATGATATTAGGGTTAATTACAAAACTGTCCCTTGTGGTTTACACATTTTTGCACTTTGCCCCTCGTGTTTACAACTTTTGCAATAATGTCCCTTGAGGTTGACAAAACCATTGCAAATAGCTCCAAAACCGAACGGCCGTTCAAGTTCAGCCGTTAATGAGCCCACGTGCACAGCACACCTGGTTTTTGCATGGGTAGATCGGTCATTTTCGATCCCAATCCCTCTGAAAACTCTAAACCTCCATTACTTTATTCTCTCTCTTCCTCTCCGAAACCCTAAATTTGATGTTAAAACAAACATCACATGAACTAGGGAGTTTGACACATGTCAAATCTATTTAAGCACAAAGTGATCCAATTGATGCTCCCAAAGATTTGTGATTTCTTATATTTTGCATATATAATTTGCTTTTGATTCTTGTCATACATTGTTCCAGCATCTTACACAACAAATATTTTTCTGAAAACATTCCCAAAGAAATTGGGGATTTGAAGGAGATGGAAGTACTGGACTTGGGATATAATAACTTTAATGGACCATTTGCCTGTGACCTCAGCAATAATCTATCCTTGTCAATTCGCTACCACTGCCAGCAAAAACCCCCCTTGCGGAATGCTGTAGAAGCATTGATGTGATAGGGTATGTTGATGGTGATTGTGGTGGGTTTGTGGCGGGTGATGTAAGGTGAGACGGAGCAGGGAAAGACGAGGGACAGGTGGTTGTGGCGGTGGGGGATCGGCGGTGGTGCTGGATTTGCGGCGGTTGTCGAGGGCTTGGGACTGGGCGGCCTGGGCAGCGATGAGGCAGAAGAGACATTCATTGAGGCAGGAGGCACAGACGCCGACGCCGCTGCGGAGATCGGTGGCGTGGTGCTTCTTGCACCTCATTTACATGCGCACTGTGGGCATCTACGTATGTGGGTGTGGCGTTTGAAGATCTGATCACCTGATCAAGAACCCATTAGTCAGATTTCTGTAATTTGCAAGCAAGAACCTGAATTAGAAAGATTGGGATCAATTGGATCACTTTGTACTTAAATAGATTTTACATATGTCAAGCTCCCTAGTTCAGGAGATGTTTGTTTCAACATCAAATTTAGGGTTCTAGAAGAAGAAGAAAGAGAAGAAATTAATGAAGGTTTAGGGTTTTCAAAGGGATTGGGATCGGAAATGACCGATCTACCCATGCGAAAACCGGGTGTGCTATGCACGTGGGCTCATTAACGGCTGAATTTGAACGGCCGTTCGGTTTTGGAGCTATTCGCAATGGTTTTGCCAATCTCAAGGGCATTATTGCAAAAGTTGTAAACACGAGGGGCAAAGTGCAAAAACGTGTAAACCACAAGGGACAATTTTGTAATTAACCCATGATATTAATATCAAAACAAACTGTATACAATGAATAAGAAGCACGTGCTAGCCCTAATTGCAAGAGTAGTTTTGGCTTCTACAAAAGCAATGCTTACTCTGGGGCTGGTTGCACCACCTGCTTCTGAAGTTGTAGAGTGCTTTGGCAAAACCCACGTACGCTTTGGCATTAAGGCTGGCGCTAGCATTTTAGAGCATGGAATTTTATGGAGTCTCAATTAAGGCAGCAGTACAGCTAGATATTTAGCACAGTACAAGTTGCAGCCGTGAACTGCCGGAAAGTATTCGGGACTACTAATGCTGGTCGGAATTGGGCCACAGTTTACTGAAAGCAGATAACTAAACAAGATTTCTTGATCAAGAACTAGGCAAGAAGTCTAAAGCGTCATCTAAGATTTCTCTTGCCTCCCAAGACCTTAAGTGGCTTTAAACCCCTTTTAGTTTTCTTTACACAACTTAACAGTGCCAGTGGTAATAGCCATCCAGCCCACTGCTGTGAACAAATTAGTGGACTAAAATGCTTAGGATTGCAACCTCTGTGTGTATTTATGAAGGCATGATGCGAACTATTGATAAACACTATAAACAGTAATCGGAATGTGCAACAATGTCCAGGGGAATAAAACCAAACGGATCATCGATCAGCAATGGAAACAGCATACTGTTGGATCTTGTGAGAGCAGGAAAAAAATGTCATTTTCTTGATTATTAGAATGGAGTGCCATTTATCAGAAAACAATTTCCAAGAATATATGCAGAGACATATCCGCATAACCTGATTGTTTAGATAGTGATGAGAACTATGTCATAGAAAACATCAGACCTTTTTATTTATACAAAGCTACTAACCTTGGTATTTTCATTATATCTGTCTCATTTACGAGGCCAGCCAGTATATAACAAGCTCTCTGATACTCCGAAAAATAACTGTCAGCAGAAACTTTTGAACTCTTTCAGCCATGGCAGAAAAAGAAGGAGGAGTTGTCAAGAAGGGACAGAACGAGGGGATAAAGATGGCAGTTGCGCTACTCGAAGAATTTGGACTGCCACTCGGACTTCTCCCACTTGCAGACATAATCGAAGTAGGTTTTGTAAGGAGCACTGGCTACATGTGGATCCTACAAGCAAGGAAGGTCGAACACAAATTCCAAATGATTAGCAAGCTCGTTAGTTACGACACTGAAATAACCGGCTATATCGAGAAGAACCAGATCAAGAAACTCAAGGGAGTGAAAGCTAAGGAGCTCATGCTGTGGCCTCCGGTTGGTGAGATAACTGTTGATGACCCACCCGCTGGAAAGATTCATTTCAAGAGTTTTGCCGGCATCACCAAAACTTTTCCAGTCGAGGCGTTTGCTGCTGGCCAGTAATACGCGCAGCAGATACAGGCTCTGAAAAGTTCTCTGTGGTCTATGCCAACTTGTTCTCCCATTTACGGCTTCTTTTGATGGGATTACAGTTTGAAAATAAAACTTCAGTGACGTAAATACTTTGGTGAATTTTCTTCTCCAATATGTGTGTCTTTGTGTGTATAGCAATTTACCAGAACTAGTATGATCTAGCTTGGTCTAGTCACAGAACAAGATCGAGCTCATTATCTCAACGTAGCCACTGAATTAAATTTAAAAGACTGAGTGTATCGAAAAGGTAATCAACGTCTGAACCTCCTTAAGTGTAATGAGGTACATGCTTATTCGAGGAATTAAGTCCACATGTCATCTAATATGGTCCTGTATATCAGAGAGTTTTTAGCTATTGAAGTCGTGCCTGAACTGAAAAACTCAAACTTGTTCGACTTATGTGGAGAGATTCTAACACAAACATAATGATAGTTTTACTCTTAGCAACAGAAGTAGGGGCAGAACAACAGGAATCACATACCTACACAAAATTCTGGAGTTACAGATTTGCGTAACTATTGTGGATAACTTCTCTTGATAATTGGCATATATTAAGGAAAAAGGAGATCAACCATGTTTCGACAACCAAGAATGCAATTTAACATAAGCAGTTTGATCTATCATATGTTCGTTCGGTAAAATGAAAGAAAAGCATATAGTTGATCACTCGGTCAATTATAGCTTTGAAACTCTGAAGCAAATTAGTAAACGAACTTGCAGATATGATACAAACAAGCACAATTCAGAACAGAGTACCTTTGAATAAGAGAGATGTGCATCAATCCTTGGAAACAAGTGAATAAGAAGACAAAAATCCAAATTTATCCATATACTGATACTGATCTTCTGTGACAAGATTCTACAATAATATATGAACTTACTAGACAAAAAGTGACTTACTTTCTTCCTGGCAAAAAGAGTCTCAAACAGTTTTGCAGTAGTACGTTAATGTTGAATAGATTCTACACAAGACGCCTACAAACCCCAAGAATCGAAGACGTGCAAGGCCAAAAGGGTGTGATGGTACCCCTCCTCGATTTATTCTTCGTTCACCTTGTGAAGGAGTAGGGTTTCAACAACAAAATCTTCCCAGTCAATATCGAATTGCATCTTCCTCCGCTTCTTCCCAACTACATGTGTTGCAAGACTGGAACAGCATCCAATGGATTCATAATTTTTTCAATGCGGAGCTTAGCAGCCCTTATCTTTGCTCTCCTTCTCTGACATCGCATCCAATCCAACAATTTTTTTGCAGTATCTGTTTGAGGAGAAGTTCTTCGCTCATTTGCGAATTGCCTTTCCACCAGTGGAAAGATGTGATAGATTCATGAGCTCTCTTTCTTATCGTCCTCCTATTCACTCCACTCTCCAATATTGACTGATTCTCAGTCTTCCTCCACATATTCCGAATTAATGGCACTCAAACATTCATGCAAAATCTTGAGCTTCTCGAGATCCTAAACACTCCAGCTTGGGGAACATTGCTTCAAAATATTGAGGATGGTCATCTGTATAATTATCCCTACTCAAACAGTGATTGACAAGATCATCCATATCAAACCCGACAAGCTATAAATTCCCCCTCTCCTTCCCACACTTCGCCATTGATTTCATCTCCATATACTGAATCACAAGCGGCGCATTCTTCGTCACATTCTTAACCGTCACGTCCATCCCCCATGGCAACGCAAGCGCAACATCCACGAGCCTCTCCCGAAGCTCTCTATACCTCAACCTACAAGTGGCAACCACCACATGCAACTCGTTCGCCAGATCCTCAATCCGTAAATCAATCCCATTCAACTGCGTGGCAAAGGCCAAAACCACCACACCACCGGCAGCGACTCCTTCCCGTGGTCGCAAACCACTTCACCAATCACTGATCGCCCGTTCATAAGCATCCACAACATCAAACTCCGGTAACTTCAGCCCTAAGAGCTCAACGACCCGGCCAACCATTCGCCCTAATTCGTGTATATTGCACCCACCAACGGCCGGATCCTGCGTGATCGGCACAGTATTACTATTCTTCCTCACTACAACATAAGCACAGACACCTATCAATATAGGCAGCCAATCACCTTGCCCATACTCCCCCTCCGTGATTCTCTCGACCACAACCTTAACCACGTTCGGCAGCGTAGACGAAAACTCTAACCTAAACAACCAATCATCGATCATAACCTAGCGTAGGCGAAAACTCTAACCTAAACAACATATCCTCCATCATCTTAGTGCGTGTTTGGATTTGAAAAATATCATCGCAAAAAATCTCACTTAGATAGTCATAGGATGGATTTGAAAATATCATCGCACTTTTGGTTTTTATTCGATGGCATCAATTCAGTTGTGTTCCAAGACTTGATTTTTACTGTGAATCTCTGGGTTCGTCTTCATGACATTCCAGCCGAATTTTGGGGAAGTTTCAGCTGTGGAGTGTGGACTGGTCGGATTATCGCCGTCAGAGGCGCGATTACTTCCGTGTCCACGTGCGAGTTTCCGTTTCTGATCCTTTGGTGACTGGGATTTATGTTCCCACTGTTGAGGGGCATTGTAATTGGATTTTGGCCTCGTATGAAAAGGTATTCCGTGCTTGTTATGGTTGCGGGGTGATCGGGCATATAAATTCAGATTGTTCCCTAATTCTCGTTCAAGCTAGACAACTGTAGGACTCGGTTTTGGCTCGCTACCCCCCTATGGTTAATGCTCGGGTCTATTATCAAGCTCACCGTTCGATGTTCACTCGTAAGTCTCCGTGCGTATGCGAATACCAACTGGAATCGCACAAGCTATGTAATTAGATAATGTCTCCTTGGATGGTACTTTGGAAGGTGGCAGTAGTGGTCCTTCATTATCCGCTCAGGGTAATCCCTCGCCGGTCACTGGTTTTGAGATTGGTTTGTCTCCGGTGTCCTCTGCGACATCATATTTTTCTTGTGCAGACAGTTCGCCTTCTCCGACAAACCAGCGTCCAGGAAATTTGCCAGACATTTCGTCGGAAACTCTGCGGGGAAATATGTCGGAAATCCTTCCACCTTGCCGGGAATACGACCGCCGATGAGTGTTGGTCCAAGTTCCGATGTTGCCGGTGTTGTGGCGTCCGAGGTTGCTTCGACACATTGTGCTCACAGCTGTCCATTCACCTCCTTTTGTACCCCCCTCCTAGTTCCCCGGCCTTCCACATTTGGATCCCCTCCTCTATGGATTTTGCTACCGAGGAAGTAGTTAAACCCCAACCCAACCCGTCATGAATCTCGGTGCTCTGTTCATGTCCTCCACTTTTTCAACAGACATCAGCGTCACCTTCGGTTCATCAGGATTCTTCTTCCTCAACGACTAGCTCTGGCAAGCGTGCTCGTGACTATGCTATGGCATTGGAGGGTCCTGAGTTAGCGGGGAAAAGGCTTAAGATTGTTTCTTCTTCGTTGGAGATTTCTATGACTGACCTGTGTGCTGATTTGTTTCGGGATCGTCATCCTCCACTTCATCTGGCTCACGGAAACGTGGTCGCCAGGATACCGTGGTCTTCGAATCTCCCGCTTTGTCTTTGAAGGAACCCAAGCTTCGTTTGGACTTTGGACAATACTTTGCCTCACCCCCCAGATCCAAACTAGAGATGTTCGAGCCACACCAGGTGTACAAATTTTGTTCCAGATGACTTCTATACGTAGGAAGATGTATTCGTTGCATATCGCCCTGGAGGTGTCTTGCTACTTTTGCTTATCGATTAGGATCAGGTGCTCGGCAGGAATGGCTTTTACCTGCGGATCGTCTTTCTTGATTGTGGTCATTGCTGATTCTACTCACGTGGTGTTTTGTTACCTATAGTTACTTTTGTATTCATCTACTTACGTCGGATGGAGTTGTCATCCGTGTTTCTTTTCTTACTTTAACTTACTTGGTGCCATCCTTGTTATGACTTTGTATATTCCCTCTTCTACTTGGTATATATTTCTATCTTCTATCAAAAAGGATGAATTTACCAAATTCTATGATAAATTTGAAAAGATGAGTTGGTATGCTTTGGCAGTGGTGGAGACTAGTTTTTTTCCTTTCGAATTCCTCCTAGAAATGTAACTGCATTTTAAGAAAAAATATTTTTTGCTAACTTCACATATAAACAAAGATGATTCCCTTTCACTAGTTTGAAACCATACACCATCAAATTATCTGGGTTCAATTTTTCAGATGTAAACCTACATATAAGATACTTATTTCTACAAAATCGCTCAAACATCGAAACAATTCCATGAATTTGTAAATTAGTGAATTTTAAAAGGAATGGATTTTGAAATGCAAGAAGACTCTTAGTTTCTTTATAATTGTAATCGGTGTGCGACCTGACTGTCCCAATCCGAATGTAGGTGCCAGTTGAACCATTGATATCGCCCAATTGGGCGTATTAGTTTTCAAATTCCTTAACCACACCGCACGACGAACAGACCAAGTTGCCCGTGTTGTAGTTGGATTCGAGTGTTCTACAGCCGCATTTCTTGCAAGGATGAGAACCCTCCATCGTTTTACGAAAACAATACTGAGTTTTTGTGGGTTTTCGTTAATTTGTAATCCTCGTAACCTTTAAGTAAGAAATACAATTAAAAAATGATAGTATAAAACTTGGCTTTCTTTTGCAACTTAAGCATATTATTTTGTCTTGCGATGCCTTTACTTGTGAACATCTTCGGCAGTATATTTTTTTTGGTTGGGAAAGTATGATTAGGTTTTTCACTCCTCCAGGCCGGGTAGGACCACATGGGCGACAAAACTCTCCCTACCAAGATTTAACGCAACTGCATTCCCAGAGTTCAAAACCAAGACTTCTGATTAAGTTAGGACAACCTTTTACCGGCTGACATACGCGCTTGGTGGTTTGATTTGAGGGAAAGGGCTCAGAGAGAAATAATGGGTATGAGAAAGTTTCGGCAGTATATCGTCGAAGTGCCTATATGCTTGATATTCTTAACACATCATAATTTTTTTCTGTAAAAGATACTCTGTATTAAAAAGCAATGGACCTTCATTCCCAGCTTCTTAAAACTAAATTGACAGCATGGGTCGCTAGAAGGTGAACTACTTTCTTAACTCGTTATTATTGTTAAATTCATATTTCGTTCTTGTATGCGATGTTCCAACTATTTAAGGATATAATGCCTGCAATAGGTTAGTATTGACCGGTGGCATGGGGTCAAATAACGAAGAGAAGTAAGGAACATTTGTTGAATTGTAGTGGCACAATTGTTAATCCTTGTTCTAGTAGAGGTAACGTTATCAATGAGACAAGATGGTGGCTAAAGATGTGACGGGCAGAGCGTTATTTTTAAGAAAAGCGAGGCCGTTTATGTAGCAGCGGCACAATATGCAATTTAGTGGCAAAAACTGTGAAGTTGTAGAGTCGTAATTTCAACTCATGGCATTTTGTTGAAGTACAAGTAGATGATTTACTCGCATTTCATATGTGTACATACATGAAATTGCCATAGGTCGATGAATATTAGCTCAACTTACGTACAAAAGATTCTAAGTAAGCGAAACTTTAATTACTAATGTCGGAGATCAAATTCCCTCTTCCGTTGTGGTTTCAGTTCCAACGTGACAACAATCTTTACAAATTTTCCCGTCGAGCATTTATTCGATACCCAACCGCAAAAGTTTTAGAGACTCAACAGTGACAAACATTATGCCTCTTGATACATTACAACAGCTCTGGAGATGGTACAAGTCACACTTACTGTGATCATGTATTTGACTTTCAAGTTCACCAATCCAGAACATACAATCAATCGATCATTGGCAACCATGAGTCAACATCCAAAAGGTGTTCCGTAATATGCTAGATGTACAGCAACGAATTCCTTCACGAGAAGCCCCTAGTTAGCGTCCCAGCACTCTAAAGCCAGTCCCTATTGGGGGAGGGGTAAGCCCTACTTGCTATTCGAGCAAACTTCCCGGCTTCTACATATGTGTCCGGCTCTCGGTAAGTGATGCTGCACACGTCAAAAGATGAACACAGAGAATATATATCATAGAGCATCGGTCTCGCCACAGTATCCTGTACGTCTGAGCTCTCCATCTGGCACAAGCTTAATAAGTTGATCCATGCCTCTTATTGTATGCATAAACAGTCTCACCGTGAGAAATTCCTGAAGAATATTGCGATGATCAAAAGAGAAAAAAAAAGAAGGCAAAAACAGATGAATAAACTGGATTTGTGGAAAAAATTGCTGCAAGTAAATGCATCCGAATTAAAGGGCTCATTCTGGTTATTTTATTGCTATTCAACCAAGGATAATATGTACCCGGTTCTTCCATGCATCTAATAGATCAAACCCCAGACCTCAAACTCATGTGACATCATAATATATATGTACTCTCAACAGCTATGGGTTCGCTCATAAGTGGCATTCGTCTATTCTATTTTTATGTAGCTGAAATGCAGGAACCACCAACGCTCCACAGTTGCACCGGATACCCGCCCAGTGGAAGAAACCCAAGCGGGCTTTGCAACCCACGCAGTCAAGCTTGCCCCCCACATAACCTTCTTCTACTGCAAGTTCAAAGTAAGAGCACGTGAGAATTTTTGTAACATAAATAAATAGTTCAAACAAAAATAGAGTGACTTATTTTCTGACTCACATGTGTCCATCCACTTCAGGGGCTCTACAAATATTGAGGAACATTGAGGTGGCTCTTTATCCGTTTCCCTTACGATGTCAGTTTTCTTCACCGGCCTGATGAAGCATCTCTCTCCTTCTCCAGATTCGTGGGCAACTACGTGCTCCTGTGAAGCAAGAATTCGACGACATTTCTTGCAGCGATAAATGACCTCAGGTTTTGGATCAGTTCCCAAATCAGAGCTATTTGGTGTTTCCATTGCAGCTACACTGTCGAAGGAGAAGAAAAAAGAAGAGAAACTGAATAAAAGTCACTTCACTAGAGTCACTGGAGGACAGTGAAACTCAAAATATACGACAACATAAGAAACCCAAATCAAGTACTCAGTTTTAAGCCCAACCATAATGAGCAGAAAAGTAATCATCAAGTCCAACATGTTTTCATTCAGAACTAAGAAGTTCAACACATGTTAAGAACTTTGTCTCAATATGCTTTCTGTCGAATACCAAATTGAGTTATCAAAGAGCCAACAAATAGAAAATTTAGATAACCCAATCAAATTTCACTAACGAATAACTAACGTTACCAAAAGATGGTTAAATAACCAATAAGCCGAATTTCACTAATTTAATCCTAATATGACTTGAAGTCCCAATTCCTAGTGTAATTATAACACAACTAAAAGTCCTTATCACTAGTGTATTTATAACACAACTAAAAGTCCTTATCACTAATGTAATCACAATATAACTTTAAATTTTCTTTTTCTTAATATCTAATCTAATTACATTAGCCACTAAATATTACCAAAGACTAATTTCGTCACTAAAAGAGTTCCCAACCAATTTTTCTAAAGTCCATTAATTAACTCTAGATCAAAACATATTATTTTTTTCTAATCATTACTCACATAACTAGCTAAAATTCGGGAGTATTACAATCATAACCATGAATCTCGCTCGCGCGCGCACACAGAGTTTATATACACGTGCATACATATTAAACTTCTATAATTGCACATTTCCCACAGGATTCTGCTTAAGCAGCAATCAGTATTGATAGGATGCTGAATCTAGCAAATGGAAATTTTATTGTAGAGGTGATACAAGATGAAACGACACAATACAAAACATTTCTTCATACCACAAACAGATATAAGCTAGTCTCTAGAACTATTGAACATAAAACTGATACTGATTACTTGAACATTTTAGCCTAGAAAAAACAAAAGACAGTCAAATAAGTGTACTGAGCAAACGTAGTTAAAGGCAAATGATAAAATTAAATTCAATTACTGTGTACTTCTAGTACTTTGACACTAACTGCTTTTTGATTTCAACTGACTTGATTACATGATTCAAAAAGAATATCGAGAGTATTAATGCAACAGTGCAATTAGAGGAACCGCAGATAATTTATGATACTTGTTGCTATTCCATCCTGGCTATGCACACTTGGACCTCTGCTATCCCGTCTGGCTACCCCGGCCGACCGGGCCCGGCTGCCAAAGAAGGGGACGTTGCTACTTGCTATACAAGGATGTGATTTGTGCCAAGTTGATGGTAGGGGTAAGATGAGGTAGGTATAAGACAAGGACAATATGAGGGGAAGTAACAAATAAAAACTTGATTGCTAGAACTGTATCCGGAAGTACTCGTGCTTTAATGAGGGGAGAATGAAGAAACAGATTCATGTGCCGACGCCAACTAGTTTTGGACAAAGGCATAGCATTTATACTACGGTATAACTTACATGAAGATCGGCTACAAAATCCTTACGGAGAAAGATAAGCTTAATCAATCACACCATGGATCCTTAAATTTCAGCCTGACGGAACTTCTTCTAGAAAGTCGCAGGAGTGAGCAAGTAATGACTCGAAATGGTACTAGTAGACATAGTTGTTATAGGTCCAAAAAGGAAAGATGCCAGCGATGAAATACATCTCCAGAATAAGTCATGAAACCCTTCATCTACTAACAAAAATTTTCTTTTAGGTTGGTGAAAGTTGCTGGAAAACATTTTAAGCAAAGTCTATTCCACATTCTGATAAGTTTTTCATTATGGTCAAGATTCAGGAATAAATGTTCTTTTTTCAGGCCGATCACTTCTCCACTTGTAAAACTATAATAATAACACACTCTCAATCTGACACGCGCGCGTGCGCACATACAAACAAACCAAGAGAGAACCACAACGCAAAATGGGCAGATTGGAAATGAAAGAACACAATAGAAAACTTATCGCATATCCTGGCACAACTTCATCAGTGAGGAGCGAATCTCGCATCAGAATACCTTAAAAGTTCTATTAGCAACAGTATAAAAAAGGACAACCCCAAGGAAATATCGCAAAATTTGAAGCTCAAAACAAGCGCCCTCCTTACATCAACAGCTTCTCAGTTCTCACTATAGCAAACAACTATACAGTCTGACAGAAAAAAGGACGTTTACTCAGCCTTTTGATCTGAGAACTGATCCCAAGTTTCAGAATAAATTCAGCTAACGGAGTCCCTCAAATTGAACCAAACTCTCTAATTATCAAAAACTAGGTCAAAACAAGCAACTAACTTGCATCAGTATGAAATCACCAACAACTAATCAATGAAATCCCCTCCTAAAATCTTCTACTACCCACCGTTTACGTAGCGGGCATATCAATTAAGGGTTAAATTTAACATTTTAACGTGACAAGACCTTTATACCCAATACTCATACGGGTCAATCCCAATATGAAGGAATACATGCATCTATTCACATGGTACACAAAATACACATATTGCATGTGTGTAAACGCACCATATCGATCAGTGATTATTGTAAATGAAATGTATCAAAATGGATTGTACGTAAGCAGATAAAACAGTTATGGACAGAAAAGATGGATTGACGAACCCTAACCTTTCAGTGGATTCTTGAGATTCTCCAGTTGCGTTGCTTGTTCGCTCTGGAACCATTTTCACTGTTTCTCACCGTGAGTGGTAATCACTCGTAATTCAATAGTGAGTATTGACTATTGAGTAACCTTCTTTAACGGCGCCGTTTCCAATTAGGAGTTTTGCATTTCCCCCCTAAACTTGGGATTTATTATCAATTTCGGGAATCGCAATCGGTTATTATGCAGTACAAGAGGTTTTTTTTATGTATATAAATGGTGTGCTAACGGCGTAGTTTAGGTCAAACCATTAAGAGTATTTTGGGCGTGGTGTTACATTATTTATGGCACTTTGATCATTGTAAATGCAAAATTATATAAAATTAGGTTGTTTTGGAGCGATGTCATTGAAAACCTTTATTCTGGCACATAATTTTTTCGAATCAAGATCTTCTTATATCGTGTTGATCAACGTTGTAACGACAAAAATTTTTGTCATCAAACATCAATGACTTTTTTGTGTTGCATCACCTATGCAGTGCTCGGCATGATGGCATGATCTTCATTCAGTTTTTCCCTACATTTTTCCATTGATATTTTCTGGTATAAGGCCTTGTTATCAATTGTGTGGATTGGAATTATATCTTTCTTCAAATTTTATAAGATCATTTAACAAAATTAATAATGGTCAGGTAGAATCTCCATTGGGACCTCCTTGCCCTCTTTTCATCTTGGATTTTCTTTCACCTCATTAGCGTCATTCTTCTCATTTTGATGTTTTTTTTTATGGGTAATAGATTGTAAATTGGGAGGATGACTAACCAAAGTCTTTGGGAGAAGGGGAGAAAGAGAAGATGGTGATGAGAAAAAAAGACGCTAAGATTCCAAGGGCGAGTGGTCTTATGGAGTTGGAAATCATAAATAGGATGTGACAACATAATTTTGAGTTGTGGCAATATTATTGGCTAAAAATAGAACTCCCTTCGTCCGACATAAATTGATCATTTTTTCTTTTTGAGCTGTCTCACCAAAATTGTTCAATTTCTAAATTAAAAAAAATTATGTATGTATTTTTACAAATTTACCTTTTTTATACTTTCTTAATTTTATTTCTCTCTGCACATTTAACATTCTACTAACTTGTTTTCTCTCTCATGACTCACTTTTTCCCTCCTCTCTCTAAAGAGTAGTATAGGAAACACAATATATGATCTAAATATTTAATCTGCATGCAAAAAAAATGATCGATTTATGTTGAACGGGAGAGTACTGAACATAATATTATTGATAGCCGTCAATCGAGTTGGACATGGATGGGCCTATGGTGCCCAAGCCCAACTGATATACTACGATGTATCTGGGCCCGATTCAAGCTTAAGTAAATTTGAAAAAGTCACATCTCAAACCCAACCCAAACTGTAGAAAAGTCTTTGGACTAGATTCGGGCCCGCCCAAACTCAAGTTGACAATGGTTTTATTATTTCAAAATTTTTATTCGTTTCAGCACCCGACCGACAAAATATTCTCATCATTTCAACCACGGTGTCATGCTTTAGTTTCTTGTTAAGTACTAGTACGATTTTACGTCTAGTATAGCACCTTTTAATCTATTTCACAGTCCAATAGAAACTTAACAAGTCTTAATTACATTATGAGCTTTGAGTTTTATCAAAATTTATAGTTAAAATTTTAACATTTACTATTAGACAATAAAAACTCCAAAGTTTGTTGTGTGTTTGCGGTCGAAGGATTTTTAACGCCGTTAGAAAATCTGTTAGTGATGAAGGGCATTTTCTGTCTTTTCAATTCCCTTTGACCAAACCCGTCTTCTTCCACGTCAACCACCATTCCCACCTCCATTTTCAACTTCCCCTACCGCCTCTACCACCATTGCAATCACCCACTACCAAATTGAAACTCCCTATTTCCTCGTTTTTATTGTCATGGCTCTTTCATAACTCATAAATCCATACAATCACTACCACCTACTTATCACAGCACCGCCACCACCATGGAATTGGACGGCCATTGCCATAACCACCGAAATCCACCACCATCAACAACCCAGCATCCACCATGGCGCATCGAACTGCTGCACCAATGGAATAGGCAGCAATTCACACAAAAGTCAAACCACAATAGTAGTATAAAAAAAACAAAGAAATGGTGATGTCATCCTACCCACCCATGCCCAAGCAACTAGTGGTCACCATGAGCTACTTTGCCCCCGCCGCGCTTTTTGACGTCTACCTCTCCTTTGCCAACATCGCCCCTCAAGAGGCACAACCCATAGCTGCCGCCACAACCGACACATCCACGGAGAGCAACACCGCTTTGAGTAGCTCACGTGATGGCACAAGATCGATGCGCCGGAAATGATGTTGGCCGAGCGCTGGTTAAGGAGGAGAGTTCGATCACCAAAGGAGGAGCTGCTGAGCAACGGCGGCTTGGGAGAGGCGAGCGACGGCTAAGGAAGAAGAAATGACCATCCCACCCTTCCTCTCTAATCTGCTCGATCTCATCCGTTGGAATTGGTTGACAAAAGTTAATTGCCGAATAAATATAAAAAAGAACCTAAAAGGACACAATTACCCTTAAAAACTAACAGATTCATTAACATTGCTTGAGAAACCCTTGATCGTAAGACATGACAAATCTTGAGATTTTCTTTGCCTAATAGTAAATGTCGAAGTTTTAGTTGTAATTTTTTGAGAAAAGTCAGAGTTCAAAGTACATTAAGCCTCGGACAATTAAGGGCTCCGTTTGGTAACGTTTATTTTTTCAGTTTTGTAAATTAAAAAAAATAAACGCGTTTAACACATAGTTTTCGTTTTTTTTCTTCACTTTTGAAAATCAGTTTTTAAAACAAGACTATTTTTGAAAACTCCAAAAATAAGTTTTCAGCACCACCACCACCCTCCCACCACCGGCCGCCGACGGCAGATGGCAGGCGATCGGCAGCCGCCTCCGGTGGCCGGCCACCGCCACGCCCCACCACTGCAAACCACCACCAAAGAAAAAACTCAAAATAAAAACTGGGTAATCAAACACCCAAAAAAAATTACTGGTTTTAATTTTTGTTTTTTTTGAAACAGAAAATTAAAACTGAAAGTGTTATCAAACGCTACCTAAGACTTATACTATTTAGTTTCGTGTGAGAATAAATAAATAAATAGTCCACTTTACAAAAGACACATATCGGGTTCAGTCCTATAATAATGGGTTGTTGGACAGTCATGAGCACCAAGCCAACTCAAATAAGACTTGGGGCCTCAAACCATGTCCACGTCCAAACCAGCTTGATTGCATTGGGCAGACTTTAAGCGCCTAAGGTAATCGGGCTTCGGTCTTGTCCTCATCGATCGACAGTGGTAATCATAATGGCGTATGGCTATTCGAGATGGTCATATGAGATCCCAAATCGCTTCGTTGCTCGCTTTTTTTGCCTGACCTTGACCGTTGTCGATCAAATTAGATGAAGATAGCATTTAACCAAATAGAGAACGATTTGCTCGACCACTATCTGCATAATCAGAACGTGTTTGAGCATAACAATACGTCCGTAGTCATGCAATTATTGGCGAGTGAGCGGAGATTATCGAATAGAAGGATCTAACTACAATTTGGTTTTTTACAAAAAAAAATTCCATCAAAGATGCTTGCCTTTTCTTTAATCCCGTCCTTTTCCTTCCCAATTTAAACCTTTCTTGTCTTACAAACAGGAGGCCAATAACTTCGCTTGAAGGCAATTGAGAAGAAAAAAGCGTTAGCCCAATTGTCATACAAACTGGGGTTCATTGCGTAGATGTTTTTGCTTCCCCAAGAGAGCAATGTGAGATTCTTTAGTGTTTATTAGTGGGAGAGAAGGGCTTACTTGCACGGATATATTAGGAAGACGGCTTCTGATATGGACTTGCCAAGTGAATCCAAGCCTGCTGAACAGTAGATACCAGAATCCTCTTGAATCTGATTAGGGTGATGTTGTCTGCTTCATATTCCATGCATAAATGTAACTGTCACTCAAATCAACCAACAGGTTTTTCTATGTCCTTTTGACGTTGGGGACTATTTGGGGACTATTTTTGACGTCGGGGGAGCTTCTCAACTTTTTTCTCGACCTAAATTTAGTAGAACAGCCGTATGTTATGGGCAAATAAGCCGTTTGCTAACTTGGCGCTCCCTCGCCCAAGGGTGAAAAAATTAGCAGATACTTTTGATGGCTCGTGTTTACGAACGATTTTTCTTGTGCTTAGATGAGCAGGTTTTCGGTTCCTAAATGAGAGAAATGAGCTCAAGCCATACAATTTAACCATCTTGCAAGGGTACATGAATTAGCAATCAGCATGATGAGATGGTGATGCTGATACAAGAAGATGACTGCATTACAAAATGGTATCATATCGTTTCTACATTATTCAAGAAGGCACGGCACCAATAATTGAGATCTATCATCAAAAAATATGCGCGGACGCACAGACATACAGAATGAGAGGCCAAAGCATGCTCCCACATCCTCTTCGTCTAGAGAGACTGACAACAGGAATCAACAACAAAAGCAAAATAACAATTACACAGCAAGGACAAGGGTGTACCTTTCTCAAAACCGTTGTTTATGCAGGATGGCAATTATAGTCGTGTCATCAAGGCAACTTGTGCTAACAACATGCATAGTCCCTGTTAATCTGTTACAAGGGCATCATACATTCGTATTAGCAAGATAAGCTTTCTTAAAACAGTGTGATAGAAAAAGATTTCCCCCTAAGTAGGCTTTTTTGCGCTTAATGTTGCTATTTTAACATCATTCTTATTTGAAATATCGTTCCTAATTTCACCACAGAAAATACCGACATATGACCATATGAAAAGAAAAGTCATCTTCCCAAGTTACATGAAGAATGTCAATGGAGCTGAAAATAAGATCATTCATATGAAAGGAATCCTCGAGCAGACCACGTCTCGTATAAAAAAAATAGATTTGTATGTCCCCAGTTTATGCTGAGAATATGCATTTCATAGATTTTATACAAGTTAAGAAATATACACAGACTAGCCTTGTTCGTTCAAGCTTTTACATAAACACACGAGGTGGTTAAACACTTGGGATGTATGCCAGAACAAGTGTGGTACAGAACCTCAGCCACCACCATTCAAGGCTCGGTATAACCACTGAACCAGAGCTACGATTCTTCAGAACATTTCTTCTGCACTTCAAATCTGGAAGAAGACATAAAAAGTAAAAGATTCAAAGGTTCGTGTCATAACTTATGTCTATGATCTTTGGTACAAGAAACTACTCCCTATTGAGTTTACTTCCCGTGTTGTGCAATCCTAACCAATTCTCATTTTCTGCTATCCGAGTGCAATCAAATGCTTTATCTGTCATCCGAGAGTGACCTTTTTGAACTGTTCATGCTGTTAAGTAAACCATTCACACTATGACTGCTACCCAATAGATTCTTCCTTTTCTTTGAAGTAATACTCGAATATTGAATTCTTCTCTTATGTAGGTAGTATGTTTTCAACATATATAAGTATCTTTCAGCCTATCACTTATCAACAAACATTGTTTTATATTGATCTTCGCGGACTCTTTGTGAGGTCCCATATGGAAAATGAAATTTTCTTAGATGTTATGATTTCCATGGCTGTATTTTTAAGTTCAGGTATTTACTTTATCTACAAAGGTAAACATACAAGAAATTGGTTATAATAGATGATCGAAAGCTTGGACGTTGATGGTAAGTTACATAACGATTACAAGTTTGAGATTAAACTTTATTAACTGATGTAGTGGACATAGAGCTACTACTGATACTTAAAAAGAGAAAGTCATTCTGATGTAACTAAGTACAAGATAAAAAGTTGACGAGAGACCAAGGTACGACGTATTATAACAAATCAGCTCTGAATTACATGACGCTTGTGCATGCAGACACAGTTCGCATGCAGCGATAGGAAGTACATAAAAAAGCAAAACTCTTCATGCATGCATGAACGCTCTTATTGCAATGAAAAGCATGAAAGACTGTAATTATACAGTGCGGAGTAGCTGTTTAGCTGCTGACACTAACGTATGCTGTGGTTTATAAAATAAAAGAGATCAGCTACCTAGTCAATTGTGAACAAGTTCTTGGTGTCGTCGTCGTTCTCAGAATACTGTCACCATAAAGACTCCATTAGTAGAAATGGATTTGTAAATGCCACAGTACAGAACATCAACCAGACTCGGAGTATAATACTTGACGGCGTACAGAAATTCTTACGAAAGCGTTGGGAGTAATTCAACAGTAACTTTTGTTCTCATATTTTCCATATTATGTCATCATGTCATAGAACATAATTAGTTTCACGAGTAGTATATTGATCGATACTTAAATCAGTTGTCTGTGTCTTGGGGTGCAAACAAACCTAGTTGCTCCAGTACTTATCAAAACAGTTCAAGACTCGGTTGTAAACAATGAGATTACCTTCTTCAAGCATATTTCGAACAGAAAAGTGGTGATACCATATCCAATATTTGGTACCGAACTTTTAGTGCCAGAAGGCCCAAAACTGGCAGAGAACCTTGGCTGCGACCATTCAAGAGCCAAGGAAATCATTCAAGGGAAACTAATTCATCCAAAGACAAATTTTAACTGTAACAATTCATTTGGGATTTCAAGCAGAATGGTTTTACTATCAGCTCTCTCTTATCTGCTTATTTTCTTTCCAATAGATCATAAACAAACCAAAGATGTGTGTGAAATTAATTTTTGTTGCTAACAGAGTATTTCTTCCATCAGTTTACTTTCTGCGCTAATGCAATCAGACCAGTCTCGTACTACACTAGATACAATAGCATGTTATGTTTATCAATCATTTCAAGTATCCATCGTTGTGAACGAAACCATCCACACCGAGATACTACAATAAAAGAGTGTGAGAATAATGAAAAAGCAGACGATAAGAAAGAAATAAATTTCAGATTGGTAAATGTATTGGTTACTTGTCTCTTGGCAATATAACCTCTCTAGCAACTTAAATACTGTTGATGATCCAGTTAACTAATTAACTGATAGTATCTCAATTGGGGGTCCAAATCAGAACATTTTGCAAGGCACGTAGGCAAGTCTTGTCTATCATTGTAAGAAGAGGTTTTGTACAGGAAACTTTTGCCTATAAATCCTCACCCATGCATGTCTACTTTCACCAGCAACACACTTGCACAAATCTAGTAAGATTTGTACCATGACTTATACCTACCACCGCCAATGCATTCACTTAACCTTGCTCTTCATTCTAGGAGTTTGGGTCTCTCAAGCTTCTTCCCGCCTTCTCAACGAGCAATCCATGTCTGCAAGACACGAGCAGTGGATAGCTCATCATGGACGTGTTTATAAAGACGCAGACGAGAAGGAGAGGCGTTTCAAAATATTCAAGGACAACGTGGAACGTGTTGAGGCTTTTAATGCAGGCACGGACAAGGGATACAAGCAGAGTGCTAATCAATTTGCAGAC
>JAVXUO010002274.1:0-28294 GCA_033065855.1 Escallonia rubra | reverse complement strand
CGGCAGTATATTTTTTTTGGTTGGGAAAGTGTGATCAGGTTTTTCACTCCTTCAGGCCGGGTAGGACCATAGGCGGCAAAGCTCTCCACAAGGTTAAACGCAGCTGCATTCCCAGAATTCAAAACCGAGACTTCTGGTTAAGTTAGGCGACCTTTTACCGGCTGACATACGCGCTTGGTGGTTTGATTTGAGGGAAAGGGCTCAGAGAGAAATAATGGGTATGAGAAAGTTTCGGCAGTATATCGTCGAAGTGCCTATATGCTTGATATTCTTAACACATCATAATTTTTTTCTGTAAAAGATACTCTGTATTAAAAAGCAATGGACCTTCATTCCCAGCTTCTTAAAACTAAATTGACAGCATGGGTCGCTAGAAGGTGAACTACTTTCTTAACTCGTTATTATTGTTAAATTCATATTTCGTTCTTGTATGCGATGTTCCAACTATTTAAGGATATAATGCCTGCAATAGGTTAGTATTGACCGGTGGCATGGGGTCAAATAACGAAGAGAAGTAAGGAACATTTGTTGAATTGTAGTGGCACAATTGTTAATCCTTGTTCTAGTAGAGGTAACGTTATCAATGAGACAAGATGGTGGCTAAAGATGTGACGGGCAGAGCGTTATTTTTAAGAAAAGCGAGGCCGTTTATGTAGCAGCGGCACAATATGCAATTTAGTGGCAAAAACTGTGAAGTTGTAGAGTCGTAATTTCAACTCATGGCATTTTGTTGAAGTACAAGTAGATGATTTACTCGCATTTCATATGTGTACATACATGAAATTGCCATAGGTCGATGAATATTAGCTCAACTTACGTACAAAAGATTCTAAGTAAGCGAAACTTTAATTACTAATGTCGGAGATCAAATTCCCTCTTCCGTTGTGGTTTCAGTTCCAACGTGACAACAATCTTTACAAATTTTCCCGTCGAGCATTTATTCGATACCCAACCGCAAAAGTTTTAGAGACTCAACAGTGACAAACATTATGCCTCTTGATACATTACAACAGCTCTGGAGATGGTACAAGTCACACTTACTGTGATCATGTATTTGACTTTCAAGTTCACCAATCCAGAACATACAATCAATCGATCATTGGCAACCATGAGTCAACATCCAAAAGGTGTTCCGTAATATGCTAGATGTACAGCAACGAATTCCTTCACGAGAAGCCCCTAGTTAGCGTCCCAGCACTCTAAAGCCAGTCCCTATTGGGGGAGGGGTAAGCCCTACTTGCTATTCGAGCAAACTTCCCGGCTTCTACATATGTGTCCGGCTCTCGGTAAGTGATGCACACGTCAAAAGATGAACACAGAGAATATATATCATAGAGCATCGGTCTCGCCACAGTATCCTGTACGTCAGAGCTCTCCATCTGGCACAAGCTTAATAAGTTGATCCATGCCTCTTATTGTATGCATAAACAGTCTCACCGTGAGAAATTCCTGAAGAATATTGCGATGATCAAAAGAGAAAAAAAAAAGAAGGCAAAAACAGATGAATAAACTGGATTTGTGGAAAAAATTGCTGCAAGTAAATGCATCCGAATTAAAGGGCTCATTCTGGTTATTTTATTGCTATTCAACCAAGGATAATATGTACCCGGTTCTTCCATGCATCTATTAGATCAAACCCCAGACCTCAAACTCATGTGACATCATAATATATATGTACTCTCAACAGCTATGGGTTCGCTCATAAGTGGCATTCGTCTATTCTATTTTTATGTAGCTGAAATGCAGGAACCACCAACGCTCCACAGTTGCACCGGATGCCCGCCCAGTGGAAGAAACCCAAGCGGGCTTTGCAACCCACGCAGTCAAGCTTGCCCCCCACATAACCTTCTTCTACTGCAAGTTCAAAGTAAGAGCACGTGAGAAGTTTTGTAACATAAATAAATAGTTCAAACAAAAATAGAGTGACTTATTTTCTGACTCACATGTGTCCATCCACTTCAGGGGCTCTACAAATATTGAGGAACATTGAGGTGGCTCTTTATCCGTTTCCCTTACGATGTCAGTTTTCTTCACTGGCCTGATGAAGCATCTCTCTCCTTCTCCAGGTTCGTGGGCAACTACGTGCTCCTGTGAAGCAAGAATTCGACGACATTTCTTGCAGCGATAAATGACCTCAGGTTTTGGATCAGTTCCCAAATCAGAGCTATTTGGTGTTTCCATTGCAGCTACACTGTCGAAGGAGAAGAAAAAAGAAGAGAAACTGAATAAAAGTCACTTCACTAGAGTCACTGGAGGACAGTGAAACTCAAAATATACGACAACATAAGAAACCCAAATCAAGTACTCAGTTTTAAGCCCAACCATAATGAGCAGAAAAGTAATCATCAAGTCCAACATGTTTTCATTCAGAACTAAGAAGTTCAACACATGTTAAGAACTTTGTCTCAATATGCTTTCTGTCGAATACCAAATTGAGTTATCAAAGAGCCAACAAATAGAAAATTAGATAACCCAATCAAATTTCACTAACGAATAACTAACGTTACCAAAAGATGGTTAAATAACCAATAAGCCGAATTTCACTAATTTAATCCTAATATGACTTGAAGTCCCAATTCCTAGTGTAATTTTAACACAAATAAAAGTCTTTATTTCTAGTGTAATTATAACACAACTAAAAGTCCTTATCACTGATGTAATCACAATATAACTTTAAATTTTCTTTTTCTTAATATCTAATCTAATTACATTAGCCACTAAATATTACCAAAGACTAATTTCGTCACTAAAAGAGTTCCCAACCAATTTTTCTAAAGTCCATTAATTAACTCTAGATCAAAACATATTATTTTTTTCTAATCATTACTCACATAACTAGCTAAAATTCGGGAGTATTACAATCATAACCATGAATCTCGCTCGCGCGCGCACACAGAGTTTATATACACGTGCATACATATTAAACTTCTATAATTGCACATTTCCCACAGGATTCTGCTTAAGCAGCAATCAGTATTGATAGGATGCTGAATCTAGCAAATGGAAATTTTATTGTAGAGGTGATGCAAGATGAAACGACACAATACAAAACATTTCTTCATACCACAAACAGATATAAGCTAGTCTCTAGAACTATTGAACATAAAACTGATACTGATTACTTGAACATTTTAGCCTAAAAAAAACAAAAGACCGTCAAATAAGTGTACTGAGCAAACGTAGTTAAAGGCAAATGATAAAATTAAATTCAATTACGGTGTACTTCTAGTACTTTGACACTAACTGCTTTTTGATTTCAACCGAGTTGATTACATGATTCAAAAAGAATATCGAGAGTATTAATGCAACAGTGCAATTAGAGGAACCGCAGATAATTTATGATACTTGTTGCTATTCCATCCTGGCTATGCACACTTGGACCTCTGCTATCCCGTCTGGCTACCCCGGCCCCGGCTGCCAAAGAAGGGGACGTTGCTACTTGCTATACAAGGATGTGATTTGTGCCAAGTTGATGGTAGGGGTAAGATGAGGTAGGTATAAGACGAGGACAATATGAGGGGAAGTAACAAATAAAAACTTGATTGCTAGAACTGTATCCGGAAGTACTCGTGCTTTAATGAGGGGAGAATGAAGAAACAGATTCATGTGCCGACGCCAACTAGTTTTGGACAAAGGCATAGCATTTATACTACGGTATAACTTACATGAAGATCGGCTACAAAATCCTTACGGAGAAAGATAAGCTTAATCAATCACACCATGGATCCTTAAATTTCAGCCTGACGGAACTTCTTCTAGAAAGTCGCAGGAGTGAGCAAGTAATGACTCGAAATGGTACTAGTAGACATAGTTGTTATAGGTCCAAAAAGGAAAGATGCCAGCGATGAAATACATCTCCAGAATAAGTCATGAAACCCTTCATCTACTAAAAAAAAATTTCTTTTAGGTTGGTGAAAGTTGCTGGAAAACATTTTAAGCAAAGTCTATTCCACATTCTGATAAGTTTTTCATTATGGTCAAGATTCAGGAATAAATGTTCTTTTTTCAGGCCAATCACTTCTCCACTTGTAAAACTATAATAATAACACACACTCTCTATCTGACACGCGCGCGTGCGCACATACAAACAAACCAAGAGAGAACCACAACGCAAAATGGGCAGATTGGAAATGAAAGAACACAATAGAAAACTTATCGCATATCCTGGCACAACTTCATCAGTGAGGAGCGAATCTCGCATCAGAATACCTTAAAAGTTCTATTACCAACAGTATAAAAAAGGACAACCCCAAGGAAATATCGCAAAATTTGAAGCTCAAAACAAGCGCCCTCCTTACATCAACAGCTTCTCAGTTCTCACTATAGCAAACAACTATACAGTCTGACAGAAAAAAGGACGTTTACTCAGCCTTTTGATCTGAGAACTGATCCCAAGTTTCAGAATAAATTCAGCTAACGGAGTCCCTCAAATTGAACCAAACTCTCTAATTATCAAAAACTAGGTCAAAACAAGCAACTAACTTGCATCAGTATGAAATCACCAACAACTAATCAATGAAATCCCCTCCTAAAATCTTCTACTACCCACCGTTTACGTAGCGGGCATATCAATTAAGGGTTAAATTTAACGTGACAAACAAGACCTTTATACCCAATACTCATACGGGTCAATCCCAATATGAAGGAATACATGCATCTATTCACATGGTACACAAAATACACATATTGCATGTGTGTAAACGCACCATATCGATCAGTGATTATTGTAAATGAAATGTATCAAAATGGATTGTACGTAAGCAGATAAAACAGTTATGGACAGAAAAGATGGATTGACGAACCCTAACCTTTCAGTGGATTCTTGAGATTCTCCAGTTGCGTTGCTTGTTCGCTCTGGAACCATTTTCACTGTTTCTCACCGTGAGTGGTAATCACTCGTAATTCAATAGTGAGTATTGACTATTGAGTAACCTTCTTTAACGGCGCCGTTTCCAATTAGGAGTTTTGCATTTCCCCCCTAAACTTGGGATTTATTATCAATTTCGGGAATCGCAATCGGTTATTATGCAGTACAAGAGGTTTTTTTTATGTATATAAATGGTGTGCTAACGGCGTAGTTTAGGTCAAACCATTAAGAGTATTTTGGGCGTGGTGTTACATTATTTATGGCACTTTGATCATTGTAAATGCAAAATTATATAAAATTAGGTTGTTTTGGAGCAATGTCATTGAAAACCTTTATTCTGGCACATAATTTGTTCGAATCAAGATCTTCTTATATCGTGTTGATCAACGTTGTAACGACAAAAATTTTTGTCATCAAACATCAATGACTTTTTTGTGTTGCATCACCTATGCAGTGCTCGGCATGATGGCATGATCTTCATTCAGTTTTTCCCTACATTTTTCCATTGATATTTTCTGGTATAAGGCCTTGTTATCAATTGTGTGGATTGGAATTATATCTTTCTTCAAATTTTATAAGATCATTTAACAAAATTAATAATGGTCAGGTAGAATCTCCATTGGGACCTCCTTGCCCTCTTTTCATCTTGGATTTTCTTTCACCTCATTAGCGTCATTCTTCTCATTTTGATGTTTTTTTTTATGGGTAATAGATTGTAAATTGGGAGGATGACTAACCAAAGTCTTTGGGAGAAGGGGAGAAAGAGAAGATGGTGATGAGAAAAAAAGACGCTAAGATTCCAAGGGCGAGTGGTCTTATGGAGTTGGAAATCATAAATAGGATGTGACAACATAATTTTGAGTTGTGGCAATATTATTGGCTAAAAATAGAACTCCCTTCGTCCGACATAAATTGATCATTTTTTCTTTTTGAGCTGTCTCACCAAAATTGTTCAATTTCTAAATTAAAAAAAATTATGTATGTATTTTTACAAATTTACCTTTTTTATACTTTCTTAATTTTATTTCTCTCTGCACATTTAACATTCTACTAACTTGTTTTCTCTCTCATGACTCACTTTTTCCCTCCTCTCTCTAAAGAGTAGTATAGGAAACACAATATATGATCTAAATATTTAATCTGCATGCAAAAAAAATGATCGATTTATGTTGAACGGGAGAGTACTAAACATAATATTGTTGATAGCCGTCAATCGAGATGGGCATGGATAGGCCTATGGTGCCCAAGCCCAACTGATATACTACGATGTATCTGGGCCCGATTCAGGCTTAAGTAAATTTGAAAAAGTCACATCTCAAACCCAACCCAAACTGTAGAAAAGTCTTTGGACTAGATTCGGGCCCGCCCAAACTCAAGTTGACAATGGTTTTATTATTTCAAAATTTTTATTCGTTTCAGCACCCGACCGACAAAATATTCTCATCATTTCAACCACGGTGTCATGCTTTAGTTTCTTGTTAAGTACTAGTACGATTTTACGTCTAGTATAGCACCTTTTAATCTATTTCACAGTCCAATAGAAACTTAACAAGTCTTAATTACATTATGAGCTTTGAGTTTTATCAAAATTTATAGTTAAAATTTTAACATTTACTATTAGACAATAAAAACTCCAAAGTTTGTTGTGTGTTTGCGGTCGAAGGATTTTTAACGCCGTTAGAAAATCTGTTAGTGATGAAGGGCATTTTCTGTCTTTTCAATTCCCTTTGACCAAACCCGTCTTCTTCCACGTCAACCACCATTCCCACCTCCATTTTCAACTTCCCCTACCGCCTCTACCACCATTGCAATCACCCACTACCAAATTGAAACTCCCTATTTCCTCGTTTTTATTGTCATGGCTCTTTCATAACTCATAAATCCATACAATCACTACCACCTACTTATCACAGCACCGCCACCACCATGGAATTGGACGGCCATTGCCATAACCACCGAAATCCACCACCATCAACAACCCAGCATCCACCATGGCGCATCGAACTGCTGCACCAATGGAATAGGCAGCAATTCACACAAAAGTCAAACCACAATAGTAGTATAAAAAAAACAAAGAAATGGTGATGTCATCCTACCCACCCATGCCCAAGCAACTAGTGGTCACCATGAGCTACTTTGCCCCCGCCGCGCTTTTTGACGTCTACCTCTCCTTTGCCAACATCGCCCCTCAAGAGGCACAACCCATAGCTGCCGCCACAACCGACACATCCACGGAGAGCAACACCGCTTTGAGTAGCTCACGTGATGGCACAAGATCGATGCGCCGGAAATGATGTTGGCCGAGCGCTGGTTAAGGAGGAGAGTTCGATCACCAAAGGAGGAGCTGCTGAGCAACGGCGGCTTGGGAGAGGCGAGCGACGGCTAAGGAAGAAGAAATGACCATCCCACCCTTCCTCTCTAATCTGCTCGATCTCATCCGTTGGAATTGGTTGACAAAAGTTAATTGCCGAATAAATATAAAAAAGAACCTAAAAGGACACAATTACCCTTAAAAACTAACAGATTCATTAACATTGCTTGAGAAACCCTTGATCGTAAGACATGACAAATCTTGAGATTTTCTTTGCCTAATAGTAAATGTCGAAGTTTTAGTTGTAATTTTTTGAGAAAAGTCAGAGTTCAAAGTACATTAAGCCTCGGACAATTAAGGGCTCCGTTTGGTAACGTTTATTTTTTCAGTTTTGTAAATTAAAAAAAATAAACGCGTTTATCACTTAGTTTTCGTTTTTTTTTCTTTACTTTTGAAAATCAGTTTTTAAAACAAGACTATTTTTGAAAACTCCAAAAATAAGTTTTTAGCACCACGACAAGCCTCCCGCGAGCGGGCGGCGAGGGCAGATGGGAGGCGATCGGCAGCCGCCTCAGGTGGCCGGCCACCGCCACGCCCCACCACTGCAAACCACCACCAAAGAAAAAACTCAAAATAAAAACTAGGTAATCAAACACCAAAATTTTTTTGTAACAAAAAAAATATATATTTACTGGTTTTGATTTTTGTTTTTTTTTAAATAGAAAATCAAAACTGGAATTTTTTCATTACGCTACATAAGACTTATACTATTTAGTTTCGTGTGAGAATAAATAAATAAATAGTCCACTTTACAAAAGACACATATCGGGTTCAGTCCTATAATAATGGGTTGTTGGACAGTCATGAGCACCAAGCCAACTCAAATAAGACTTGGGGCCTCAAACCATGTCCACGTCCAAACCAGCTTGATTGCATTGGGCAGACTTTAAGCGCCTAAGGTAATCGGGCTTCGGTCTTGTCCTCATCGATCGACAGTGGTAATCATAATGGCGTATGGCTATTCGAGATGGTCATATGAGATCCCAAATCGCTTCGTTGCTCGCTTTTTTTGCCTGACCTTGACCGTTGTCGATCAAATTAGATGAAGATAGCATTTAACCAAGTAGAGAATGATTTGCTCGACCACTATCTGCATAATCAGAACGTGTTTGAGCATAACAATACGTCCGTAGTCATGCAATTATTGGCGAGTGAGCGGAGATTATCGAATAGAAGGATCTAACTACAATTTGGTTTTTTACAAAAAAAAATTCCATCAAAGATGCTTGCCTTTTCTTTAATCCCGTCCTTTTCCTTCCCAATTTAAACCTTTCTTGTCTTACAAACAGAAGGCCAATAACTTCGCTTGTAGGCAATTGAGAAGAAAAATGCGTTAGTCCAATTGTCATACAAACTGGGGTTCATTGCGTAGATGTTTTTGCTTCCCCAAGAGAGCAATGTGAGATTCTTTAGTGTTTATTAGTGGGAGAGAAGGGCTTACTTGCACGGATATATTAGGAAGACGGCTTCTGATATGGACTTGCCAAGTGAATCCAAGCTTGCTTAACAGTAGATACCAGAATCCTCTTGAATCTGATTAGGGTGATGTTGTCTGCTTCATATTCCATGCATAAATGTAACTGTCACTCAAATCAACCAACAGGTTTTTCTATGTCCTTTTGACGTTGGGGACTATTTGGGGACTATTTTTGACGTCGGGGGAGCTTCTCAACTTTTTTCTCGACCTAAATTTAGTAGAACAGCCGTATGTTATGGGCAAATAAGCCGTTTGCTAACTTGGCGCTCCCTCGCCCAAGGGTGAAAAAATTAGCAGATACTTTTGATGGCTCGTGTTTACGAACGATTTTTCTTGTGCTTAGATGAGCAGGTTTTCGGTTCCTAAATGAGAGAAATGAGCTCAAGCCATACAATTTAACCATCTTGCAAGGGTACATGAATTAGCAATCAGCATGATGAGATGGTGATGCTGATACAAGAAGATGACTGCATTACAAAATGGTATCGTATCGTTTCTACATTATTCAAGAAGGCACGGCACCAATAATTGAGATCTATCATCAAAAAATATGCGCGGACGCACAGACATACAGAATGAGAGGCCAAAGCATGCTCCCACATCCTCTTCGTCTAGAGAGACTGACAACAGGAATCAACAACAAAAGCAAAATAACAATTACACAGCAAGGACAAGGGTGTACCTTTCTCAAAACCGTTGTTTATGCAGGATGGCAATTATAGTCGTGTCATCAAGGCAACTTGTGCTAACAACATGCATAGTCCCTGTTAATCTGTTACAAGGGCATCATACATTCGTATTAGCAAGATAAGCTTTCTTAAAACAGTGTGATAGAAAAAGATTTCCCCCTAAGTAGGCTTTTTTGCGCTTAATGTTGCTATTTTAACATCATTCTTATTTGAAATATCGTTCCTAATTTCACCACAGAAAATACCGACATATGACCATATGAAAAGAAAAGTCATCTACCCAAGTTACATGAAGAATGTCAATGGAGCTGAAAATAAGATCATTCATATGAAAGGAAACCTCGAGCAGACCACGTCTCGTATAAAAAAAATAGATTTGTATGTCCCCAGTTTATGCTGAGAATATGCATTTCATAGATTTTATACAAGTTAAGAAATATACAGAGACTAGCCTTGTTCGTTCAAGCTTTTACATAAACACACGAGGTGGTTAAAGCACTTGGGATGTATGCCAGAACAAGTGTGGTACAGAACCTCAGCCACCACCATTCAAGGCTCGGTATAACCACTGAACCAGAGCTACGATTCTTCAGAACATTTCTTCTGCACTTCAAATCTGGAAGAAGACATAAAAAGTAAAAGATTCAAAGGTTCGTGTCATAACTTATGTCTGTGATCTTTGGTACAAGAAACTACTCCCTATCGAGTTTACTTCCCGTGTTGTGCAACCCTAACCAATTCTCATTTTCTGCTATCCGAGTGCAATCAAATGCTTTATCTGTCATCCGAGAGTGACCTTTTTGAACTGTTCATGCTGTTAAGTAAACCATTCACACTATGACTGCTACCCAATAGATTCTTCCTTTTCTTTGAAGTAATACTCGAATATTGAATTCTTATCTTATGTAGGTAGTATGTTTTCAACATATATAAGTATCTTTCAGCCTATCACTTATCAACAAACATTGTTTTATATTGATCTTCGCGGACTCTTTGTGAGGTCCCATATGGAAAATGAAATTTTCTTAGATGTTATGATTTCCATGGCTGTATTTTTAAGTTCAGGTATTTACTTTATCTACAAAGGTAAACATACAAGAAATTGGTTATAATAGATGATCGAAAGCTTGGACGTTGATGGTAAGTTACATAACAATTACAAGTTTGAGATTAAACTTTATTAACTGATGTAGTGGACATAGAGCTACTACTGATACTTAAAAAGAGAGAGTCATTCTGATGTAACTAAGTACAAGATAAAAAGTTGACGAGAGACCAAGGTACGACGTATTATAACAGATCAGCTCTGAATTACATGACGCTTGTGCATGCAGACACAGTTCGCAACAAGAATTCGCACATGCAGCGAAAGGAAGTACATAAAAAAGCAAAACTCTTCATGCATGCATGAATGCTCTTATTGCAATGAAAAGCATGAAAGACTGTAATTATACAGTGCGGAGTAGCTGTTTAGCTGCTGACACTAACGTATGCTGTGGTTTATAAAATAAAAGAGATCAGCTACCTAGTCAATTGTGAACAAGTTCTTGGTGTCGTCGTCGTTCTCAGAATACTGTCACCATAAAGACTCCATTAGTAGAAATGGATTTGTAAATGCCACAGTACAGAACATCAACCAGACTCGGAGTATAATACTTGACGGCGTACAGAAATTCTTACGAAAGCGTTGGGAGTAATTCAACAGTAACTTTTGTTCTCATATTTTCCATATTATGTCATCGTGTCATAGAACATAATTAGTTTCACGAGTAGTATATTGATCGATACTTAAATCAGTCGTCTGTGTCTTGGGGTGCAAACAAACCTAGTTGCTCCGGTACTTATCAAAACAGTTCAAGACTCGGTTGTAAACAATGAGATTACCTTCTTCAAGCATATTTCGAACAGAAAAGTGGTGATACCATATCCAATATTTGGTACCGAACTTTTAGTGCCAGAAGGCCCAAAACTGGCAGAGAACCTTGGCTGCGACCATTCAAGAGCCAAGGAAATCATTCAAGCGAAACTAATTCATCCAAAGACAAATTTTAACTATAACAATTCATTTGGGATTACAAGCAGAATGGTTTTACTATCAGCTCTCTCTTATCTGCTTATTTTCTTTCCAATAGATCATAAACAAACCAAAGATGTGTGTGAAATTAATTTTTGTTGCTAACAGAGTATTTCTTCCATCAGTTTACTTTCTGCGCTAATGCAATCAGACCAGTCTCGTACTACACCAGATACAATAGCATGTTATGTTTATCAATCATTTCAAGTATCCATCGTTGTGAATGAAACCATCCACACAAATGAACGAGATACTACAATAAAAGAGTGTGAGAATAATGAAAAAGCAGACGATAAGAAATAAATAAATTTCAGATTGGTAAATGTATTGGTTACTTGTCACTTGGCAATATAACCTCTCTAGCAACTTAAATACTGTTGATGATCCAGTTAACTAATTAACTGATAGTATCTCAATTGGGGGTCCAAATCAGAACATTTTGCAAGGCACGTAGGCAAGTCTTGTCTATCATTGTAAGAAGAGGTTTTGTACAGGAAACTTTTGCCTATAAATCCTCACCCATGCATGTCTACTTTCACCAGCAACACACTTGCACAAATCTAGTAAGATTTGTACCATGACTTATACCTACCACCGCCAATGCATTCACTTAACCTTGCTCTTCATTCTAGGAGTTTGGGTCTCTCAAGCTTCTTCCCGCCTTCTCAACGAGCAATCCATGTCTGCAAGACACGAGCAGTGGATAGCTCATCATGGACGTGTTTATAAAGACGCAGACGAGAAGGAGAGGCGTTTCAAAATATTCAAGGACAACGTGGAACGTGTTGAGGCTTTTAATGCAGGCACAGACAAGGGATACAAGCAGAGTGCTAATCAATTTGCAGACTTAACCAACGAGGAGTTTCGCGCTTCTCGTAATGGTTACAAGAGGCAATCCTCCCAAGTGATGTCCAAACCAAAGCTAACATCTTTTAGGTATGCAAATGTAACAGCTGTGCCAGCTACAATTGACTGGAGAAAGAATGGCGCCGTTACACCTATGAAGGACCAAGGAGACTGTGGTAAGCAGTATTAGATTCATAATAATTTTCACAAGAGGTTGTCAAGATCGTGCTTAATCATATACATGGAATTGACCTAATTCAACTAAAGGGTAGGTAAAACAGTAAGCAGAGTCATACAGCCATCTCTCTCGCGCGCGCGCGCGTACATGCACATCCTTCTAATTATCAACCAACAGAAGAAACTTTTGCCTAAATTATATTCCCATATAATTCTTCTTCACTAACTCTTTCTCTCTTTCCATCTATAGGATGTTGCTGGGCGTTTTCAGCAGTTGCAGCTATGGAAGGCATTAACCAGCTCAAAACTGGTAAGTTAGTGTCTCTATCAGAGCAAGAGCTTGTGGATTGTGATGTTAGAGGTGAGGACCAAGGCTGTAATGGAGGCCTCATGGATGATGCCTTCCAGTTCATTGAACAACACAAAGGACTCGCAACAGAAGCCAGTTATCCTTATACAGGAGAAGATGGCACTTGCAACACGAAGAAGGCAGCAATCCCGGCTGCCAAAATAACCGGGCACGAAGATGTGCCAGCTAACAATGAGAAGGCTCTTTTGCAGGCCATCGCGCACCAACCAGTCTCTGTTGCTATTGATGCTGGCGGTTATGACTTCCAATTCTACTCAAGTGGTGTCTTCACAGGGACATGTGGCACAGACCTTGACCATGGTGTTACAGCAGTTGGCTATGGTACAACAACTGACGGGACTAAGTATTGGCTAGTGAAGAATTCATGGGGCACTGGATGGGGTCAAAACGGGTATATAATGATGCAAAGAGATGTTGCTGCTAAGGAAGGCCTCTGTGGCATTGCAATGGTTTCTTCTTACCCGGTCGCATGAAGAAAAAAGAATGGTGGCTTGTCTTATATAAATATCCTTAAGTGTGTCTATCTTATGTACTCTGAAATGTGAAAAGTACGTACAGTTTGTGTTCAGTTATGTCATTCATCATGTAAAGTTTCAGAATGGAAGTATTCGTATGGTTTGCTCGTAAAGTATGTTTTGACTTCTTTCCTTATCCATGTTGCATCTAGCCTAAAATTCGGAAATTTATCAAACACAGACAAGGCTCGGCTTGAACAGAGAACCAAATGGTTAGCTAAGTAAAACTTGTGGTAATGTTGAGGAAGCAACAAGATAACTTAAAGAGAAGAAATTCCACAAGCTAAGAATGTAAATAAGTTTAGGACAACGGACAGTTTCAGAAACTTGATGGAAGTAGATTACAAAGTATTAAAGAGGAGGTAGACCACCGCAAGATGGCTATAGCAAGAGAGGCGCGAGCAGCTGGGTGCATCAGATGAGTTTTACTCAGTAGGTGGGGCCAAATATAGAAAACCTCAGTAAGGATATGTGACTCTTTTGAGGATCGAACGTATTAAAAGCATGGTAGTTATTCATATGCCAAAGTCCAAACAGCACTTACATAAATTGATTTCAACTAAAACAAATTGAAATAGGCAATCAGCATAAAAGTTTGGTATGGATTGCTATTATCTATCCTTTCCCTAGATGATGGGATGGGTCATTGTAAAGCTTTTTAAAATGCAACCAAAGCATAAGGCGAAGTATCATATTGCTTCTGCAAACAGTAGTTTTTCTCCATCTGACTAAGAATCATACTGGAATACTTTCAAGATATGACCTCTGGACTAGAGATGTAATAAGCCGTCAACTTTTATTGACTACTGACTATAGAGTCATAAAGAGAACCCCAACTAACGTGGAGTAACACCTACGTCACTATGTAACAGTTAATTGTGTCAATTACATGACTGCCAGTAAAATATTTCAGTTGTCAACTCATACATTTTCTACATAGCATAAACATAGTAAGTGAAGTTCCTTGTGCACTTTATATTACACCTCAAGCTTATGTAAACTTCAGCTGTTGTAACATTCTAGCCTTGAAGCAAATAAGTAAAAAAAACCTCTTCCCTAGTTCAGAGAATGTTTAGAATTTTGTGTGCACAAATTTCCGTGCATACAATGCCAAGGGTCTGCTCAACTAGTTTGAGTCCCCTTGGGGCCGGGCCACGAGGAGTTAATTGCTTGTGAATCCCCTAGGCAGGGCGTGGATGACTTAACTTTGACCCACCCGGCCCCAGGGAGGTGGACATAATATAATGCGCACACAGTTGGCCTGCGACACCAGCTTACGTCCTTATCGGTATACTAAGAATGACTTTTGGTTCATTCTTGAAGTTTCCAAATTGAATTCCTCAGGTTCTCTTCTATTGCCTATCAGAAAAATGTGAAGGTGGAAGATTTAACCGGACTTGAACTCTATGCAGCTCTATTCGAGGAATACACAGTAATGCAGCAAAAACCTAGGAATGCAAAGTTTTATTTCCTTGTGTTTTCACAAAAAGGAAGGGTCAAGGTGGCTGTGTAATGCAGAATTTTGTAAGAGAATACAGTATGTTACCTAACTATGCTGAATAAGATATCAGTAGCAATTAGTAGCAGCATAAGATTACTGCCTGAATAGAAACCAAATGCTAAGAGTAAGGGACTAAAAAATGACTTAAACCGAATTTTGGCAGGTAACAAGCTCAAATGCAGAAGAATCAAAAAAATAAGCAAAGAAACTACATATGAGTATTTTTTTTCCTGTTTATAAGCACTCAAATTGACCACACTGTATTAGCCTTTTCAAGGTAACCCCTCACATCCTGAGCTTAATCAAAGTAGAAAAACACTAATAAGATATAAAATATACGGACAAGAAGAACTTGCACATTGCTTGACGATAATGATGATTTACACCTCAAAACCATTTTAGAAAAGATCTCGATAAGGTGTTATTATTTTTTTTGAGAACTTGCGATTAGACTATTATGCATTTTAGCCTTTATGACCCCACCCCATTTCCCCATCTAAATTGGGATAGTGCACTTGACCGCCTCAGGGTTGAAATGTTGCATCAAGCCTCTTTGTGCGCTTAAGTCCATACCCCCTCCGTCTGCAAAAACAACCGTCCTTGCTGTTTTTGAATGTCCATAAACAAATTCCACATTGAAAATTTTGCCATTCATTATTTCCATTTTCCCAAATGCACCCTTCAAAAGCTTAAAAAGAATGCTAGCTACATACCATTACCAAGAGCACTAATGGAAGCAGAAGTAACCGGTTTTCATAGCAGTCATATAACTTGGTAGTTCTATTGGCACTCCCATTTTGGCAATAGTCACTTCCTGTACAAGCTCTATGTGGCTATACTTTGTCCATGCATTAACCCTACAAAGAGTGTCACTAGCGAAATAGGAGCGCCAATAGAGGTAACCCCAAAAAGTTGTAGTACAACTAATAAAACAAATGAAACTGCAGGGGCTAAAATGCCACAGAAATCAAAATTCAAAACTGGGTTTTGCCTCTAACACTCTACTGTGGCACCACAGAGCATTATCAAGGAAATACTAACCTTCAGAGAAATCAAAATATCACCTTGGAACCCCACCGCCGGATGTGGTGGCATTGCATTGTCAGTAAGGGCGGCGGACAACGGTGGTGTAAAAACCCTAGCTCGAATTTCGACGCCTTTTGCCAACGGATTCGTCCTGGTTTCGTCAACACGAGGAGATTGAAGGGCTGAGGGTGATAGTCGCCATTGATTACCGACGAATGAGATGAAACTCAGAGCGACACAAACAGAGAGTTTTAACTTAACTGTTAAGCGGCAGTTGCAACCTAGCAGTGAGAGTCCCAAAGCAAGAAGTGGGTGTTACTGTCACGTGCGCCATCTCTCTTCCTCTCCGATCCCTGTTCAGGGACAAAAATTAGTCGCTAAAGCTTCTTTGTCGCATTGTAAAGATGGAGTATCTTTTTTTGTTTCTGAAAAAAATTTCTCCATCCCAAAAAGTTTTATAATGGTCATTTAAGTAATTTACATATAAGCTTAAAATCTAAATAATTTTTTATTTTTTTATCCCAACTTCAATCTATATTTCCTTTCTATCTATGATCAATAGATAACTCTTCTCATCCTTCACATCTCTTCTACTCTTTACAAAATAAGTTTTTCGTTCTTTCGTCTCTCTCATACCTTAGACAATCATAGATTGCACACCACCGTCATTGATCTTAAGTGACTGCTTATGTTGAACAACATTTAGTCGTGATTTGAACTATTTATGCTAAGTTTCAGTTGCAAAACCCCATCAATTGCAGTAATCCAACCCCAACCTGAAAATCAATTTCTTCAAACCTAAATGGAACCAAAAAATTTTATTTTTTTTGAAAATGAACTCAAAATTCAAAAAACATATTTCGACAGTTGCATTGATTAGGCCTCGAAGGTAATAGTGAAGGGAGGGGAGTACGGGTGAAAGGTCGCTCCTGCTAGTAGCAACAGTGGGTTCCTTTTGATGCAAGGGACGCAATTAGAAATTAGTAGTTCTTATTCGGCACTCGATGTTTAAGATATAAATTGAAAAACTGATATTTGAACTTCACTTTAATTATTTAAGCTTTATTTCTATCTATAAAGTCATTCGAAAGTAGAGCTCGAATGGTCAATAGTGGAGCTCGAGTATCATTTTCCTTCATTTATGTAAGTTTAACATGCAAGATGATGACTTCTATGTAATCCTAGATTTTATTGGTGGACATTTTGTTATATCACCTAAAATGCCTAATATATAGAAAAGAAAACAGAAGTATCAGGTGATGGACAGACTGTCACAACTAGCCCACCTTTGGAAGCTTGTCCATGCAGGCCCTCACTAGGATGACATGTGTGTGCCAATAGGGATGCATGTATTGAAGGACTCTAAAATGTCCTAGGATTATCTTGTAATGGTGTTTTCTACTAGGATAATTTATAAGGGTAGAAAAGCTGCTTGTAGGATTCTAGATAATTCTTAGGAGAACTCTAGAATTGTTTGTGATGGTAGTCATTAGATAGGATTAATCAGCACCATCTACTAAGGATGTGAAATAGAGTAAAATAGCGAGTAGGACTCTAGGTGTATTCATTTGCTGATATTCATCAGATTTTCAAAGAGTAAAATAGCGAGTAGGACTCTAGGTGTATTCATTTGCTGATATTCATCAGATTTTCAAATATTGTCCTTTATTTCCCAACGAGGAGTGAGTGGCATACGCACCTAGTGTTGGGACAGGAAAAAGAGGGAATGACGTGGGACTTGTCGAGACATGCAAGCAAGACAACAAGGCTAAATTAGACATCCACGGGTGTGAATTGAATAAGTGTTGCACGATTGAGGTACAATTGTGCTTGTAAAACTCTAGGGCCGTGGCAATGTGCTCGTCGGTGCTACATGTTGCCTCTGCTGCTGAATTGGTGTTTGGTTTGATTTTCGGCAATAATTTTGCTTTGGACTTAAATATGAAGCTTTCTTCCTTTTTTGGATAAATTATACTTAGCACCCCTATATGTAAGTTTCAATACACTCATTACCCTCCCCTTTTGAAAAATTATACTGACATCCCCTATCATTATCTTTCAATGGATGGTGTTAAATGACTTGAAAATACTTAATTACCCTTACAATTATAATGAATTTTTAGAAAAATCCAACATAATCCCATTCCTCACAACACACACTACCATAAAACAACTTCTATCACCACCACAAACCCACCACACCACCACCACAGATCCACCACCACTATAGACCTTAACACAAACCCACCACCACCACCAGCGTGAAGCGCAACCGTCATATCAGACAAGCAAGGGCCCAGATTCAACGAGGAACTCGACTTATCCAATGGGCTTAAATCATTGCTCCGTTAGTCTCTCATCTCCTCGATCAACGAACCCAGCACCGAATATTTGCACAATATCCATTAAAAGGCAGAGCAGTGGCTAGACCATACGTAGTGGTCCTACCCACGACGACCACCGTGTCTCCACCGGCCATGGTGGTTATTATGAGTTCAATGCATGGAAAGAGAATAGGTTATCATATATTACCTTTAGTAAGGAAGAAAAGTGGGTGGGGAATTGAGGTAAGTGAGATTTGTGGAAGGAAGTAAAGGGCAATGGGAAGAAAATGAGGACATACAATTAGATGTTAAATATTGTTTGAAAACCTAAATCTGGGATCAAAATTTAGGCTCAATTTAAAGAATTTTTTCTTCCACTTTTCTTTTCATGATGACCAATGCCCGTCGACCACCCACTATTGCCACTCCCAACTTCCAACAACCCACCACCACTGTTGCCACCTTCTACTAGACCTGGCAATCGGGTAAACCAGACGGGTACGGGTAAAAACCGGACGGGTACGGGTAAAATCGGATCGGGTAAAAATTACCCGATTTTTTTCGGGTAACTTTTTACTGGATCCGTACCCTACCCGTACGGGTAGGGTACGACCCGCGGGTATATACCCGTTCGTGAGAGGAGAAGATCAGCCGTTGATGGAGGCGACTGGCAAACATGTTTGCAAACATGTTTAAGATGTCATCATTTGATCTCTCCATGCTTTAGTTTCTGTAACCATCCATCTATTCATTATACTCCCATATCCATTGCCTACTGGAGCAAATAAGGGGATTACCAGTCACAGATAAGTTGCTTGGAAGTTGAATTGGGGGCTTTATAAAAAGTTATTTTACAGGTTAGTAGAATCAATCTCCTCAAGAAACTCAGAATAAATGGCTATATGTCTATCTGTGCCCAAAGAAACTAAAGCATATGAAGATCTAGATCATTCATTTTACGCGATAGAAATCATCTACATAGAATTTTACTTCAACAAGTTCCACTGAGGGAGACATTCATCCAATATCAAGGAACTAGAAAATATAGCTCATTTATTCGACCACATTGTAACTGCTCTAATCTAGGGACAACATTCTACAAGACGATAGAATTTAATGGAGTTAATTTGAGTTGATCTTCGAACTTAGCTTTCTCATTAAAATCACCATATTTATGATTGTGATCCCCAAAGGAGAGCAGAGCATGGACCGCTTTCACTTTCTTGCAAAAATGATCAAGTTTAGCCCAACATACACAGCTTGCCTTGAAATATCACCGCACAGGTCAGCCTACAAATGTCTTGAGTAGCTCATCAACTGCTATCAGGAAACCATTTTGCCACGAAAATATTCTGTCTCAAGTGCAAAACATGTTTGCAAATCACCGAGAGGAGAAAATCAGCCCTCTGATGGAGGCGACTGGCGACGACGAGAGGAGAAGATCAGCCGTTTAGGCTGCAATGGCGACGGCGAGAGGAGAAAAAGTGAAAAACAGCCGAAATGAAATGGGTTTAGGTTTAGGGCATCAGATCTGATTTTTTTCTTCTATATATACCCCCCCAAAAAACGGATAACCGCGGGTACCCGAAACCCGACCCGGTCAGACCCGAAAAAACGGGTCGGTTCGGGTACGGTTCCAATTTGCGCGGGTCCTCTAAATAGCTACCCGTACCCGGGGTTTTTGAACGGGTACGGTTCGACCCGCGGGTACGGGTAGAAAATTGCCAGGTCTACTTTCTAGCACCCCTACAGTCACCTACCACCGGTCGTCTTCCGACACCCGAATAATCAAACCAGCATATCTCACCTTCCAACACCCCCAACAATTAAACTAGCACCCCTATGTCATTGTCCAACACCCAAAACCCCACCACCACGATTGACACTTTCTAACAACACCCCCACAATTAACTCACCACCGTCACTCCCATCTTCTAATGCACCTACAACCTACCTGTCGATGCCTCTGCCACTGTCCAATACCTAAAACTCAACACTTGTAGGTACCACCTTTCAATAAAACACCCGCAACTATCCCACAACTGCCACTGCCACCTTTCAACATCCTCACAATCAAACCACCACGGTCGATGTCATTATCCAACTCCAACACCCCAAAACCTCCACCATACCAAGCCTTCACCACCATAGACTACATCCACTTTCACAGTCCCACTAATTAGACCAAAACAATTGCAACCAGCTACACTACCATCACCCATAGACCATGTCACTTCACGGCTGCCAATTGTGTCCTGGTCAATGGTTTTTGTAGTGTTGATGGATTTCAGCTTTCATTGAACTAGTTTGTAATTTGGCCTGGGATCGAGTTCGAGATTGGAAAATGGATTGGGATTAGTTTCCAATTGGATATCTAAAAGTTTGAACTCTGATCAACATTTATGACCTTCAGGGCACTTTTAAAAGCAATTAAGTCATTTTTATCAAAACTTAACATTAATCACCAAATCTAACGGTAGGGAGTAACGCCTGAGGAAGTCACTGTAATTTTCTTAAACGAAGGGATGTTGAAAATATTAAAACATAATCTATGTAGTTCCTAATGTCTTTTAATTTTGAAACACAGTTATAAATGCATGTAACAAGAGCAAATCTCACTAGTGTTGAGTATAATTAACCCCAATAAAAAGTTTTCTCATGTGCAACAATTAAAAGGTGCCTCGAAAGTGGATTAAATGTCATCTTCTTGGAGCCAATGATGTTTTGTATAACACAGCTTCTCGAGTCGATTGTCTTCAATAAAGTTAGAGTCAAAACAGTGAGGAAAAAATGCGCATGCGTAACTAGACTATTTCTTGGACTTTCGAGCTACCCCTTTTGCATTTTTCATTTCCACATTTTATAATAAGAGTTTTTTTTTTTTTGGGTGAAATGTCATTGTATCAATGAAAAGGTTTATACATCATCATCTATATTATACCCAGCTATTTCTCATCTACGCATTCTCTAAACATTTCATTTCTATCAGCTTCTATTAGTACACTAATAACAAAGAATGCCTACACTGATTTCCCAAGCATTGCACAGGTTCCTGTTAACAGTATTCCCATGCACTTTTTCCCATCCTCTTACTCTCCATTGGACCAGCTGCTTGATTATTTGTACTAATGCATCCTTTGTTCTTTGTTGCTCCTCAAAAATTTTGGTATTCCTCTCCATCCAGATCATGTAGACAGTTATAGTATACACTATCTTCCTTATTGTTGCTCTAGCACATTTTAACAGCTCATTCCAGGAATTCCAGTGATGTGGTATCTGCAGTCTATGTAGGACCAGCTTCCATAGGTTTGAAGAATAAGTGCATCTCCAAAAGAGGTGGTTTACATCTTCACTTTGTGTCGGACATGAAGAACATATGTCATCTGTGAGGCAATTCCATTTCTTGAGTCTAGTTTTAGTCCTTAAACCTCCTTTAACAGTATATATCCAGAGGATAAGTGAGCATTTATGTATATTTCCACTAAATCATACCAGCTTCCACCATGGTACCTTATCCTGTTTTGTTCTTAAATGCCCGGCCGAATTAACAATAAAGTTTTCATTCTTAATTAGCCTCCAGATTACTTTGTCTTCACACATTTCCTGAGGAGGAGGTATGTGATTCATTTCTTCATGCCACTGTCTTAGAGTCAATGCTCTAGCGTGAGGAAGATTACTTTGTCTTCACACATTTCCTGAGGAGGAGGTATGTGATTCATTTCTTCATGCCACTGTCTTAGAGTCAATGCTCTAGCAGGAGGGAGATTATAATAAGAGTTTATTTCCTCTTTAACGTATTCCATTTCGTAAGTGATTGCAGAATATAAACTATTAACTATATCATAATGAACATTACAAGTGAGACACAAGTGTGACATAAGAGAGTAACCACATAATGCAAATATATTAATGAGTAAATCACTTAACCGTGAGACACCAGGTAACTCCCAACAGACCAAAGTGCACATGTTTTGACTTTCGTTTATGATTAGTTGTTTGAAAACCAAACTTAGACAAACTTCTAATATTTAAAAAGTGAGTAGTTATCAATATGCTTATCTTCAAAGTAAGTTGAACCTAGACAAAGTTATAAAATAAACATGTCCTTTGGCTTTCACATGCAAACTACCCCCATGTACAGAGCCACAACCACCCCAGTGATGAACCCAAAGGCAGCCAAGACCATTTAAGTAGTAGGAAAATTCTTTGCTGCTATCCTAATTATTGGAAGATACTTACAATTTTTTGTATAGCGATATATAATAGTCGCTAAACTTTTTTACTAACACTTTCAGCGACCGTTCTTAGCAGACACTTTTTAATAAAAGTCACTAAAAACTATTAGAAATAATTAATTATTGTCATATGGGAGGTTTCAAGTATCTTTCTGTAATCCGGATAACAACCAATTTTTTTTTTTTGAAAATAGCAAGGGAATTGCCAATGGAGAATGAATGGGCATTTTTGCAAGCAAAGTTCTATTTTTTTGCTCTTGTTCTTTAACTGATGGTTGGAATCATGATGTCAATGCAAGGTTGTTGAGGAGTTGATTGGGTTTTTGTAAGGGACTGGTCCTTTGGCATTACTTAACAGTACATTATTGACATTCAAGCACAACTTTCATGGTCACGGATGGCCAAAATGATGCTGGACTTTGTGGTTGCCATACAACCCTCAAAAAAGGACCTAGTCTATGTATGTATATAATATCAACATTCTGGGGTAGAAGTAATGATTTCTATCTTATCTTACCAAGAGAAATAGTACTTAGGGCTATTAGAGCTAAAGGTCTGTTTTAATCTGCTAGGAAAAGCAAAAGAAACGAACAAGGTTTTCAATTTTAATCTCAGAAGAAAGAAAATAATAATTACAAACAGAAAAATTAAAAACGCTCATCAATCGTTAGAAAATCACGGGTAATTTGTTTGTTGTGCAAAATAACGTCAATTTAACCAACAAACAAAAATCAGAAGTACCTCGGTACCTAAACTAGTAAACGACGTCTTTATCACTTTTAAAATATCACAAACAAGTTGTGTATGGCCGCCATAAGTTAATTATTTTCAAAGTACTAGTACGTAAGTAAATGAAGATAATTCTTATGGCATTTGTAAATTGCTAATAGAACTGAATGTACTTAAAATTAAGGTTAGCAAATATGATTTCACCATGTTTTAGCATTGCACTAGATTAACATTTACCTGCAAACTCTGCACCCATGAGTCCACCTGTTAACCATTATCTTATCATGTACCAGTTGAAAATGCACCATTATATATACCCACAGAACCAAAAGCTATGAGCTTTGTCTTAACTCTGAGTCAGTCAAACTCCTCCTGTTCTTGAAAAGAGCCCTCTGTGAAACCCATTTCCCTCTTCCCTTTCCACACACACATTTTTTCACATAGAATTTCTGGGGTTTCAATCTCGTTCCTCCCTATATTCATCCATTCTCAGCTAGCTCACACCACCCAATTCATGGAAATGCTGACCATCAAGAAGAAAATGTGGATGTTCTCGCATTAAATCTCTTCCCTTCAGAGCAACCCGACTTGTTTTCTTCACTCCTAATGCCCAGCATGACCACCACCACCATCACCACTGCAAGAATCCCCTTTTCATCGGCCACCCTCAAGCTCCGCCCTCGTATGCTCTCTTTCTGGTTTGCCCCCACCACTCGCCCACCTGGTCTAGACCCTTAAACCCCAAAACACACACGGTCGTAAAGATAGAACTTTGATGACGCCTTCACCTTCTTGAATTTAGGATCCTAATAATATCAGATTCTGGGTCTAGTTATTTGGGTTTTGTCGATCACACAAACACACAAGCACATAGTTGTATAGATAGGAGTTTGATAAGTTCAAGAATGACATCACCTTCTTGGAATTGGAACCCTAAAATTTCGGATGTGGGGTTGTGTGATATAGGATTTGTGGACCATTTTTGGGTCAAGTATGGGAAAACGGGAGGTGGGTTGGTGCCGGTTTCGGAGTCTTTGGTGTTGGATGGGAAGAAAGGGGAGCTGGTGAAGGAACCAGGGAGGGGGTTGGGGAAGAAAGGCGGGGTGGGGGAGGAGAAAGCTATGGCGGCGTTGAAGAGCCATAGCGAGGCGGAGAGGAGGAGGAGGGAGAGGATTAATGGTCACCTTGCTACGCTCCGCGGTCTTGTTCCTTGCTCTGAGAAGGTTTGCTCAGATCTCATTTAGATTATGCCCATGTGTGCTATTAGTACTAATTGATGTTATTACTGCATTGTTTCTATGCTATTTGCCTTAGTGCAACCATGACATTGCTACTTGGAATATCGTACCTTTGCTTTGAATCTGTTAACTAGAATTGCCTAGAGAAGCTGGTGATCACTTTGTGTTTGGATTTGTTGCTTTTCTTGAATATTTTTCCTCGAGTTAATTTAGGAGCTTGATCCCGAGACATCAGATGCTGTTTAATTCATTTTATTTATGTGGATTTGATGATTAGACTTCTTGAGCCATCTTGAGATATAGGGACACCATATAACAGTCCTTCCTTTTGAAAGATAGATTTGGCTAGGTAGCTTACTCTTGGAAGACCTCTATGGTCAATCTCGTTTGCCAACAAAGCTTGGTTAGGAGATCCCTTTCCTCCAGATAAACTAAGCTTATGCTCTATTATCAATGTATAGTTTGCTTTCTAATCTTCAAGCTCTACCCTTACTTCTATATGTAGGATATTAGCCTTCTCTGTTGAAGATGTCTACTGACTTGCTTACTCAGACAACCATACAAGCTGACCTTCACTTCGGATTAAAAAAACGAAGTTGACATTAATTAGGATATTGGAGTTATACAGTCACAGCCATAATATGTACCGAAAAGGATTTCTGTGTTGAAGCTTTAAGGGTAGTATGATAACTAAAAAGTTGATGATGATAAATTAAAAGACTTCACTTATAGCATATAGCATTTCGGGAGCACCACATTCTAGCCTAATTGGCTGCCACTTGTAATTTTCTAACCATACAGTCACTTGTAACTTGCTAACTGTGCGGAAAAGATTACCATTTTGCTGCATATGCATGAAAAGATGTCTTTCTAATCTAAGAACCACTGGCTTTATAATTGAAGTTGGGAATGATTCGAATCTTCTTCTCTTTTTTTTCACAATTGTTTTCCTATCTTCCTTAGAAGAACCTTTAGGTGTACCCAGTATTTGCATGCAACTTGTCCTAAGGGAAGGATGAAAGGACGAGGGAAAAGAAACTTGTTTCACGACGTCGAAATTCTCTTGATCTCATATTATTGCAATACTGAATCTTATGGTCCTTTTAGTTGAGTGAAAGGCTTCAATTTTATGAAGGGAATAGATCTACTCTACTAATACCATAGGTCAATTATGTTGGTTCATGTTTGTTTGCCAACTATAAAACTGTATCTGCCATTTTTAATGTCAAAGGTTATACATTGTGATGCGCCTAATGTATTATTGAAGTGGTGGCTGAAGATTGTGACTGGATGGTGAGGTGCCATGCCAGTTGGTGTAGCTTATGTATTAAAAATTCATTTGAAACTTTAATATGTTTTGGCCAACTGGTCAACGCTATAAAAGATTATGTTTAGAGACGTAAGCTACAGACAAGGCATTGGTGATAGAATACTTGGTCAAACTTTACTACTTTATTTTATGTGTTATGCACCTCATATGAAACGTAATCATCCAAGTTCATTTCTATGAAGATTAAATAATTACCTGAGCTGTTCACTTAAGCATGGTCATTTATACTGTTCATAACCAAAGATTATATTTTGCTCCGTAACGTAGCCCAGTAAGCCAACTAAATCAAAATGGTGACATTCTCTTAAAAGACATGGTTATTTTGCAGTTGTTGCCTCTGCCTTTATCCGTATAATGCTGAGGTCGACACAGTATTTCCTATTAACCCCAACACAAATATAGTAAGATTTCCTTTGCAGAATATACTGCATGGAGTGTAATGTGATTAAAGAATACTCTCTTACCAAAGTTTGGGCCACTAGATACCCTTTAGTATGTTGAAGTGGAGATAGAAGTACATGAAAGTTATGTTACAATGTACTGTGATTAAGTTAATGAGAACATGGTTAAGAATGCATCCTACTCCCGCATAAGAAAATTTTGGTCATAAGAAAGTGAAAACAAGAATATATGGTGCTCCTAAACCACAGGAATGCACCATAGAAGCTGCCAGAACTTTGACATTTAGATAGATACTCAGGTATTAAGGCGCATTGTTTCTCGGTAGCCACTAATCACATTGATATGTAAGTTCATTTAACCAACTTGGGAAGCATGACAATCCTGTTATAGTATGTACCCATTCGGTGCCTTTTATATAAGATCTAATTATCAGAAGTTCCTAAACTATTCACTGGATACCAGATCTTTAGGCTCCGTACGCTTACCATATTCGTTTTCTGTTTTTAGCAATGATGATGAAAAAGATTCTTTTTTTGCGTACTTTTACCATTTTTTGTTTTCGTTTTGGATAAAATTACTCAAATAGTAACAAAAAACTGAATATGAAAATCATGAAAATGAAAACAGAAAACAAATATGGTAAGCGTACGGGGCCTTAGTTACACGTTCTGACAGCATAGTTCGAGATATCTAGAGAATCTCTTCTTTCAGATAAACTTTAGTAAAGACAGATGTGAAGTGATTTTTGGATATCTATTTTGGTGGAGGGTTTTGTTACATTATATTGTTACTCATGTTTTCTTGTGATCCTCGGTCTGCTGTCCTTTGCATACATAATTCACGCATATAGAATCAATAGTGGTCGTGATAATTTCAGTGATCTGTATTGAGCTTGACCCTGATTCGAAATATCATAGATGGACAAAGCCACTCTGCTCGCTGAAGTTATTGGCCAAGTCAAACAACTTAACAAGACTGCAACAGAAGCTAGTGAAGGCTTACTGATTCCAGTGGACGCTGATGAAGTGAGAGTTGAACCACTAGATGAAACTGCAGGAGATAAGACCTTATATTTCAAGGCATCCCTCTGCTGTGATTACAGGCCTGACCTCATGTCTGATCTGAGGCAAGCTCTCGATGCCCTTCATGTGAATACAGTGAGCGCAGAAATCTCAACATTGGGATGTCGGGTGAAATATGTTTTTGTCTTCACCAGCGGCCGAGAAAGAAATTGTGGCAATGCCAAGTCAGGGGAACTTCTTGCGGGTTCTGTTCATCAAGCTTTGAATGCTATACTGGATATGGCTTCCGTCTCACCAGAATACTCGCCACGAACAACACTCCCAAACAAGAGGCGAAGGCTTTCCCTTTATGATAATTCCAGCTCGTCTTTTTGATGGAAGTTCCAACTTGTGGTGACAATGATTAGCGATCCTTCCTCGTGTTTCTGTTCATGCATGTTCGTATGGGAGTGCTTGCAAATGCCTATTGCTAAGCACTAAACTGCCTATTGGTATTGGTGATGCATATATGTACTATTTGTGTGCCTATGCTCTGGTTTCAAGCTGGTGCCACATGTAAACTGTAATGGTGGAGCAAAGAGGTCAGAAGAAACCGGCAGATGTAAACCAAGTCCGTAACCAAATCATAGAGAAATGAGGAGCAAAAAATGCAGACTGAGAAGGGAAGAAATGATGGACGAGTTATCTCAACTGGAGATGTAACTTTGGCTAAGGATTTGGAAGTACTTCGAATGAAATTCACTGTATAGTAAGTGCGAAAGTGAGTAAGTATGTAAAATTTTTTAGGATTTGGAGTGCCCACCATCTTACGGGTTTTTTGGTAATAAAAGAATGACATTGTTAGTAAAATATATACTATTACACAGTACCATTACCGGTAAAGGTACGACGTGCCCATGACTAGATATCTATTTACAAGCACACCAAAGCAGGATTATTTGAGTACAACAGGTAATTAAATTCTTGCCAAAATACCTTTTTGTACTCGGGATTCTTTTGATTGAGGGACTTAGATAGTACCTATGACTGGCAATGGTATGCAAAAATAGATAGATCGTATGCCTCTTTCAGTTGTTTGGGGCTGCTTTTTAACACAAAAGT
>JAVXUO010002622.1:0-137818 GCA_033065855.1 Escallonia rubra | reverse complement strand
AGACCAAAACAATTGTAACTAGCTACACTACCATCCCCCCTAGACTATGTCACTTCATGGCTGCCAATTGTGGGCCCCCCGGTAGTTTTTGTGGTGTTGATGGATTTCAGCTTTCATTGAACTAGTTTGTAATTTGGCTTGGGACCGAGTTCGAGATTGGAAAAGGGATTGGGATTAGTTTGAGTTGGATATCTAAAAGTTTGAACTCTGATCAACATTTATGACCTTCAGGGCACTTTTAAAAGCAATTAAGTCATTTTTATCAAAACTTAACATTAATCACCAAATCTAACGGTTTAGGGTGTAACCGCCTGAGGAAGTCACTGTAATTTTCTTAAAAGAAGGGATGTTGAAAATATTAAAACATAATCGATGTAATTCCTAATGTCTTTTAATTTTGAAACACCGTTATAAATGCATGTAACAAGAGCAAATCTCACTAGTGTTGGGCCTAATTAACCCCAATAAAAAGTTTTCTCATGTGCAGCAATTAAAAGGTGCCTCGAAAGTGGATTAAATGGCATCTTCTTGGAGCCAATGATGTTTTGTATAACACAGCTTCTCGAGTCGATTGTCTTCAATAAAGTTAGAGTCAAAACAGTGAGCGAAAAATGCGCATGCGTAACTAGACTATTTCTTGGACTTTTGAGCTACCCCTTTTGCGTTTTTCATTTCCACATTTTATAATAAGAGTTTTTTTTTTTTTGGGTGAAATGTCATTGTATCAATGAAAAGGTTTATACATCATCATCTATATTATACCTAGCTATTTCTCATCTACGCATTCTCTAAACATTTCATTTCTATCAGCTTCTATTGGTACACTAATCACAAAGAATGCCTACACTGATTTCCCAAGCACTGCACAGGTTCCCGTTAACAGTATTTCCATGCACTTTTTCCCATCCTTTTACTCTCCATTGGACTAGCTGCTTGATTATTTGTACTAATGCATCCTTTGTTCTTTGTTGCTCCTCAAAAATTCTGGTATTCCTCTCCATCCAGATCATGTAAACAGTTATAGTAAACAATATCTTCCTTATTGTTGCTCTAGCACATTTTAACAACTAATTCCAGGAATTCCAGTGATGCGGTATCTGCAGTCTATGTAGGATCAGCTTCCATAGGTTTGAAGAATAAGTGCATCTCCAAAAGAGGTGGTTTACATCTTCACTTTGTGTCGGACATGAAGAACATATGTCATCTGTGAGGCAATTCCATTTCTTGAGTCTAGTTTTAGTCCTTAAACCTCCTTTAACAGTATCCAGAGGATAAATGAGCATTTATGTATACTTCCACTGAATCATACCAGTTTCCACCATGGTACCTGAGCCTGTTTTGTTCTTAAATGCCCGGCCGAATTAACAATAAAGTTTCCATTCTTAGTTAGCCTCCAGATTACTTTGTCTTCACACATTTTCCTGAGGAGGAGGTATGTGATTCATTTCTTCGTGCCACTGTCTTAGAGTCAATGCTCTAGCAGGAGGGAGATTACTTTGTCTTCACACATTTTCCTGAGGAGGAGGTATGTGATTCATTTCTTCGTGCCACTGTCTTAGAGTCAATGCTCTAGCAGGAGGGAGATTATAATAAGAGTTTATTTCCTCTTTAACGTATTCCATTTCGTAAGTGATTGCAGAATATAAACTATTAACTATATCATAATGAACATTACAAGTGAGACACAAGTGTGACATAAGAGAGTAACTACATAATGCAAATATATATATGAGTAAATCACTTAACCGTGAGACACCAGGTAACTCTCCCAACACACCAAAGTGCACATGTTTTGACTTTCGTTTATGATTAGTTGTTTAAAAACCAAACTTAGACAAACTTCTAATATTTAAAAAGTGAGTAGTTATCAATATGCTTATCTTCAAAGTAAGTTGAACCTAGACAAAGTTATAAAATAAACATGTCCTTTGGCTTTCACATGCAAACTACCCCCATGTACAGAGCCACAACCACCCCAGTGATGAACCCAAAGGCAGCCAAGACCATTTAAGTAGTAGGAAAATTCTTTGCTGCTATCCTAATTATTGGAAGATACTTACAATTTTTTGTATAGCGATATATAATAGTCGCTAAACTTTTTTACTAACACTTTCATCGACCGTTCTTAGCAGACACTTTTTAATAAAAGTCACTAAAAACTATTAGAAATAATTAATTATTGTCATATGGGAGGTTTCAAGTATCTTTCTGTAATCCGGATAACAACCAATTTTTTTTTTTTGAAAATAGCAAGGGAATTGCCAATGGAGAATGAATGGGCATTTTTGCAAGCAAAGTTCTATTTTTTTGCTCTTGTTCTTTAACTGATGGTTGGAATCATGATGTCAATGCAAGGTTGTTGAGGAGTTGATTGGGTTTTTGTAAGGGACTGGTCCTTTGGCATTACTTAACAGTACATTATTGACATTCAAGCACAATTTTCATGGTCACGGATGGCCAAAATGATGCTGGACTTTGTGGTTGCGATACAACCCTCAAAAAAGGACCTAGTCTATGTATGTATATAATATCAACATTCTGGGGTAGAAGTAATGATTTCTATCTTATCTTACCAAGAGAAAGGAGTAGTACTTAGGGTTATTAGAGCTAAAGGTTTATTTTCATCTGCTAGGAAAAGCAAAAAAAGCAAGCAAGGTTTTCAATTTTAATCTCAGAAGAATGAAAATAATTACAAGCAGAAAAATTAAAAACGCTCGTCAATCGTTAGAAAATCACGGGTAATTTGTTTGTTGTTCAAAATAACGTCAATTTAACAAACAAATAAAAATCAGAAGTACCTCTGTACCTAAACTAGTAAACGACATCTTTATCACTTTTAAAATATCACAAACAAGTTGTGTATGGCCGCCATAAGTTAATTATTTTCAAAGTACTGGTACGAAGTAAATGAAGAAAATTCTTATGGCATTTGTAAATTGCTAATAGAACTGAATGTACTTAAAATTAAGGTTAGCAAATATGATTTCACCATGTTTTAGTATTGCACTAGATAAACATTTACCTGCAAACTCTGCACCCATGAGTCCACCTGTTAACCATTATCTTATCATGTACCAGTTGAAAATGCACCATTATATATACCCACAGAACCAAAAGCTATGAGCTTTGTCTTAACTCTGAGTCAGTCAAACTCCTCCTGTTCTTGAAAAGAGCCCTCTGTGAAACCCATTTCCCTCTTCCCTTTCCACACACACATTTTTTCACATAGAATTTCTGGGGTTTCAATCTCGTTCCTCCCTATATTCATCCATTCTCAGCTAGCTCACACCACCCAATTCATGGAAATGCTGACCATCAAGAAGAAAATGTGGATGTTCTCGCATTAAATCTCTTCCCTTCAGAGCAACCCGACTTGTTTTCTTCACTCCTAATGCCCAGCATGACCACCACCACCATCACCACTGCAAGAATCCCCTTTTCATCGGCCACCCTCAAGCTCCGCCCTCGTATGCTCTCTTTCTGGTTTGCCCCCACCACTCGCCCACCTGGTCTAGACCCTTAAACCCCAAAACACACACGGTCGTAAAGATAGAACTTTGATGACGCCTTCACCTTCTTGAATTTAGGATCCTAATAATATCAGATTCTGGGTCTAGTTATTTGGGTTTTGTCGATCACACAAACACACAAGCACATAGTTGTATAGATAGGAGTTTGATAAGTTCAAGAATGACATCACCTTCTTGGAATTGGAACCCTAAAATTTCGGATGTGGGGTTGTGTGATATAGGATTTGTGGACCATTTTTGGGTCAAGTATGGGAAAACGGGAGGTGGGTTGGTGCCGGTTTCGGAGTCTTTGGTGTTGGATGGGAAGAAAGGGGAGCTGGTGAAGGAACCAGGGAGGGGGTTGGGGAAGAAAGGCGGGGTGGGGGAGGAGAAAGCTATGGCGGCGTTGAAGAGCCATAGCGAGGCGGAGAGGAGGAGGAGGGAGAGGATTAATGGTCACCTTGCTACGCTCCGCGGTCTTGTTCCTTGCTCTGAGAAGGTTTGCTCAGATCTCATTTAGATTATGCCCATGTGTGCGATTAGTACTAATTGATGTTATTACTGCATTGTTTCTATGCTATTTGTCTTAGTGCAACCATGACATTGCTACTTGGAATATCGTACCTTTGCTTTGAATCTGTTAACTAGAATTGCCTAGAGAAGCTGGTGATCACTTTGTGTTTGGATTTGTTGCTTTTCTTGAATATTTTTCCTCGAGTTAATTTTGGAGCTTGATCCCGAGACATCAGATGCTGTTTAATTCATTTTATTTATGTGGATTTGATGATTAGACTTCTTGAGCCATCTTGAGATATAGGGACACCATATAACAGTCCTTCCTTTTGAAAGATAGATTTGGCTAGGTAGCTTACTCTTGGAAGACCACTATGGTCAATCTCGTTTGCCAACCAAGCTTGGTTAGGAGATCCCTTTCCTCCAGATAAACTAAGCTTATGCTCTATTATCAATGTATAGTTTGCTTTCTAATCTTCAAGCTCTACCCTTACTTCTATATGTAGGATATTAGCCTTCTCTGTTGAAGATGTCTACTGACTTGCTTACTCAGACAACCATACAAGCTGACCTTCACTTCGGATTAAAAAAACGAAGTTGACATTAATTAGGATATTGGAGTTATACAGTCACAGCCATAATATGTACCGAAAAGGATTTCTGTGTTGAAGCTTTAAGGGTAGTATGATAACTAAAAAGTTGATGATGATAAATTAAAAGACTTCACTTATAGCATATAGCATTTCGGGAGCACCACATTCTAGCCTAATTGGCTGCCACTTGTAATTTTCTAACCATACAGTCACTTGTAACTTGCTAACTGTGCGGAAAAGATTACCATTTTGCTGCATATGCATGAAAAGATGTCTTTCTAATCTAAGAACCACTGGCTTTATAATTGAAGTTGGGAATGATTCGAATCTTCTTCTCTTTTTTTTCACAATTGTTTTCCTATCTTCCTTAGAAGAACCTTTAGGTGTACCCAGTATTTGCATGCAACTTGTCCTAAGGGAAGGATGAAAGGACGAGGGAAAAGAAACTTGTTTCACGACGTCGAAATTCTCTTGATCTCATATTATTGCAATACTGAATCTTATGGTCCTTTTAGTTGAGTGAAAGGCTTCAATTTTATGAAGGGAATAGATCTACTCTACTAATACCATAGGTCAATTATGTTGGTTCATGTTTGTTTGCCAACTATAAAACTGTATCTGCCATTTTTAATGTCAAAGGTTATACATTGTGATGCGCCTAATGTATTATTGAAGTGGTGGCTGAAGATTGTGACTGGATGGTGAGGTGCCATGCCAGTTGGTGTAGCTTATGTATTAAAAATTCATTTGAAACTTTAATATGTTTTGGCCAACTGGTCAACGCTATAAAAGATTATGTTTAGAGACGTAAGCTACAGACAAGGCATTGGTGATAGAATACTTGGTCAAACTTTACTACTTTATTTTATGTGTTATGCACCTCATATGAAACGTAATCATCCAAGTTCATTTCTATGAAGATTAAATAATTACCTGAGCTGTTCACTTAAGCATGGTCATTTATACTGTTCATAACCAAAGATTATATTTTGCTCCGTAACGTAGCCCAGTAAGCCAACTAAATCAAAATGGTGACATTCTCTTAAAAGACATGGTTATTTTGCAGTTGTTGCCTCTGCCTTTATCCGTATAATGCTGAGGTCGACACAGTATTTCCTATTAACCCCAACACAAATATAGTAAGATTTCCTTTGCAGAATATACTGCATGGAGTGTAATGTGATTAAAGAATACTCTCTTACCAAAGTTTGGGCCACTAGATACCCTTTAGTATGTTGAAGTGGAGATAGAAGTACATGAAAGTTATGTTACAATGTACTGTGATTAAGTTAATGAGAACATGGTTAAGAATGCATCCTACTCCCGCATAAGAAAATTTTGGTCATAAGAAAGTGAAAACAAGAATATATGGTGCTCCTAAACCACAGGAATGCACCATAGAAGCTGCCAGAAGTTTGACATTTAGATGGATACTCAGGTATTAAGGCGCATTGTTTCTCGGTAGCCACTAATCACATTGATATGTAAGTTCATTTAACCAACTTGGGAAGCATGACAATCCTGTTATAGTATGTACCCATTCGGTGCCTTTTATATAAGATCTAATTATCAGAAGTTCCTAAACTATTCACTGGATACCAGATCTTTAGGCTCCGTACGCTTACCATATTCGTTTTCTGTTTTTAGCAATGATGATGAAAAAGATTCTTTTTTTGCGTACTTTTACCATTTTTTGTTTTCGTTTTGGATAAAATTACTCAAATAGTAACAAAAAACTGAATATGAAAATCATGAAAATGAAAACAGAAAACAAATATGGTAAGCGTACGGGGCCTTAGTTACACGTTCTGACAGCATAGTTCGAGATATCTAGAGAATCTCTTCTTTCAGATAAACTTTAGTAAAGACAGATGTGAAGTGGTTTTTGGATATCTATTTTGGTGGAGGGTTTTGTTACATTATATTGTTACTCATGTTTTCTTGTGATCCTCGGTCTGCTGTCCTTTGCATACATAATACACGCATATAGAATCAATAGTGGTCGTGATAATTTCAGTGATCTGTATTGAGCTTGACCCTGATTCGAAATATCATAGATGGACAAAGCCACTCTGCTCGCTGAAGTTATTGGCCAAGTCAAACAACTTAACAAGACTGCAACAGAAGCTAGTGAAGGCTTACTGATTCCAGTGGACGCTGATGAAGTGAGAGTTGAACCACTAGATGAAACTGCAGGAGATAAGACCTTATATTTCAAGGCATCCCTCTGCTGTGATTACAGGCCTGACCTCACGTCTGATCTGAGGCAAGCTCTCGATGCCCTTCATGTGAATACAGTGAGCGCAGAAATCTCAACATTGGGATGTCGGGTGAAATATGTTTTTGTCTTCACCAGCGGCCGAGAAAGAAATTGTGGCAATGCCAAGTCAGGGGAACTTCTTGCGGGTTCTGTTCATCAAGCTTTGAATGCTATACTGGATATGGCTTCCGTCTCACCAGAATACTCGCCACGAACAACACTCCCAAACAAGAGGCGAAGGCTTTCCCTTTATGATAATTCCAGCTCGTCTTTTTGATGGAAGTTCCAACTTGTGGTGACAATGATTAGCGATCCTTCCTCATGTTTCTGTTCATGCATGTTCGTATGGGAGTGCTTGCAAATGCCTATTGCTAAGCACTAAACTGCCCATTGGTATTGGTGATGCATATATGTACTATTTGTGTGCCTATGCTCTGGTTTCACGCTGGTGCCACATGTAAACTGCTATGGTGGAGCAAAGAGGTCAGAAGAAACCGGCAGACGTAAACCAAGTCCGTAACCAAATCATAGAGAAATGAGGAGCAAAAAATGCAGACTGAGAAGGGAAGAAATGATGGAGGAAATGAAGATAGAAAGAGAAGAGCCTTAATGTTTGGACGAGTTATCTCAACTGGAGATGTAACTTTGGCTAAGGATTTGGAAGTACTTCGAATGAAATTCACTGTATAGTAAGTGCGAAAGTGAGTAAGTATGTAAAATTTTTTAGGATTTGGAGTGCCCACCATCTTACGGGTTTTTTGGTAATAAAAGAATGACATTGTTAGTAAAATATATACTATTACACAGTTCCATTGCCGGTAAAGGTACGACGTGCCCATGACTAGATTTCTATTTACAAGCACACCAAAGCAGGATTATTTGAGTACAACAGGTAATTAAATTCTTGCCAAAATACCTTTTTGTACTCGGGATTCTTTTGATTGAGGGACTTAGATAGTACCTATGACTGGCAATGGTATGCAAAAATAGATAGATCGTATGCCTCTTTCAGTTGTTTGGGGCTGCTTTTTAACACAAAAGTAGTCGAAGTTTGACATTATACCACGAAAGTCAAACATAGTAGGCGCCATTAAGTCAAGGTTATCGTCAATCCCGGCAAGTAGGTGCCACTAACAAAGAATGAGGCAGATGTCGATCCACATCTGTTGTTGTAACCCAAAAAGCAAGGAAAACCTAGTTTAACTTTGAGGTTGCCTTTTTTTGTAAAAACATTACATGGCTATTTTTATCATAGTAGATTCGGGGCAATCACTATATGTTGGTGTCAACTTAATTGGACCTTAGTGTTTCATTCTTGAAAGGGATAAGGTTGATCGTGACCATGGTTGGGTATTCCGTGCATTATTGAACAAGAAAAACTTTTGGCTACTAACTTAGTTGAAAAAATATTTCTCCTACCCCCCAATATAGCGATAATTAATAGTCATTAAATATTTTTAGTGACTTTTATTTAGTGATATTAAAAACTGCTGCTAAAAATTGTAGTTGAAAGTGTTAGCAGAAAAATCATTAGAAATATTTAATGATTATTAATTATCATTATATACGGGGTTGGAAGATGATTCCTACAACTCGGATAACGACTAAAATTTCTTTATTGAACAAGGTGTGAAAGTGGGTGCCTAAAAATTAATTTTGTTTTTCTTTTTTTTGCTTTATATAAACCAAATGGTAGTAAGTATAAGAGTGCGAGGTTCGAATAGTATAGTTTTGGTGTGATTTTCTTTTATCCAGGCAATTAGCGACTCTTTTTTTTTTCTTTCTAATCAAGTCAATACATTAAAAGGAAAGAATTACAAGAACAGAGGCTTGGTTCACATATTCATCCAAAGACAAAAGAGGAATAAGGGATGAGGACGGAACCAAGCCGAACGAGTTGGAGTTATCCGCCCATTTAGCTAGATTATGGGCTAACCTATTTACAGCTCTACTAACTTTCACAAAAGACCAGCAAATGAACAACTTAAGATTTTCCCTGGCTTCGGCAATGATGGAGTAGGAGCTCCAATGAGGCATTTGATCATGATGGTTAAGCCAGTCAACAATTCCTTGCGCATCTCCTTCAAAGATAACATGCGTGCACTTGGTTTGCAAAGCCAGATTTATCGCACAAAGGCCTGCTAGTGCTTCGGCCGCTTCAGGGTCCATTACTTCGCTTGAAGTTGTTTGGGCAGAGATTATGTGACCATTGTGATCTCGGATATGCATCCATATCGAAATTCGTAACAACAGAGAAAAAGGCGGTCAATGGTTTCTGTGGATTCGTGACAAAGAGGGCAGATGTTAGTTTACGTGATTAAAAGTTTATGAAAGTTTACATGAAGGGACTAGCAGTCCCAAAGAAGCTGCCAAGTTGGGTATATAAATTTTAGAGAAAGTGATATGGCCCAAAGTCTACACCAAACTTGATTTGTGCAGATGCTCAGTCTTGTAAAAGGGCCATCAGCTTTTGCAGATGTCTATAAACGATTCATTGGCAGAAGCTACTGAAAACTCATATTTTAGGCTCCGTTTGACAACACTTTTAGTTTTTGTTTTCTGTTTCCAAAAAAATCAAAACCAGTTAAATTTGTTTTTTTACAAAAAACTGATGGGTGTTTGATTATCCATTTTTTTATTTTGAGTTTTTTCTTTGGTTGTGGTTTGTGATGGCGGTGGTGAGGCGTGGCGGTGGCCGACGGTGGTGGTGGCCCGCCGCCGGCGGTGGTGGCCGGCCGTCGGCGGTGGGAGGGTGGTGGTGGTGGTTGTTTCAAAATAAAAACCGAAACTCATTTTTTGAGTTTTCAAAAACAGTTCTGGTTTAAAAACTGATTTTTTAAACTGAAGAAAAAAAAATGAAAATTATCCGCTAAACGCGCTTATTTTTTCCGCTTTACAAAACTGGGAAAAAAAAAAAAACTATGTCAAACGGGGCCTAGTGTCCCCAACCCTGTTGGTCCTCAAAGTCTTGTCTTGATATATGTACTGCGGAGATTTTTTAGCGATGTCATGTGGGTATAGTTCAACTCGGATGTCTTGGTCCCATTGACGCTCCTTAACAAGATCACTTACATAGGAGATGTGCCGCATAATGCTTGATGAGCTTAACATTTTTGCTGCAATGACATCCGCGATCCAATCATCGTTCCAAACTGGTATGCTAGATCCTATGCAAGCTTGCCATATGGGTCCATGTTTTAGAGTGTGTCGGCCTACGAGGACGCTCCTCTGTCCCTAGGTTAAATTATCATTACTTGGTGAGTTAAAAAAGTTTAATTTTTACAAGTATCTTCCTCAGAGGACTTTGTTAATTAGTGCTTAGGGTTCACGGGACATGCGCCGGCAAACTTTTGCTAGTAGGGCCTAGTTTATTAAGTAGACACGTCTAAGGTCTAAGCTCCTGTCTTCTTTAGGAGCACATAAGGCATGCCAATTGGTCCAGTGTATGGTCTTCCTATTTTTATTCTCAGACCACCATAAATTACACAAGATGCTATTGATTTCCTTGCAAATGTATTAAGGAAAAACACACGCTTGCATATGATAGATGAAGATAGTGGAAATGACAACTTTGATAAAAAGTGCCCCTCCTCGCTTTGTTAAGGATTAATCCTTCCACCCAGCACAACGATTGCAAATTGAGTACTTTCTGAAAAAATTCCTTGTTCGTAGTAATAATGTCTAGAGTGCTTCTGATGTAGATTCCATCATTGTTCGACAAAGTTATTCCCAAATGCTTTAGAATTGTTGTTTGTCTTTCGTGTTCTCGTTAGGGCTCATAGTGAGTGATGATTTAAGATGTTTAACTTGTTGCTCCGAGTTTGTTCAATAAGTATCAAGTAGATGTAATCGGAGGTAGGATTGCACGTTAAGTTTCATAAAGATCAAGGAGTTATCTGCGAAGAAAAGATGACTGATTGGTTGGCTTCATAACCCTACTTTAATGTTAGGAATCCCACTGATCTCATGAGCTTTGACAAGGCAAGATAAGACGACCTCTGGACATAGATAATAAAGGTACGAGGATAAGGGATCACCTCGTCGGAGTCCACACATTGGCCGGAATCGCGTTGTAGGCAGGCCATTAACCATAATCTCATACATTATTGAAGTTATTGACTTCAGGACTAGGTTAATGATATGTTCCAAGAATTTTACTTTCCTGAAATCTTCATCCAAGAATTTCTAGCTTGCTCTATCATACGCTTTGCTTATATCCATTTGACTGCACCCGTAATCGACTTGGTCACTGTGGTTGTTTGTATCTTATTCACCATCTCTTACCCAACTAGGACGTTATCTGTAATATGTCGACCCGTCACAAAAGCATTTTGGAACTCAGAAGTAAGGTCCTTGGGACGTTCTTAATGAGGTTAACGAGCACTTTAAATATAATTTTATTGAAGATATTGCACAAGCTAATCGGTCAAAAGTTACCTGGGGACCGAGGGTGTTTGCCCTTTTGATGCCCAATTTAGACTGTGAGAAGGTTGCCACATGAATGTGGTGAAGCTTTGCCTACAGTGCAACTCAAAATTTCCCCTTTTACTAACACCATAAAAATCTTAGCTATCTTTTCCAGCTCAATCGCCAAATTTTTATCGCTTAAAGGCGTGGAGCGTAACGAAGGTTTATTCCAAGGTCGCCATCCTTTTAAGCAAGAAATTGGGTAGATGAGGAGCAGTCCAGCAAAGCACTCTTCTCTCTTTTTCCAGTGGCTCAACAGCCTTCATTACAGTAAAAATATAGGTACATCATTTTATTTTCTTCCATTGCTTCCATTTTTTTATTTTTTCCAATCTCAAAATGCAGGAACAAGAAGGTAACATTGCAGAGCTGTATCAAGAGGAAGCACAGGGAAAGAGACTTGAGGATAAGTTCATGGCAAGAACCTCACTTGACTGTTTTGCCATATGATCCGCATAAAAGTTGATGCACATATACGCATGGGAAACATGTATCTGTCAAGTACGCTTAAGAAGTTTCCTGCGATCAAGAATTAGCGTGTCAAATAACGAGGCGCGGGGAACCGATAGTTGATCATGTCATCCACCTCAAGTTAAATTTTTCGAGGTTACTTAGCAAATTGGACTCATTATTTGAGGCCACAAGGCCTGTCCCAAAAGGTATTTTAGTAGCAATGTTCAGCCCGAGTTTAAATAAGCCCGTAAATTTTTGTTTTAAATCAAAGTTACTCATTTCGGGCCTCAGTTCATCTTTATTGGGCTGTAGCCCAATATTTATTCCAGAGTAACTTTTTAGATCAAGTCCAATGTGGGGTGGGCTAAGTGGGTTAAGTTGTGAGGTCCATTAATCTCTTATAATCATCTTAGTAAACAACATGATGTCATAATTTGATCATCCTCGACGCCTAATTTTAATATTCTCTCTCATTTGACTTGGCAAATATATTTCGAGGAGACCAAAAAGTGCAGTTAACCGGTTTAAATAAAATGTTCAAAAGTAATTGAGAAGTACTCCAATGAGAACACGATCACGAGAAAGTATGCCTTACAATTAATGTAACGTGGTACAAACGGGTTGAAATGATTTCTTAGTAATTGCAGCTATTTTTGTGTCTCATCTTGTTAGTCGGTGCTAGTTGGTCGTATCAAGTCTAGTCATAGAAAAAATACATAAAAAGAGGAAAACGTTTAGGTCTTTGGGTGAATTGCAATTATTGCCCCTTTTGTTTGAATATCTTTTTTTTTTTTTTGTGAAAGGATGAACCTAGGATTACTCAAACTAAATATTTACATCATTGTTCCAATCTTCTTCCAAATTCAACAAAAGGTTGGAAGAAGATGGAACAAAGTCGAAATGATTATAGAAGAAGGCTTTAGCAGCCAAAATTATGGGTAGCACGGTTGGGTGTTCTTGGGGAGAAAATCACATCCCATCACAAAAAGGATTTCAGGAGTGTTCTGACTTAAAAAATGGTTAATCTAATCGGCCAATTTGGGACTAAAGAATGGTCCAGAAGCAGCTTGATAATATCTTCCGCATCACGTGCAATAATTACGTACATCTTTCCATGGGTCAGTGCAATGCGAATGGCTAGTAAGGCAGTAAGAGCTTTAGCTTCCTCGTAGTTACCAGTTTCAACTTCATATGTTTGGCCAAATTCATGGATGTTATCAGAATTTGTACATAGCATTGCAATGCATGCTCTTGGTCCTTTGCTTGCAACATCAAAACTCATCTTGAACCAGCCTTTAGGATGAGTTTTCACATTCTTTGACATATACAATACGCTTTTTGGATGACTAATCACTTCTAAATATCTGAGAGTTGCCCGGTTGATCTGATTCGATAGCTTGGGAGGATCCAGAGATATCCCTTAAAAAATCAACTTGTTGTAAGAGAACCAAATCATATGAAGGAGAGTTGCTGAATATGGAGTATCTCAACTGGTCTTCAGGTTCTAAGTTAGGAGGTTTGAGAATAAAATTTAACCATGCAATCAGGTTTTCCAACGCCACAGGGGGACGGTAGCCAAAAAAAAGAACCTAACCAGCAGAGTCGAGTTATACTACACTCCATGAATATATGTGTAGCTGTTTCGGGCAAACTGTTACATAGAGGGCAAATTGGGTTACTCTCAGGATAAATATTTACCAGATTTTGTCGGAATGGAAGGACGTTCCAGGCAATTCTCAATATCAGAATTTTATGGCGTTCCCTGATCTTTACTTTCCACAGCTTTTTCCACAAGCATATAGGGATGTACAAATTATAATCGAATCTGTTTTTGTTGACTAGGAGATAGGCTGATTTGGTGGAAAATTGAGTTGGGGTCCAAGCTATTAAATGTTGGGATTGCATGGTAGGAATTTTAATCTTTCTAATGGCTTCTACAGTGACTGAATCAAATAAAGATTGTAGCTTTGGATGTTCCAGGTTTTAGAGTTTGGAAGGAATAAGTTAGCTATGAGGTTGAGATTAGGTTCATCCGAAATAGACCTTGCCTGTGAAAACCTATCTTCAATGGGGTTCCATATGTCCTTCCAAATATTAGTGCCTTTACCGTTCTCAACAACATTCCATCACCTTTTTCAATGATTTTCTGTGACTTGCAAATACCTTTCCAGAGCCATGAAGAAGATCTTTTTGGGTTGTGCTTAAGGAATTGGACATCTTTTAGATACTTAGACTTCATTATTTGTACCCATAACGACTTAGGTTTCGAGATCATAGTCCATCCCATTCTAGCCATGAGAGCTAGATTGAAATCACGCATTCTCTTAAAGCTGAGTCCCTCTACCAATTTTGGAGTACAAATAGAACACACGCTTTAAGATACAAAGTGTTGTTTTCCATCGTCGTTAAAACCCCACTAGAATTGCCTAAATGTTCTGTCCATCTTATCAGTGATTGCTTTTGGCATTAGTAATGTGGACATAGCATATGTCGGAATAGTCATAGCCGATGATTTGATTAACGTGCCCTCCCAGCTTGTGATAACACTTTTTCTTTCCAACTTGCAAGTCTTTTTTCTATCCTTTCGAGAATTCCAGCAAAAACTTTATTTTTTGGCTGATTCATGAACACTGGAAGTCCCAAGTATTTAGAATCTTTGGCCGCATCTTTGTAATTCAGAGTTCCTCAGATTTCTCCTCTTGTAGCGCTTTCTAGATTCTTGTTGAAATGAAATTGTGACTTCACTCTGTTTGATGCATTGGCCTGACCAAGAGCTATAAGTGTCCATACATTTTTAACATGATCCGCTTTAGATTGGTTAGCCCTACAAAAGACAATAAGGTCATCAGTGAAAAGAAGATGTGAGATCGAAGGGCTTCCCCAGCTTGTTTTAATCCCGTGGATGTTTCCTTTCAATTCCTCTCGAAGAATTAATCTCGTAAGGATTTTAGAGGCTATGATGAAGAGATAAGGTGACAGGGGGTCGCCTTGGCGAATGCCTCGCTGGGATTTTATGAAGCCAAAGGGAACACCATTAAGCAAAGTAGAAAAGCTGGTTGTACTTAGGCAAGTGTGTTTCCATTGTATCCAAGTTTGGGGAAAACCAAGATTATAGAGAAGTGAGATAATGAAAGACCATTCAATCTTGTCGTATGCTTTCTCTATGTCGATTTTGATGGCCATTAGACCTGCCCCTTTCTTCTTACGCATTGAATGCCAAATTCCCTGCACTATGATGTTGTTATCGTTGATCAATATACCTGGAAAGAAAGCAGCTTGCATTGGAGATACGATTTTAACCAGTAAAGGATTCAATTTGTTGGCCAAAATTTTTGATATCACCTTGTAGACAACATTACATATGCTTATCGGACGATAGTGTTTTGCTTTGGTAGGTGCTTTGATCTTCGGGATTAGAGCTATGGTTGTGTGGTTTAACTCACAAAGAGAAGCTCCATCCCTGAAGAATGATTTCACTGTCTTGCATACCTCGTGCTTAACCGTCTTCCAATAAGATTTATAAAACAAGGTTGGCATTCCATTTGGCCCTAGAGCTTTTAAGGGATCAAATTTTTTCATGGTAGATTCAATTTCGCTGGTGGAGGGGATTTCTTGTACCATAGAAATATCATTCTCAGTTAGGACATGATGGATAGGATTTTCTAGCTCCGGTAGAAATGAAGGATTTGTGGTTTTGTAGAGCTGTTCGAAATTCTCATTTAAGCAAGAACTAATATTATCGCGACTTGAGATCCATTATCCTTCCCTATTCTTTAGAGATTCAATGACATTCTTCCTTCTTTGGATAATTGTACTGAGATGGAAAAACTTTGTATTCAAGTCTCCTTCCTTTAACCAAGCAATGCGTGATTTTTGGTGCCACAACCATTCTTCCCTGCACATTTGTTCATCTATATGCTTTTTGATGTTTTTTCCGAACTCCAAGTTTCTGACAGTTGGATCTTGACTTTGTAAAGCTTTCAGCTTGTCTGTGAGTAGCTTGATGTTCGTTTGAATGTGGCCAAAGTGGGATATATTCCATCTACACAATGCACGACTAGTGTAGTCTATCTTTCGGCAAAGCACGAATTCAGGATTACCTAACACCATTTTCCTCCATGCATGCTGAACAACTTGATGAGATGAGGGATCACGAGTCCAAACAGCTTCGAATCTGAATGGTTTTGGCCTCATCGAATCATTCCCGTGAGTATTGAGGTAAATTGGGTGGTGATCATTATGTCCAAGCAACTTGATGACATAATTATTGTTACCATTTTCATGAGAAATTGATCCGACACGAAGAGGAGTTAGGAGAGGCAAAGAGTTATCACACAATATACTCAACATGTCACAAAAATAACTGGTTTCGAACAATAAAATATTTCTATATACTTTAGAGATTCGGAGACAAAAAAGATAAACAAAAATATGTTTTAAGATTAAACTGAAGCAAATGATGCCTTAAGAACCTTTTAGAAATAATTGGCTCAGCTACCCGAAGCTCAGTTGCTATCTCTGCAAAATCCGATCCAATTTATCGTAATCGATTGTACAACTTAAGACAATAAAATTAGAATTCACCTTCATATAAAATGAAGTGCTAACTCGGATTCCCAATTATCTTAGATGTCGATTTTCTTGTTGTAACATTTTTGTAACAGCTAATTTCATAGCAAAGGAACCCATTATCTTAGCTTTGATGCTTCCCTTCGATTTTCTTGGGATTGGACTTTGAAGACTTAAATGCGCCATGTCGTAAGTCCTACTAAAGAATTGAGTTTCTCTCTGTCCTTTCTTTGCTCAATCTCAGCCATATTTTTGTGTTTTAAGCCATCTTGCTTTTCATTGATTTCGCAAATCCAGAGACGTGAATACAAGAAGCTCAACCTCTGTTCCGGCTTTGGGTAAGTTGGGTCTTTCGTTCTTTTTTTTTCCCTGTATTTTGGCTTTAGAAATTCCCGTATAGTCGTTTGGCAATTCACATGCTTAATTTTCAATGTGGGTTTTTCTATTCCAGCATTTCGTTGAATTTTATCACCATTGAGCTATGCTTATACCTAGGAAGCACCGACACCTCATATGGAGTGAGGTATGTTGTCTGATACCTACCGACACCCCGACACCTCACGAGTGAATTTGCTTTAATTTCTGCGGATTCAACTAATTAGTTGGACTGGTATTAGCAGTCTAATTATGATGGTCAAAACCGCTAACAACAAATACGCAGCCAAATAGACAATCCGGATTCATAAAGAATATTGCTTCATTCCATCCGATAAATCACGAACCACTTGAGTACTAAATTTTCATTTACGGCGGACACACCGGAGCCACTAACGAGGAATATCCTACCCGGCACCATCATCATAGAAAAGGATTTAGGGCACCTCATATGGCCGGGACTTGCCAATACGGATGAGGGACGTATTTATCAAATGGTTTTAGCAGTGCCAAGATACTGATTTAGGTGATGCCCGTGGAATAGATTGTAAGCTCAAGATTTGCAATTAAACATGATCAGATCAGATTACTTAGGGATGAACTGTGTGCAACTCATGCAATTTTAGTTTTGAAGTGTTTAATCAACATTTTAGTAAGGCTTTGTGGTTTGAACGGATGTAACTCTTTTTTTTTTCGCAATGGTTGATCTCAGTAATTTAGCGAGTAGTGCGACTTCTTGGCCAGTTGGCCTCTTGGGTGAGTACTTCCCCCAAACAAGCTTTCAGGCTTCGAGGAGTTGATTCAATGCTCCACCTCTTCCAACAAACGCTCTAGGGATTCTTTACTACTGCACCATCTGCACCTCTTTAGCGTCCCTGGATGTCAAATGGGTTGCGTAAATTAGGCAACACTTTAGATTCAATGTGCAACTTGGGTTGCAAACTGTGGGAGATGGAAGACATAAGGACTGTAGGAACTGGTTCATGCGGTTACTATAAAGAAATATGTGTTTGATTTTACAGTTTACATTCTGTCTCTAGAACTATATACAATAGTATTTAGATATTTATAACTCTCCATACCTTATAGAATTTTCTTCTAAGTCTTTAGAATTCTCTCTTATGTACAAGAATCATGTGTAGAAAGTTAGTGAACATTCAAGAAATCTTGTTCATTCATTGTCTCGTAAGCGTTCTCGTACTCGCGTGTCTCTGATACTTCATAACACCTGTGAAGAAGTGTCGAAACTTATAGGGCCAAAGTATAAATTTTCAAACTTTTTTTGCGGGGTTTGTGTGTAATAATCGACAATTAAGGCTCTTTTAGAAATAAACTTTAAGGAAGCTCTAATTGGATCGACCCATGACCGTTGTCTTCTGTGTGCTCTTCCTGCGGCGTCAAGAGAAGAGAACGAAGCAGACGACCCACTCAAACTGGTCGCCGGAGGATCTCGCCGCCGTCGCCGGATTCCAGCAGTACGTACCTTCGTCTTTCTCTCTCATCTATTTCTTTTTTCCTTCTTTACTGAGGTCTCCTTCTTTCTCTCTCGTTTCGGTACATTCGAAGATGACACTATTGATGTAGATTGAGCCCTTGGTCGAAGGAAAGAGATAATAGTTGTGTGACTTTGTAAGAGTTAAGTTGTGAAGTAATTTCTTACGACTTTGCAAGCGTTCCCTGTTTCTGTTTCTGTTTGGGCGGTGAAGAAGAGGGCGCTTTCCGTGTTTCTGTTACTTGTTTGCATGACTTAGTAAGAGTTGAGTAGTGAAGTACTTTGTTATGTTATGTACCGCGTTTTTTTGTACTATATTGCATTTAAAATCTGGTATTTTGGAAATTGCGGTGTCTGGTGTCCGGTCGGTGTCGGACGCGGTGTCCGTGCTACTTTGGCTTATACAAATATCTGAAATCTACCTTGTCTATTTGTAGTTGGGTTTGACTGACTACTGTCCCTTGTTTATGGCGAATTCCATTTTTATAGTTACTCATTCCGTGTTTAATTAGTCTAGCTGGGTAAATTTAATAGCGTTATATCTAGAACTAGCAATATCATAAATGACTGGAGCTCAATATAACGATTATGTGCACATTCTGAATGGGAAGATGCTTATAATGCGAACACTTTCCTCACAAGACTTGAAATTTGGCCTAATAGTGTAATATAAAAGCTATGGACGCAACTTTTACAACACTAATGTGTGCAGGTATAACGATTTACTTGGGGTTGTACTGGTGGGACCTTGATCCCATCATGACAATGCAATGGTTGAGCCTTGCTCAATAGGCCGCTGATTTTTTTAGAGGGGGAATTGGAGGTTATGACCAGAGTGCAGTAGCTCGGTGTATTGTACATTTAGTGCAGTATAAACCCACTAGTCTTGGCTTTGCCATTGCAGGAACTAAGAACGCGTTATAGTTAAGAGATTTGTGAAGGCGATCTTTATGATTGTGTCGAGTGTTGATTCGTGATTGCACCTACCAAGTGTAGATAAGGTATGCAATCACTGAAGTATGTGGAAATAGAATACCCATACAGCAAGGATACGCAAAAAATTTATATTTAGATAAGAAGTTATTTTTTAGATAGAAATTACGAGAATTTTCATCGACTAACTAAATCAGAGAAGGACCGTCTTCCATTTAGACAAACAGAAGGTGTTGACAAATCACCATAAGAGAGAGGGTTATACTTGAGCTATCCAGTATGCTAAATTTTGAGTTAATGTTTACTATAGAGTACCAGATCATATAATCTATTTAAGGTGGTGTTGCCACAACATTGTGCATGATAACATTTGTAGTTGTTAAAGTTTCATATTATATGGATGTATCTGAATGTCCTACATATCAATAAAATAGTATGGTGATCTATGTATTTGAATAGTATTTTAGCATTTTAAAACTGTAGAACAATTTCAGTAATACGTATAATGTACTACTACTAGATATGTATCTGATAGTTATGCAGCGACCTATCTGGAGTATCCATTTTCTGTATTAGGGCATTGCACAGCCTTGAGATTTATGTGTTGAGAAGTTTATATTTTTCAAGCATTTGGTCCCTGGTTGGTGCCATCGACCAATCCCTAGCCTATTTTTTGTTAACTGTAAACATATGTAAGAAAACGAGGCAACATCTTAATTTCATTAGAACGGTTGGTAAGCCTCTTTGAACTGCATCTTTGCACTAGTTTTGAGCTTAGTTCTCAAAGGTTTGTCATCAAATTTCTATCCATGGCGTGCTTATTGTATCTTTACAAATTTGAGTAGTCTTTTTTTTGTCAGTCAAATATCTAAAACGTGCGCAACTTTAATGTATAGTTAGTTACCCTTGTGACGTGAATAAGAAGAAGAGAAGGGAATTGTAACAGCAAATATGGCTGGACATGAAAGTAGACCTGTTCTTCAGTTTGCACCATTTCAGAGTTCTGTGGATGAAGGCTTCTGGCATAGACTATCTTCGCTGAAGCTCAACAAATTAGGAATTGATGATTCCCCAATCCCCATAACAGGTAGTGCATCTTTACTTCTCAAACTTTCAGGTCACTTTACGATAGTACTTACACAATGATTATGGCACCTTGCTTTGGTTGGCCTCACAAAATTAAGAGTGCATTCTTTGTCATGCTTGATTGCTCATGCCTTTAGTCTCCAAATTTATAATTGTGGAGCTCAATCACTTCTCTATCTCCATTTTCCTACATATTTTGCCTCCCTACTAGCTTGTCAAAAAACTAAAAAATAACGTAGTTCATTTTTTGCCCCGTCATTAGAAATCCTGGTTCTGCCATTGCCTTGTATCAACACTAGAAAAATTATATGGAACATTGAAGTTGTGTCGAGCGTGACCTTCTATTGATAGAAAAGAAATTATATTACCCATCCTATGTGTGTTTATCTAACCTGTTTGAAATGACCTCATCATAGGTTTTTATGCACCTAGCGCCCATCCTCAAGTGTCGAATTACTTGACTCTTCTTGCCGAGTCATTGCCTACTGAACCATGTGAGCAATCATCAGTAGCAATGGTAATTCGTGGGAACAGGAACAGATGTTCTGCTCCTGGAATCCTTTACAACACAAATACATTAGAGGGCTTTCATGCTATTGACAAACAGAGCTTGCTGAAGGCAGAAGCAAAGAAGGTATCTCAGTCAAACAAATCTTTTGTTTGATAAAACATATTAATTTATGCGTCAGGAGATGATTTGTCGCTTTTGTCAACATTCTATTCAATGTTGTCTAAGTTGCATGCAGGTGCAAATATCTAAAAACAACAGAAATTATGACCCCACTCGGAAATTGAACTAACCACTCCAAACTGACACTAGTTATGTGAGACAGGATGGGTGGGTTGGTTGAACTTTTAGAGTGGGAATATCTTTTGTCATTTGTCATCAATGGTTAGACCAATGTATTTATGCGTCTTATATCTCAAATAGGTCTGGGAGAGCATTCACTCTGGGGAGGCTGAGGAGGATAGTGCAATACTTTCAAGATTCCTTCTAATATCATTTGCAGACCTGAAAAAATGGAGCTTTCATTACTGGTTTGCTTTCCCTGCTCTGGTGCTTGATCCTCCAGCAACCTTGCTTGACTTGAGGCCAGCTTCTCAGTACTTTAGCATACAAGAGGTGATCTGAATATATGTTCTTCAAAGCACATGGCAATTAGCTCTGTCGGTTACAACTTTGATGCGAAGATTATTTTGTGGCATATAGGCTGAATCTGTGTCTGCAGCATGTAATGACTGGCGCAACTCGAGCTCAACGGCAGGTAGAGTCTCCCAGTGCTGTTGAAAATAGATACTTGTTAGTTTCGCGTGGCATATTTTGTTTTTCTTCTCAAGAGGCTAAAAAATATGAGTCTCTTGTAGATGTCCCATTCTTTTTACTCTCCATTTCATCAAATTCGCACGCTACTGTTAGGCATTTGAAGGACTGGGAAGCTTGCCAACATGGTGAACAAAAGGTCTATCCGTGATTCCTTCCACAAATTTTGGAAGTTTACAATCACCAATTGGTCAAGTCTTAACAAGGACACTTGACATGTTTCTTGCAGTTACTTTTTGGTTTTTATGATCCTTGTCATCTTCCAAATAATCCTGGCTGGCCACTTCGAAACTTACTTGCATTTATTTGTTCGAGATGGAAGCTTGAGAAGGTTCACTTCTTTTGCTATCGCGAGAACCGTGGTTTTGCTGATTTGGGTTTTTCACTCGTTGGTGAAGCACTGATGTCTGTTCCACAAGGTAGAGCGCCTAATGATGGGTAACATCTCTCTTCTAGTTAATATTTCTTCCCTATGTGTTTTCATCTAGGGCTTTCCTGAACATGTGGAAATGATACCCATCTAGGATGGGAAGATCCTCAACATATCCCTAGTGCTGTTGGGTGGGAACTTAACAGAGGAAAGAAGGTACCTAGGTGCATCAGTCTCGCTAAATCCATGGATCCAACTAGGTTCGTTTTCTAGTCATAGTTCCTTACTCACTCCCTTATCAGTGAGGTGCCCCTCTAACACTCGAAGGTAAATGTCAACACTCAACAGGTTAGCCATATCAGCTGCTGATCTGAATTTAAAACTGATGAGATGGCGTGCTTTGCCATCTTTGGACCTAAACGTTTTGTCTTCTACTAAGTGTCTTCTCCTAGGAGCAGGCACACTTGGATGCCAGGTTGCGCGAATGCTTATGGTGAGTTTACTCTTCGTGAAGTCAAAATCTAATTCTTTTGATTGGCTTTAATGATGGAAATTTTTTCTTTATGTGAAGGCTTGGGGTGTCCGCAAAATTACGCTAGTTGACAGTGGCAAGGTGTCCATGTCTAATCCACTGAGGCAGTCCCTATATACGTTGGATGACTGCCTTAATGGTGGCGATTTTAAAGCCTCCGCAGCAGTTAAAAGCCTAAAGCGGATATTTCCAGCAGTGGTGATTACTTTTTCCCCTTTATTGTTCGGACATATAAATTATCTCAAGGCAACAAGCTTATGTGCTGAGTCTAAGTATATGCTGGTTTCTTTCTCAGGAAGCAGAAGCAGTTGTGATGGCTATACCGATGCCTGGCCATCCAGTGACCAGCCACGAAGAAAAGGGAGTCCTTGAAGATTGCAGACGCCTAAATGATTTGATCGAATCTCATGATGCAGTTTTCTTGTTGACTGATACAAGGGAAAGTCGATGGCTCCCAACTGTTCTTTGTTCCAATACTAACAAGGTTTTGTATCCCTTTACACGTTACTGGGAAGATTAGGTTCAGATTCTTTAATGTACCTCATAGCGCCACTTCTTAGTGTTCCAATCTAGATTATGGACTTACTTATGTCTTTTGCAGATTGCAATAACTGCGGCTCTAGGGTTTGATAGCTTCTTAGTTATGCGTCATGGTGCGGGTCCGGGTCCTATCAACGACGTTCACGACTCTGAAGCTAAAGCGGTAGATTCCTTACGTGCTGCGATGGGAAAATCCTCCCTCATGGATAGAGATGGAGGAAAGAGACTGGGCTGTTACTTCTGCAGTGACGTGGTCGCTCCAGTTGATGTACTACTCTAAGACGAAATTGATAAGAAATATCAGTTGTAGATATGAAAAAACTTAAAGGCTTTATAATTTGTTTGTGCAGTCAACTTCAAATCGCACTCTGGACCAGCAATGCACGGTTACACGTCCGGGGCTTGCTCCAATTGCTTCGGCTTTAGCAGTTGAACTCTTAGTAGGGATTCTACATCATCCACAAAGGTAAAATTTCGAAATTTCTTTGCTATCCAGTGGAAGTTATGATGAAATTTAGTCGTTTGAAAGCAATTTCCATTCACAGCCTGGTTCAACTTCACTGTTCAGGATATGTGCCGAAGCTGAGTTTTCGAATTCTACTGACATTGGAAGAACTGAGCAACCTCTTGGTATTTTACCACATCAAGTTCGAGGCTCCCTTGCTCAATTTTCTCAGATGACACTTGTGGGACACTCCTCAGACAGTTGCACAGCTTGTTGCTGCACCGTAAGTTTCAGTCAGTTTTTGCAGCATCTAAGCAAAGGATCGAATGGAACAGGATTGAAGTTTCTTTGGACATCATTTAGATCAGTTACTCGGCATCTGTGCTTTACTTTAGAACTTCTTTAAGACTAATATGTCGCCTTACTGAAATTGCAACTTAAAAATCAACTTTACGATTGCTTTTCCAGTTTTTCGTTTATCATTTTCCAAACATATGGGTGAGGAGTCATGGTTGAGCATCTATGAAGCACCGGTGCGGCACCTAGGGTGAAGCACCGGCACCGGGTACGCGTCGGGTGCGGGTGCACCTCGGGTGCGGCACCGGTGCGTGTCCACCAAATTTTTTTTTATTTTTTAAATTTCTTAAATCCCGGGTGCGGATCGGGTGCGTATCGGCTCAGATCTGTGACCACCGGCCACTACCAGCGACACCGGCGACCGCCGGCCACTCCATCGACACCGACAAGGACTCTGAAGAGAAGAAGTAGAAAGAAGTAGAAGCAGCAGAAGAAGAAGAAGGAGGACTTACCGGCGACGGCGTGGGAGTGCGGCGACGGCGTGGGCGTGCGGCGACGGCGTGCAGCGAAGCCGGTCGATGTTATCTAGGCAGGCTGACCGGCAAAAGAGAGGCTGCTTTTAATTAATAGTGGAAGGCTGACTTTTGACTTTTTGACACTTGACCCTTGACAAAGTGTTTGTAAATTTATGTTAAAGTAGTTATTACAATAAACTATCCAGTACTTGAAAGAAATAAAAGTGATTTCACATAAAAAAATTATTCTTTTCAAATTTATAATTTTAATATTTATAAAACAGCCCCCTAAACTTAACAAATTCTCACTGAAAGCTTTAAAATTTATGAAAGAGCCCATTAAACTTAAACCTCACTACTTTGGTTGGAATATTAATATCTTTTTACATATATCAAACACACATATTATGATTATTGAGATTCAAACTGTTTAAAAATTTAATACTAAGTGTATATAATTAAAAAAAATATTTATAAAATTTGCCGTATCCCCGCCGCACCCGTATCCTAAAATTTTAAAAAATGCCGCATCCGCGTATCCGCACCCGTGTCGTATCCGCACCCGTGCTTCATAGTTGAGCATGATCTTTTTTTAATCTGTGAAAGAGTTTTTGTCTAGCAAAATCTCGAGGCTAAATATGTAATTTTGCATGCTAAGTGCAAGTTAAAGGTATGATGGTTAGGTAGGAAGGGTTTTTCTTCCCAAGCTCAATGTTCCATGTATGAATCTGAGAGTTGGGACTTCTCCAAAATTGGGGGTAAGGCTGCCTACTAGTGCATATCTTCCCTAGCTCAATGTAGCGCGTTTGAATCTTGAGATCTGGGACCTCTCCAAAATCGGGGTAAGGCTACTTACTAGTGCACATTCCCTCCTAGACACAGCTAAAGCAGTGGCACAAAAGATAATTCTAGTTATACTCCTTGTGTCCTGGTCTTTTCATCATAGAATTGCAAATAGATTAAATGATGAAGGATGCATTGACATCTGTGTGGCAGAGTCTAATCTATACTATAGGTGTTTAGATTCGATTGGCATCTTATTTGCCTTCCAAACCTCAAATCCTTTTTTTTCTAGACTTTTTCTATTTCATAAGTACAACTAAATCAGTGGTAGCATTTATTGGCAGAAAAGTTACTTTCACTATTCTTTAAATCAATTAAATATGTGCTAGGATATAATTGGCCAGAATGTATAACCATCCCACCCCATGACTTACTATCCGTGCTACCCATGACCTCCCTTACCCCACTTTTCACAACTACAACCTGAGTAAATATATATCAGGTCTTGTGCATAGCACGGGGTTTTAGCTAGTTTTCTATAATGACGTGTCTGCGTTTTTTTCAATGTTCAGGTGGTAGCTGAGTACCGAAGAAGAGGGATGGACTTCATCCTTCAGGCTATTAATCAGCCTACCTATCTGGAGGACCTGACTGGACTAACAGAGCTGATGAAGTCAGCAAGCTCTTTTGAGGTGGACTGGGATGATGGCATTGATAATGATGACGATTTTCTTGAAATTTAAGGTATAGCTTTTAATATAACTGAAGCCCAACTGTTGCAACATTGATTCCAACTGTATACAAACTATAATAGAAAGAAATATAAGTTAATCTTCTTCGCCAGTTTCACCTTAATTTAGGTTAGGATTGATCATGTTATGATGCTACACGTGATGTGAATGCATTTTTGCCCTGAAATTTAAGTCTAGCTTGATAAAGAGAGTGATTTAAGTTGCCGGAACAGAGAGATGAAGCCTGAATAGCGATCTTCATGATCACCACATGTCCGTTTTCATAATGTCTAGCTTTTGCTACCAATTTAGTTGTGACTTGTCTTTGAGAAGGTTCGGGGGGTAATATGCTTTTGTATATATAACAGGATGTTCATGGTGTGAGAGTTTTGCACCCTTTTGGGGAGTATAACTTTGTCAGCAGAGAACTTAGAAATAGCACCAACTGATTCTTCTCTTGGCAGTTTTAAGTCAATAATTCTTGGTGTACTTTTACCTTCACTTTCTCTCCATGTCTGCCGTGTTTCTATTTAGAAAGTGCTTCCTAAAGTAGACAGGATAGAAGATTGAACTGTTCTAATCTTTGACCGAGTGGTCTATGTCTACCTTTGATAAGTTTGTTTCAAGCACAATTTCTTTCTTCTGTTTTGACTCCGTTTGTTAGCTTAGGGGAAATTAAGGTGTGAATATAGAGGGAAGTATTTCCAGCAAATTTAGAGTTCAAGGTTGAAGCCATTGACATATGGCATACCATGGGGATAACGACTTTAAGAGCTCGTTTGTTAGGATACAATATTGGAAAATATTGAACGAGAAAGTGGATGGAAGTGGAAAAAGGGTAAACAACAGGGATGAGTTTCCCTCGGATTAAGCTTGCGTAATTTTCGATCCGAAACCTAACAAAGTCAGATACCAAGGTCCATATATGGTCATAAGTCACAAGTCATAGTGCAGCTTAGAAGATATCACAAGTCCAGTGCCTTTTCCTCAACAAACATTAGGCATGAGTTTGGCAGCCTGCTGATTCAAGAGGTTTTCCCTCATCTGTGGCCTTTCATATTTGAATCTTTGAGTCAATCATGACTAGATCAACTTGCCCGACTATAACAGTTCCATATCCACTACCTCACTTTCCAATCCTTGATAAGCTGCTACCCCTATTATGATAATGCTTTGACATAAGAATGGATCCTTACTTGCAAACACCAATCCTCCTGTTGAAAGGAGATGGTGCATTTTGAAGAATCAAAGTCTCCCACTTTAAGGAAGAATTTCCTTTTCGGCTGTTTCGTCTGCACCCCACATAAAAATAAAAGGAAAGAATAGTCAACGAAATATGGTTAACCAAGGTACTGTAAGGGCATTTGGATCCCTGTAGCAGCACAAACGTTGTAGCTAAAGGGCTTTTATGAGTAAAGTGTTGTACAACCGCCACTGGAGTGTAGCATCTTTACCGACCCAAATGTCTGTAGCGACAAGAAGATGCCAGTAAAGCAGGATTAACATCCCTGTGATGCTTTAGTTGAAGCGACTGATCTTTACCGTGTCCAACAAATGATTTGTCTGCTCGACGCAAAAATAGTAATGATATAATTCCTCCATTTTGATTTGACACGCATATTAATGATATAAGTCATATAATTTTTTTTCTTATTCTATCCCTAGAGAGAGAGAGAGAGAGAGGTGTATGGTTTGAGGGTTAAATGTGGAGAGAAAAATAAAATTAAAAAAATATAAAAGGGATGAGTACGAAAAATCACCTAATTAGTAACTTTTTTCGGACAACTCAAAAAAGAAAACCGATAGATTTTTTTTTTGAAACGGAAGGAATAATACTTCTAATCGACCTTTTGCTTAAGATAAGTATAGTATTAGTTCGTATTGGTATTTGAGTCGGTCTTCTCAAAAGGATGCTATCGTTATACACGAAACAAAAAGGAAGCGAAAAAGTCTGCGCAGCCTAAAAGTCTCATTCCAAAAGGTTGAGCCAGTGAGTGCTCTTTACACTTTGTGCAACTAACATAAATGAAAAGGGTCTTATTTGGGTTTCAAAACTCAATCACACTTTGTGCCACTAAAGTAGTGCATATTACTACCGATATGCACTACTTTAGTATTAGCAGGACTAGTGGACTACCCATGAAGGAGGCCAGATCATTAGCGGCTTTTGCATGTCACGCTTGCATCACCGTATATCAGGACTGGGTCGATGAATTTTGCTGCAATGTGATCTGACTATTTTATTTTGTGTAAATTATTTGTTATGTTGTACTTTAACTTACTGTTGGATGTTTGACTCTTATGTAAAGTCGCGATGGCTTGATCTGGAAATCACTGTAATCTTTTGAAAATTTCAATGCAATTCTCTATTTCTATCAACAACAACGACAACAAAAAACCCAATCACATTACTGGAAAGACTCAAAAGTGGATGCTACTATATGAAGCGATCTTGGTGATGCCTAATTGCTAGTTGGTGGACACGGAACCCTCTCTGACTTTATCAACTTCTGCTGATATGTTTAGTGGGGAGTCCATCTTGATCAGTTCTGCTTCATTATCCCACGTTTCTGAAGTCATGGTTGAGGTTGAGTGCCATTTGGTAGAGGCTCAACAAGGGAAGGCAAACGCAACTAGATTAGCTAAACTCGATCTCTCGGAGAGATCGCGGTTGTTTTTCTGGTAATAAATATCTCTCGCTTTCTTGTGCAACGTAATTTCAACTTTCATGAAAGGGAATATTCGGAATATGATAAAATTTCTGCTGTTACAAAAAAGGTAAGAAAATGAATTAACAAAACATAGACAACAACTTTTTGTACACAGGCTACCCTAAATGTCAACCGAATCAGACCATGGTGTGGTGTACGTGGGTCAATTCCCTAAAAAGTCGGTGACAGAAGCAATACGTTCGTACATACGGTCATAGTTATCAACACCGTACATGTATGAGACGTATCGGCCTGTACGTACTACTTTTGTCTTTTATTGATACAATATCCCTTTACATTTCGTGTCGGTTAAAATAATGTATATGTACTTGTTGTATTGGCCTATACAAGTGATATCGGCTGAGAACTACGTATTGGTTGAGATATTGTATTTTGTACTGGTTCCTTAAAAAATGTACCATTTACAAGTTTTGTTAGAAAATTCAGTAAATTGGCCATACATAAGGACTAATAGAAAATATCCTAATTTTATTATACCGATCAAAACCTCTGTAGCCTCTTCCTCATGATATTCATTACAATTTGTAAAATCTTTCTTACTAAGTTTTCAATCTTAATCAAAATTTTCACTTTACTTTTACTTTTTCTCGTAGTTTTGATTTATTTCTTAGTTGGAAGCTTTCATCATATTCTTTCATCTATATATGATATATAGTTTTATGGGGAAAGTAGGGAATGACCCCCTCTACTTTACACGTTGTGTGATTTGCCCCCCTCCACTTCAAACTTAAGCACTAAACCCCCTCACAGTTTAAGAAAATGGGCACAGTTAACGGAAAACATCCAAACTAACTGTGTTTTTTGGAGGGAACCATATGGTGCCCAAAACCTGATTTTTTATGACCAAATTGCCCTTCTAGCCACTTTATAACACATAAATCACCCATAACTACTCAAAAGGAAGGTTACCAAGACTGGCTGGGGTTGTACCATTGAACAAATTATGAGACAAATCAACAGTTCCTTACAAATTAGACAAATTTCCTAAGTCACTGGGGATTGAACCGCCAAATTTGTTATACGAAAGATCAAGCTTCTCCAGGGAAACCAAATTAGCACCAAACCCTAGAGGGAGAGAACCAGTGAAATTGTTTCGACTCAGGTCAAGGGTTTTCAATCTCTTGCACTGGATTAATGCTGTAGGCAAAGACCCATTGAAGAAATTATGTGACAAATCTAAGGTTTGAAGGTTATTAAGCTTCCCAATCTCAATGGGTAGAGATGAAGAAAAGGAATTTCCATAAAGTACCAAACTTTGGAGCCCTTGAGCTCTAAATAGCTCAATAGGCAAGCTCCCAAAGAACCTATTGCTCCTCAAATTGACATGCCTAAGCTCAGAGAGAGCTCCAAGAACCTATGGCTCCTCAAATTGAGCGGCTAAATATTCCGGTCGCTAGCCGGCGAATCATTCTAATTGGACGGCAATGACCAACGCCCTTACACAACTGAAACAGGAATATCTTCTCGCCCTCCTCGCCGGAGTTGTGGTGGTGGGAATCGCTGTCGTGCCACCTCTTGGGGATCGTGAAATTAGGGTTCTCAGTGTGTGTGAATGAAAAGTCGTGCAAATGAGGACTGAGGGCTTGAATTACAGGGTTATGATGACGAGGGCGGTAAAGATGAAGGTTCTTGTTCTGGGTATACGAAGAGATTCTTGATATGTAGGTTTTGTTTATGGGATTGAAATGGAAGTACCTGAACCCCATTCTTCATTGAAATTAAATGTCTGTTTTCTGGGCGAGAAGATATTCCGTAGAGATGCAGAGGAGGCAGACGACGTAGAGGGAGTGGGACAGCATTTGTAGGAGCGAGACCTCACGGAGGGCGGTAGGAGGGACGCCTTCCTCGTCCATCTCGAGGCGCGTCTTCTTGAGGGCGACCAGTTGGCCGAGCAGTCCCTCCACCAGGCACCCACACACGCCGCTGTGAAGAACAGGAAGAAGAAGGGAAGGGCACGGGGAAAGGAGTGAAGAACATGAAGAAGAAGGGAAGGGCACGAGGAAAGGAATGAAGAACAGGAAGAAGAAGGGAAGGGCACCGGTTTGGGCATGCTTCCCGAAAAATTGAAGGTTATATGGAAGGATAAAAAGGGTATTTTACAAATATATGTTACTGTCAATTAACTGTGCCCATTTTCTTAAACTGTGAGGGGGTTTAGTGCTTAAGTTTGAAGTGGAGGGGGGCAAATCACACAACGTGTAAAGTAGAGGGGGTCATTCTCTACTTTTCCCTAGTTTTATACATTTTTTAACACAGACACACACACAAAAGCAACTTGTTATTGAACTCAAAGAAGTTATTTTTGAACAAACAATTTATTCTTCTGTCAGAATTCGCTATGAGATGGTTGAAAAGAAGGGTAATTATATAGAAGGTAATTCAATTGGATAATGCAGTTGTTCCTAGTGCCATATCTATGGGGAACAAACAACTTACTTGCAAACAAACAATTTAGTTAAAAAATGAGGTAATTCAAGCTATAGAGCAATTGTGAGGGAGAAAATATATGTATAAATTTGTAGCTCGTTATTGTATGAGTACTATACATGTATATTATTGATGTAAAATTCGAAACAGTACCAGTACTGTCGACACCATATTGATTTTGGAAGCCTAAAAACCTTGAATAAACATGTATATCTTTGTTGCTGAATCATATATATATATAACAGATGATCACTCCGCTCAACGTTTCTAGTTCCGTCACTGGTTTCATATGGGCGAATTCGTTCATACAGTACAGTATTTCTGCCGATATCTTAAAAGCAGCCCGAGCAGTCAGACCGAAATCTCGTGTGAACCTCTTGTTGCCTCACCAACTTCGCAGTACCTACCTCTGGTCTCGTCCTACGGCCGTGTACTTAGCCGCGGCACACCTCAGACAAGCACCTCCCCCCAGATAAGCAAGTATTTGACAGGCGGGGGAATGCTGCAAGTTACCCATGCACGGCTCAAAGTGGAAGCTTTTTCAAGTGGAAACCTACAGGGAACTTTGCCACGCCATTAATTAGAGTTCACATATCTCCACCTTAGGCAAATCCACCCACAAAAGTTCATAAACCTGAATCAATCTCGCACACACACACGCACACGCACACGCACACATGGATGAGTGCATAAAAGTGGAGCATAAACCTGAATCAATCTCTCACACGCACACGTACACGCACACATGGATGAGTGCATAAAAGTGGTGCACTCAACATCAGGTGTTTGAGGTTATTTGGATTCAACGTCGGAGCTTATCGTTAAGCGGAAGGGATGGTTAAGGATTAAAGTTGTCCAGTAATTTAGTAGTGATCGGCGTCGGATTTGTGCTGAAAGGACTAGTTGGAGTGATCATGGAATGGCTACTTTCTTGAGAATTTGAGGTGAAATTATCGGCTCTCTATTACCTACTCGACCTATAAATGGATAGCTGGTTATTAGGTGCATGGTCCCCGCCGACACCACCGTACTTGCGTTATGTGGCGACGACAAACATTACAACGCACGGCGTGACTTTTGGTGTAGGCGATTTTTTGATTAGGTGCAAACGGCTTTGCATTGGTTCATTTCATCTGGACTCGATTCCTAATATTATGTTCGCATTGATTATCGCTATTGATCGTGAACTTCTCTTGGATTATGGTTCATCATAGTGCATTAGCTATCTTTTTTTAAACTTCAACGTGTCTTACACGAATTTTGATGTGAAGTATTGAAGTATTTTTTTTGGAGGAGGTTGAAAAGGGCGGGGCGGGTGTTACATATAAGAGCAAATTACGTCATTTCTTGGGCGCAAGGTGACAGATTACATCCAACTTATTTTAGCCTAATAAAAGAAAGAAAGTCCCCAATACTTACAAAGTAAATTACTTAAAAACGTAAATTACGTAATTCCGTGCATACTTCTAACATTCGGTTCGGCATGGCTAAGTCCTTTTTTTTATATAACTATTCTAGATATACGTAGTTACTTTCATCATTTTGAAAATTTTACTATTTTTAAAAAGCATCGATTTTCACAACTTATATGATGCTTCGCACTCTCACTTTGTCGCTCAAAACTGCATTAACAAATACATATAAATATCCGTACGACAAATAAGAATCTGAAAAAATATAATAATGTCGCAGAAATAGACGTTCCCGATTTTTAAGGAACCCGGAGGATGATATGCACCCTTACATCAAGCATGCCATAAATGTAACTCATTAAAGCAACTAGATCTAAGATTCAAATGAAAAAAATATCATTGATCCCTAAAATAGCCATGGTGGGGTGCCGTTAAAAAGTGAAGGGCACTAGTCAAAAAAGGGGTTCTCCATAGCCGTCCGATCTAGATCGAGCGCAGAAACTTCCCCAAATGGAAATGTTAGGTCTACAACACACACAAGCCCTCATTTCTGGTTTGGTCCCTCCAATACCATTCATTTATTTTCTTTAGCTTGAGTACTTTTGCATTATTATGGTCATGATCCACTAACTCTGATTCATGACATTTTGGCCCTAGATTGATTTGCTACTTATTTTACCAGAAAGATAAGTTCAATGGAGTTCCGTTTCTGAATCCTAACACCATGATCATGACCCACTGATTTTGAAAATAGTAGCAATCTTCGGATCGATATCAATGAAGTTCTAAACAATACCCGAAAAAGAAAATACAGACAATCGATTCCGATCGTTAACTTAGACTACCCACGATGAATTACACGCGTATGGTTAAGAAAGGGTACTTGCTAATGATGTTATCGTCGTTTCGCTATAAACATACCTAAAGCCGCACAATAGAGCAACTTTCCCGCTAACCGTAACTAAATCACCTCTTGAAGGCTATCGCAGCGTACTTTCACTTTTGCGCATGGGAAAAGTTTCAATTGTTTGTTGGACTATTGAACCCCCCCACCCCACCCCAGTCAATTATTTGATGATATTATAGATACTTTTACTTCCTACTGTCGTGCTTCGCCGAAACAGTTTAAAACTAGGCTGTATAATGATCCGCGGCGATGGACATATATATGTGACGAAACAAATTTTTTGTTGTTACCTGTGTCGTAGGAATCTTCTTTGTATATAGTGACAATTAATAGTCGCTAAATGTTACTACTGATTTTTTTGCTAACACTTTCAGCGACAATTGTTAACAACATCACTAAATAAAAAATATTTAACGACCATTAATTGCCGCTATATAATGAATAGGAAGAACATTTCTTCAACTTGGATGGCAATTAATTTTTTTTTATATACGGTATGGCCATTAAGGGAATCATCAACTACCAAAGTTTGGTCGCAAACTTTTTTCTATGGGGGCATTATGGGGGTATAGACCATCCTGTATGTAACAGGACACTTGTGACTCTGCATGTGCTCTCCTCTGCCTTCTTTGTTTTTGCCCACAAGTCGTCTTCCATATTTTGCAAGATTCTTTCCTTTCTCTCTCCAAAATTCAGGCATAAAACCACTCATATAAATCAATAACAACCCCCTGAAAGACTTTCAATCTCTGCTCTGCTCTGCTCTCTTTCTCTCTCTATATCCAGACATGGGTAATTCATCAACTTGGTTCGTAGTCTACACAAAGTTCAAGTTCTTCACCAGAATCCAACGGCTCCTGCAGCTCCAGAAGAAACCCAGCAGGCGGTACAAACCGTCTGATTTCTCTGATATGGCAAAGGTTACGGACATGAAGGAGGAGGAAGAAGAGGAGAAGCAAGAAGTGCATGATGATTGCGAGGGTGATTGGGTTGTTCTGCAGAGGGCTGTGAAGAGGCTTCACTTCGGGAGCTGGGAGGAAAAGGAGAAGGCCGCGGAGGAGATAAAGAGGGTCTGCGGAGGTGATTTGAAGAGGCGGAAATCGGTGGCGGAGCTCGGAGTTATTCCGCCTTTGGTGGCGATGGTTGGGGAGGAGGTGGTGGCACGGCAGCGGCTTGCGGTTCAAACTTTGCTTGAGCTCGCTATTGGCAGTTACACGTAAGCTCATTTACTTATATTCATCTCTTAATCTTAACGTTCAGTAATAGTGGCAGAACATTTTTCTTAAATACCTCGTTAGTTCCTCGAACTGCATGAATAGTATTCATACTGCGTTAGCATTAGATATTTCGCTCTGATATCATCGTTGATCATATATTTTAAGGGTGCACGTAAGCACGCGTCATGTTGTGATAACATTTTTTCTTCCTCGATATTTTTATTTGATTCTCAAAGTAACGTGTCTTTTTAAACTTCGGTGCACGAGCTTGTGTTAAACGAAGACATTTTTAATTCATTAAAAAAGTTCAATTTGATCTGCACTGACTACTCAATCGTCGACCAATATTTTCAAATTATTGTACTTTTTTAATCGGCAATTTTTCACTTGCCCATTTAAAACAAGGAATCCCATTTAAAGGTATATTGTGGGTTCTCATGAGATATGATGACGTGGCAAGGTTTTAATGGAACTATAACTAACCAAACTTGGAGACCCAGTGGCCACTTTCTGACTTTTGAGCACAAGATATGCACGTGAGTGCTATTTTCTGTTTATCCATAAAGATTAAAGATATAGTTTCTTTTAAAACAAAGTCAAAAAAAAAAAAAATTAAGTTGAAAAATGAAAATAAGGTAGTTGGGTCAGCTTGACTTATTTCAGCTTTAATGTATACAAAAAAGGAACAAGACATTGAGCCATCATCAGTGGTCTAATTCAATCTCAAGTTGAATGGTGACCAATAAACTACTCTCAACAGTTTTGGCCTCTATATATTGCAACTCATCAAGTTGTTTTCTCATAAGTCAAAATGGGTGTTATCTTTGTCAAAAGAACAGTGAATGTGACCAACCCACTGAAACAGACTGATTCAGCCAATAATATTAAATGATCGGAACCATTAGTCTCGTGCTACTCGCATTTTTTCGCGTACCAGAAATTGAATCGCTTTGGCCTCGTTTGCAACGTACCATTCTGACCAACTTATTGCGTGCGGCTCATTCTCCATGTTTTTCATTCTCGACTGTATCGCTCTTCGGTTCAAAAAAATATCCATCGTACCCTGTTCTGTAGCCAATGTTGTCCTTAAAAAACACATTTTAGCGATAAAGTGTTGATGTGAAAAAGCATATAGGGCGTGAAGATGGACTCTCCCGTATAGGAAAACGCATGCATTTGGTTTACTAGTCAGTTTGAAAGGAATTAGGTTTTATTAGCCGAACTATACGTTACGTTACTATTGTAGCGTATGTGAAAGATGTAGTATAAAGATTAGTGCATTAATTGCTACTGTTTTGTGTAATTATATCAGGGGTTCCGCCTCTGACTTGTTCTGTGATATAATGTTGGTAGGGTTCTTATCCGCAGCCAAAAAAAAAAACTATTTTGAAGTTATATATGGTTTTCACAACTCTCTTTATTTAGTATTGTAAGGGAACTTGCAAGGAATTATGAGGCCTCAAGAAGCGCTGACTATTTGCAAAACTCCATGGTGATAGGCAGACAAATTGTTTTCTAAGGACATGGTCTGTAGTTGTTCAGATATCATCTATCTGTCTACATTATTGAAACCTACCATTATTGACCTTAACCCTCAAACCCAGATCTGGTTTCCAGAATCTTGTTGACTTCTCACTGCATAATGTTTCAAAGTTCTCCAAGTAGTTATTGTTTGACCCCTATAGTACACAACAAAAAGACCCACACTGCCATTTAAAAAATTAGTGCCTTGATACTTGCTTTCTTAGTTTATCAGTTTAACTTCTGGGGAATCAGATTCATTGGCTCTGCTTCTTTTTATTAAAGGTTTTCTGGTTGTCACTGTTGGTTTTCCAGGAACAAAGGTCTCATGGTGGAGGCAGGAATCTTATCGAAATTGCCCGAAAAAGTCGATGCTTTAGGAGAATCAAGTAGGCATGAACTTGCTCAACTGGTCCTGTCTATATCTTCCCTAGCCAACAGCCAGTTTCCATTCACATCGACGAAGATCCTTCCATTTGTGCTCTCAATTCTTGAATCAGATTCAACTGTTGACACCAAAGAGCTATGTTTAGGTACATTGTACAATCTTTCCACCATGTTGGACACTGCAGGAAGCTTAGTTACCAATGGGGTGGTGGACACCTTATTAAGGATGTCCTCTTTGAAAGAAACTTCTGAAAAAGCCCTTGCAACTCTAGGCAACTTGGTGGTGACTTTAGTGGGAAAGAAGGACTTGGAAAATAATCCCATGGTACCCGAGAGCTTAATCGAGATTTTGACATGGGAGGAAAGACCAAAATGCCAAGAATTGTCTGCTTACATTTTGATGATTCTTGGTCATCAGAGCTCAATGCAGAGAATGAAAATGGCCAAGGCAGGAATTGTGCCTGTTCTTCTTGAAGTGGCTTTGTTGGGCAGTCCTTTGGCACAAAAGAGAGCACTAAGGCTACTACAATGGTTCAAAGACGAGCGGCAAGTGAGAATGGGAGCTCATTCGGGGCCACAAACCGGAAGGTTATCGATAGGCTCGCCTGTAAATCACGAAGAGGCATACGAAGGGAAGAAGTTGATGAAGAAGATGGTGAAACAAAGTCTATACAAGAATTTGGAAACGATTACTCGTCGAGCCAATGGTGCCGATGACGATCCCAATTCCAAGCTCAAGTTGTTGGTTATCAGTTCAAGTTCTAAGAGCTTGCCTTACTAGAGAGATTATTTCAACACTTGCTCGAAGTACAAAGAATTCAAGAGAAAATTTTTCTTTTACTAGAGGGACAAAAGGGAATGGTTGAAGTTGTCCTTCAATCCAAGTGCACTGCTTGTGCAATTTTTTGTTTTTTTTGTTTTTCCCTTTTCTCGGGCTGTACATTATGGAATTAAACAATTATTTTGTCCCCCAAAATTCACTTGTATCAGTTACCATCCTAATTGATTGCAGATACAAGATAAAAGAGATTATGTCTCTTGTTATCCATCACATTAAAACTATTGTGTTTTGTTTGAGATATTTGTGTTAACCCTACGGTTATTTAACCTAGGATTATATTTGATTTTGATGATAACTAACATTGATGATTATGCTGTCTAACATGCATTGAGTTGATGAAGCAATAGGAACAATCTCATACTCATGCAAACGGTTTATTAGACGAGCAACACGATCAAAGACTCTCAACGGAACGCATCAAAGAGGAAATTCGACGATTGAAGTTTTCATGCTTTTATTTCCGTCTTTGTAAACTAGACATAGATAGATGATCGTTACGATGACTGTATACCTAGAAATTGCCCATAGGTTTCCCTTGCATGCATAAAATGTTTTTCATGCTTTAAAAACAGGAAACTGCATTTTCAGGGATGCAGTCGACTGCATGTTGGGCAGTAGGGTATTACAGTCGACTGCATTGAATGCAGTCGACTGCAATACTTCCAGTAGCCCATTACAGTCGACTGCATTGCATTGCAGTCGACTGCAAGTTGGAATTTTGAAATTCCAACGGCTACTTTTTGGGTTACAGTCGACTGCAATGGGCATTGCAGTCGACTGCATTTACCGTTTGGCGCATTTAATGCCCTACCTAACCCCAAACGGTCATATTTATTCCCAGCTCTATAAATACTCATCTTGGGCATTGTTTTCATTCATCAATTGCATTCAAAGCTCTCCTATCTTTCATATTCTCAAAGATCAAAGCAATTGTTCAAATCTCTCTTGTTTTCATTGATTTCTCATCCTTTTCAAGAGAGCATTTATTGTGAGCTTACATTAGAGAGAGATACACTTTCATAAGTCATCAAACACTCATCTCTCTTGTTCTAGTACTTCAACTTGTACTCATCTACTTCTTAAGAGTGAAATCTTGTACTCATTTCTTCATTGAAAGGTTCTTGTATCAAAGCTTGGGGTTGTCAAGCTTTAGAGCTTTGGGTTTGTCAAAGCTTGTTCTTGATGTGGGTATAGCATCAAGGGATTGTAAGAGGTTCGATCTTGACCCGTAAGGAAGATCATACTAGTGGATTCTAGGGCCTTTCAAGGGACTTCCTTGAAGGGGTGGACGTAGGCTTGTGGGTATATCAAGCCGAACCATTTAATTCTCATTGTCAAGTATCTCTAAACCCTTCTCTCTTTACATTATTGTTTTACATATTGTGTTGAGATTGATTGTTTGTTTACTTGAGTTTTTGAGATTAAGGTTTGTTGGTTGTTATATTTTAAAGTAGTCTTAAAACCCTATTCACCCCCCCTCTAGGGTTATTTTATTGGTTTCAAGTGGTATCAGAGCCTCGGCTCTTGTTATTGGGTAACGCCAAGAGAGTTAATCGATCATGGCTTATGTTGGGGGTATGGAGGGTAGTTCTACCACTAGGCCTCCATTGTTTAATGGGACCAACTATAGTGTGTGGAAAGTTAAGATGAAAATCTATTTAGAATCTCAAGACTATGAGATGTGGGATATTGTTGAGAATGGCCCATTCATTCCGATAAAGGTGGTTGACAAGGTTGAAGAGCCTAAATCAAAATCGGAGTATAGTGATCATGACAAGAAGATGATTTGCATGAATGCTAGAGCGAAAAATTGCCTTGTATGTGCTTTAGACACTAATGAACTCAATAGAGTCATTATGTGTAATTCCGCTAAGAGTATTTGGGATACTCTTCAAGTCACTCATGAAGGGACTTCTCTTCTTAGGGATTCCAAGATGAACTTATTGTTTAGAGATTATGAGTTATTCCATATGCTTTCAAATGAATCTATTACGAATATGAATACTTGTTTTACTAACATTGTGAACCCTTTGAAGCAATTGGGTAAGGAATTCACTAATGGTGATCTAGTGAGAAAAGTGATTAGGTCCTTACCAAGAGCTTGGGATGCAAAGATCACCGCCATCCAAGAATCAAAGAATCTCAACATCTTTCCTCTTGATGAATTGATGTGCTCACTCATGACGTACGAAATGCAACTCAAGACATTTGATCAAGAGGACGTCAAGAAGAAGCCTACATCAATTGCTCTTAAAGCTTCATCTTCAAACCTTGAGTCAAGTGATGATGATGAAGAATTTAATGAAGAGGATATGGCATTGGTTGCAAAGAACTTCAAGAAGTTCTTGAGATTTAGAAGAAATGATGGGAGAAGGCAACAAAATGCTAGCAACGAAGAGAGGCTTTGCTACAAATGCCACAAGCCGGGACACATGAAGATGGATTGTCCCATCTACAAAAAGGAGAAGAAGGAAAGAAGAGATGTATGGGAAAAAGCTAAAAGAAGACAATTCTCTAAGAAAGAGAACAAGGAGAAGGAAAGAGCAATGAATGCCGAACACACTTCAACATGGAGTGACTTTGATTCAAGTGATGAAGAGAATGATCAAGCAAATGTGTGCTTCATGGCAAATGATGAGGTAAGCTTTTCTTCCGGTAGTGATAGTGATAATGAAAGTTTTGAAGATGCTTATGATAGCTTATATGAGGAATCCAAGAAAATTTTCAAGAAAAATATTATTTTGTCTAAGAAATTTCTTGAAGCTAATAAGCAAATTGAAAAGTTGATAATGGAAAATGAAAAGTTGCATGCCAAGAATGAATGCATGTCTAGCCATTTATATGTAGAGCATGTGAATAACAATTTGGTTGATTTACTTGTTAACACTCCTAGCTCAAAACAAATCTCTTCCAAAACTTTGGCTTTAGAAAAACAAAATAAAGATTTACAAGTTGAGATTTGTGATTTAAGAAAATGTCTTGAAAAATTTGTTGATGGTCAAAACAATTTGGATGTCATGCTTGGACGCCAAAGAATTGGCCTAAACAAAGGCGGTCTTGGATTAGATCCCATGGCCATGCCTCCTAAAGTTTTGCAACAACAAGCTAGGTTGAATATTCTTACAAAACGACCAAAGAACTATTGCACACCTTTTACACATTGTGGTTGGTGCAACAAGAAAGGGCATACGACTAATCATTGTCCTTGTAGAATTGTTTTTGTTAGAGGTAGAAAGAAAATGTGGATTGTGAAAGGTCAAGAATACAAATACAAGACTAACACCCAAGGACCCAAGAAAATTTGGGTACCAAAAGTCACTACTTGATTTGTGTTTATAGGTATGTCTCAAAGCAAAATCTAGTAGCAAGAAGTGGATTCTTGATAGTGGATGCTCAAGACATATGACCGGCAACATATCTCTTTTCACATCGATTGATCTTAAGGAAGGAGGAAATGTGACATTTGGTGACAATTCTCAAGGAAGAATCAAAGGTAAAGGAACTATTGGTAAGGAACCACATTCAATTGAGAATGTGTTATATGTTGAAGGATTGAAGCATAACTTGCTTAGTATTAGTCAATTTAGTGATAAAGGTTTTAAAGTTATCTTTGAGGCTTCTCAATGCACTATACTATCCTTGAAGAACAATGAAACTATTTTGGTTGGTAGTAGAGATAACAATGTTTACTCCATTCAATTAAATGATTTAGCTAACCAAGATGTCAAGTGTCTTAGTGCTATTAGTGAAACATCTTGGCTTTGGCATCGAAGACTTGGTCACATGCATATGGAGCACTTGAAGGATATTTCAAGCAAAGAACTTGTGAGGGGTCTCCCGAAGATCAAGTTTGAGAAAGATAAAGTATGTGATGCTTGTCAAATGGGTAAGCAAAAGAAGGTCTCTCACAAACCGAAGAAAATGGTATCTACTTCTAGACCCTTGCAATTACTTCATATGGATTTGTTTGGACCAATCCCAACTACTAGTCTTGGTGGTAAATCATATTGTTTTGTGATTGTTGATGACTATTCTCGCTACACTTGGACTTTCTTTTTGGCTACCAAAGTTGAATCTCTAAATGTGTTCACTTCATTTGCAAAACGTGTTCAAAATCAAAAAGGTTATTTGATTACAAACATTCGGAGTGATCATGGTAGAGAATTTGAAAATTCAAAAATAGGAGCCTTGTGTGATGATTTTGGGATATCACATAACTTTTCGGCTCCTAGGACTCCTCAACAAAATGGTGTTGCCGAAAGAAAGAATAGGTCTTTGCAAGAAGCGGCAAGAACAATGCTTAACGAATATGGTTTACCTAAATACTTTTGGGCGGAGGCGGTCAATTGTGCATGCTTTGTTCTTAATAGAGTTATCTTGCGAAAATTTTTGTTAAAAACCCCTTATGAGCTTTTTAATGATAAGAAACCTAAGGTGAGCTTTTTTAGAGTCTTTGGTTGCAAATGTTTTGTTTTAAACACCAAGGATCACCTTAGCAAATTTGATTCCAAAACCTTTGAGGGTATTTTTCTTGGTTACTCTAATAATAGTATGGCATATAGAGTTTATAATAAAAGTACCTTGGTTGTTGAAGAATCCATTAATGTTACTTTTGATGAGACTAATCCTTTTCTTCGGAGGACTAACATTGTTAATGTAGATGACATGGACAATGACTTGAGAACATTGGACATAAGTGATACACTACAAGGCAACCCCAAAGAAATTGATCTAGGGGAGCAACCATCAAGTTCTCAAGGGGGAAATGAGGAAGCAATCAATGAGGCTTCAAACTTGGACGACTCTCAAGAATTACCAAAAGATTGGACTTACAAAAAGGATCATCCAAGCGATCAAATCTTAGGTAATCCTTCGAGTGGGGTAAGAACTCGACGCTCTCTTCAACAACATGTTAATATAGCGTTTCTTTCCCAAATTGAACCAAAGAAATTTTCCGAAGCTCTACATCATGAATCTTGGATGCTTGCTATGCAAGAAGAGCTAGTTCAATTTGAAAGAAATCAAGTTTGGACCCTTGTGCCTAAACCTCAAAACTTTAGGATTATAGGCACAAAATGGATTTATAGAAACAAACTTGATGAATCCGGAGTCGTGGTTAGAAACAAGGCTAGATTAGTGGCCCAAGGTTATAACCAAGAGGAAGGAATTGATTTTGATGAAACTTATGCACCGGTAGCTAGACTTGAGTCTATTAGAATGCTTTTAGCTTTTGCTTGCTATAGAGATTTTAAACTCTTTCAAATGGATGTCAAGAATGCCTTTCTAAATGATTTTATTTCGGAGGAGGTCTATGTGGCTCAACCTCCCGGCTTTGAAAATGAAAAATTTCCAAACCATGTTTTCCGACTTAGCAAAGCTCTTTATGGTTTAAAACAAGCTCCTAGAGCTTGGTATGAAAGGCTAAGTAACTTTCTTTTAGAAAATGGTTTTTCAAGAGGAAAACTTGACACCACTCTTTTTATAAAATCTAAGGGCAATGACTTATTGTTGGTGCAAATTTATGTTGATGATATTATATTTGGTGCTACTAATGGATCCTTGTGCGAAGAGTTTACTTCTTGTATGAGTAAGGAGTTTGAAATGAGCATGATGGGAGAACTCGCCTTCTTCCTTGGATTGCAAATCAAACAAAGCAAGGATGGAATCTTTATCAACCAAGCCAAATACACCAAAGAGCTCCTCAAGAGATTTGACATGGAAGCATCAAATGCTTTTGACACTCAAATGAGCTCTTCATTAAAGCTTGATAAAGATGAAAAGGGTAAGGATGTTGATATTAAACGCTATCGAGGTATGATCGGATCACTCATTTACCTTACCGCAAGTAGACCCGATATAATGTTTAGTGTTTGTTTATGTGCTAGATTTCAAGCTTGTCCTAAGGAATCTCATTTGATTGCCGTCAAGAGAATCCTTAGATATCTTAAGGGCACTCACGATTTAGGGTTATGGTTTCCTAGAAACACTTCATTTTTTGACCTAATTGGTTACTCCGACGCCGACTATGCCGGTTGTAAAACCGAGCGGAAAAGTACTAGTGGAGGTTGCCAATTCCTAGGTCACTCTCTTGTTTCTTGGAGTTCCAAAAAGCAAAACTCGGTTGCACTCTCTACCACCGAAGCCGAATATATGGCGGTTGGTGCTTGTTGTGCACAAATTCTTTGGATGAAACAAACCCTTTTGGACTTTGGACTCAAGTATGATCACATACCTATCTTATGTGATAACACTAGTGCCATTGACTTGACCAAAAATCCTATCCAACATTCACGCACAAAGCACATAGAAATCAAACACCATTTTATCCGTGATCATGTGCAAAAAGGTGATATTGTTCTAGATTTCGTGGACACAAATCACCAATTAGCGGATATCTTCACTAAACCTTTAGATTCAAAGAGGTTTATCGCTCTTAGAAGAGAACTTGGCATGTCTTCACCTATGTGACTCAATGTTATATCTCTTGTGCTAATCATGCAAGTTGCACTTCTCATGCTTGAACATTACTTAATATGTTTAAAGCATGCTTTGGTTGATGTTACTATTTTCAAACTTATTGATTTTGTTGATATTCATTTGATTTGCACACACTCATATTTCTAAATCCTTTACACTTCATATTTGTGCTTTCTTTGTAACAAGTGTTTGGTACACCTTTCAATGGTTATTCAAGTACTTATGTGTTTATGATTTTGAATGCCCTTGTTGGCAATATTGATTATCCATGGATGGATACATAAGTTGATCACTTTCACACACACCCTTGATTTTTTTTCAATGATGTCAAAAGGGGGAGAAAATATTGTTGATTCATATTTGTGTGAACTTGATATGAGCATATATTACTTAAGTTAGGGAGAGCCCCCTACATTGCTTAAGATAGGGGGAGCGTTTTGTCATGATTTCTTCTCATGACCCCTTATGGCTTTTTAATTGAGATTGTTATGCTTCACTTCGCATATTATCTTATATATCTCATATTATTTGAATCAATGTTTGCCATCATCAAAAAGGGGGAGATTGTTAACCCTACGGTTATTTAACCTAGGATTATATTTAATTTTGATGATAACTAACATTGATGATTATGCTGTCTAACATGCATTGAGTTGATGAAGCAATAGGAACAATCTCATACTCATGCAAACGGTTTATTAGACGAGCAACACGATCAAAGACTCTCAACGGAACGCATCAAAGAGGAAATTCGACGATTGAAGTTTTCATGCTTTTATTTCCGTCTTTGTAAACTAGACATAGAGAGATGATCGTTACGATGACTGTATACCTAGAAATTGCCCATAGGTTTCCCTTGCATGCATAAAATGTTTTTCATGCTTTAAAAACAGGAAACTGCATTTTCAGGGATGCAGTCGACTGCATGTTGGGCAGTAGGGTATTACAGTCGACTGCATTGAATGCAGTCGACTGCAATACTTCCAGTAGCCCATTACAGTCGACTGCATTGCATTGCAGTCGACTGCAAGTTGGAATTTTGAAATTCCAACGGCTACTTTTTGGGTTACAGTCGACTGCAATGGGCATTGCAGTCGACTGCATTTACCGTTTGGCGCATTTAATGCCCTACCTAACCCCAAACGGTCATATTTATTCCCAGCTCTATAAATACTCATCTTGGGCATTGTTTTCATTCATCAATTGCATTCAAAGCTCTCCTATCTTTCATATTCTCAAAGATCAAAGCAATTGTTCAAATCTCTCTTGTTTTCATTGATTTCTCATCCTTTTCAAGAGAGCATTTATTGTGAGCTTACATTAGAGAGAGATACACTTTCATAAGTCATCAAACACTCATCTCTCTTGTTCTAGTACTTCAACTTGTACTCATCTACTTCTTAAGAGTGAAATCTTGTACTCATTTCTTCATTGAAAGGTTCTTGTATCAAAGCTTGGGTTTGTCAAGCTTTGGAGCTTTGGATTTGTCAAAGCTTGTTCTTGATGTGGGTATAGCATCAAGGGATTGTAAGAGGTTCGATCTTGACCCGTAAGGAAGATCATACTAGTGGATTCTAGGGCCTTTCAAGGGACTTCCTTGAAGGGGTGGACGTAGGCTTGTGGGTATATCAAGCCGAACCATTTAATTCTCATTGTCAAGTATCTCTAAACCCTTCTCTCTTTACATTATTGTTTTACATATTGTGTTGAGATTGATTGTTTGTTTACTTGAGTTTTTGAGATTAAGGTTTGTTGGTTGTTATATTTTAAAGTAGTCTTAAAACCCTATTCACCCCCCCTCTAGGGTTATTTTATTGGTTTCAATTTGTAATGGTAAGACAAGCACATTAATAATCACAAGAAATGTGAAGATTTACTGATTACTAGAATATCTTTACCTGTACACTTTAATCAATTTGTTATGGAAACTAAAAGTTAAAGAAGATGTGTTAGTCTACCTTAGACGAAATAAAACTTGTGGTGTCCTTCCAATGGTGCCGATGATGATCCCAAATCCTATGCCTATGCGCATACGCATATGCTTTATTTAGCATATGCGTATGCACATAGGATTTCCTCTTAGTTATTACTACGAGTTTTTTCCCTAAATAATACATATTTAATACTTAATTACCAAAATACACCATTTTCAAACTTATTTACCCGCATACCATATTTTGGGAAATCGTGGTTTGAAACCACGTTTTCAAGGTAGAAATCAGCGATTTCTACCTTGAAAACGTGGTTTCAAACCACGATTTCTACTTTAAGGTAAAAATCAAGTAGAAATCGCTGTTTCACCTTGAAAACGTGGTTTCAAACCACGATTTTCCAAAATGTGGTATGCGGGTAAATAAGTTTGAAAATGGTGTATTTTGGTAATTAAGTATTAAATATGTATTATTTAGGGAAAAAACTCTTACTAATGCTACATGACTTTTCTTTTTTTAAAGTAGGTTATTGATTTTTACACCCTGAAACGAAGTTGGTCCCATAAGGAATTCTTCATATTAGTGCTTACATATTAGGGTTAATAAAATCACGTCCCCGTAAATTACACGTTTTTGTAGGTCTTTCTTGTATTTTAAATTTTGACAAAAATAACGCATGCAATTCATAAAATCGTCGCAAATTGGTTCAAAGGTTGACGCCCATCCAATTTCGAGCGTCAAGTATAGACTGTGTAGCATATCCCATTTTCTACATGGGCACATTGGTATAACCACCACCACCACCATTATCGATCACTACCGACCACCACTAATTACAATCACCTTACTCACAACAACGAACACCTCCAGTCACCGCCTTGCCCACCACTATCGACGTCTAACACCATGCCCACCACTTTGGAGGTTGGTTTATCTATAAATGGAGGGGAAGAGGATGGGGGTTATTTGGCCGGCGGGGTTGGTGGTGGTGTGGCGGTGGCGTTTGTTGTTAGAGGCTGACCTCGACGTTGTTGAAGGACTATTGGACTGTGGAGGCGGTGGAGGAGGTGATGCGGTGGCGTTTTGGCTGTCTGGTTAGGGGTGGAAGTGTACGAAGTGGAGAAGAAGTCGAGGAAGTTAGGGTTATGAAATGATCGGTTTTGGTGAGGTTGAGGGTATTATTAATGATAAGTTACGGTTTTGCCTTTCACTTTGATTATAAAAACGGCACAAGATGTACATGGCCACTTTAACGATTATTTTTTTACGGATATCAGCTTTTGGATCAATTTGCAACGTTTTTTAATTACACGGAATATTTTTTGTCAAAACCAAAATTACGAGGAGAAATGTGTATATTACCTGAAAAACTTTGTCATTAACCCTAGAAACTATTGACCTATTAAAAATCAATTATTAGAGGGTTTTTGTACTTAACTTCAACTACGACATGGAAAAACTTTTGCGGTGATGATCCTCAACAACTGTTTAAAAAAAGAGCAAATTTTAGATGCTTCAAAACCAAATCAACAAAACATTGCGAGTTTTGATTGAGAAATTTCAATAACAGATCAATAATAAAGTTCTTGTTCTAAACTGTTTATCTGTAAAACGTTCTGGCACGTTCCTTTGGAATGGTTTATAAATCTTATAATGTGTGGGCGTGCCTGATGGGATTACGCATAAACACAATTCTCAAATAATTTAAGCGATACGACAATTTGGGAGTATGCATCTTTTTACGTCCTTCAAAACGATTTGTGAGGACTTGGGGATATCTTCAAAGTTCTTTTAGCCAAGTGCTTTACGACTTTTTCATCCTATTTACGTTACAGCTACTCCCGACTGCAATCATGAGCACCAGACTCGTATGAAGATTCTCTCACAGGAACCAACCGTGACGATGTTCAACCAAAAAATCCAGCAGAAAAATCGAAGGCCCGGCAATTGTGCGGATTTACTATTGTGGGCGTGGAAAGCCACGAAATCAGACAAAAAAACATGGAACCAGAAAGTGGGGATGAGATTAGCATGAATAAAGGAGATATTTTGAGAAATGATTTTGTGGTGATGACTCTGTTAGAATTCCAAATTGGGGCTTAATGATGAGCATGGTAGTTTGGGGGGAGAAATCCCTGATGCAAATTAGTGACCAATCCAGATCACAAAGGAGGAGTTTGATCATCTATTGTTTTAATGGTGTATAGAAACAGGACCAAAAAGCTCAAATTTTGAGGCTCTACGGGTGCGGAAGGACCAATGCAGAAACGGAGAATCTGTGATTGGGAGGTAGATACAGATGATGAGATCCCGAAAAAAGCCTTACTGAGAACATCTGGAGGGTGTCGAATTAGTCTGATCAAGTGGAACAAACATGATATGGGATATGTACAAGGCAAGATTTGAGCACTGACCGAAGGATAATTGGCAAATCTGTCCAGGGGGATCATAATCGAAGAAACAAAAGAGATGGCTTACAGGCTTATCTCGGGAACTAGACCACCTGCTAGATACAGAAGAAGCTAAATGGCGACAAAGGGCTAGGAAGCTCTCTCATAGGGAAGGGGATAACTATACACATTCACATTCGTTCGTATAATATACGAACCGAATATGAATAAGTTTTCAGGGCTCGTTTAATAAACGAGCCAAACATGAACATTATAAAATGTTCATAAACATGTTCGCGAACAACTCGTCGAAAAAATGAATTAATTATGATATGTTTACAAAATTAATATTTACATAAATCACATAAATTAAATTTTAAAGCTAGAGGCAAGGCCTTTTAAGTCAGCCGAAAACCCCTAGCCCACTTATAAAGCCCAACCCCTAGATAGTCCAATCTATGAAGCCTATCACTTGAAAACACTAACTATGTAAACTAAAACCTAAACCTAAGCGTCACAACTCACACAATCGCACTTTGTTCTTTGTCACGTACCTCGTCACACACACGCGCGCACATGCACGTACATGCACGTACACAGATCGCACATAACCCCCCTCCCTCTCTCTCTCCACAAACGGATATCGACGTCGCCTGTCTTCGCCACTGTCATCTCTGCGTCGCCGGATTCAACCTATAAAGCTGCAAAGCTAAGTTTCCGATCTGCAAAGCCATCGCCTGCAAAACCAAGGGCTTAACCTCGAATGCATCAACTCATTGTCTATGCCTTCATCGCCAATCGATCAGATTTTTTTTCAGTTTTTTTGATTCTGCATCCCTCCTTATATCTTCTATGTATCGTTTTTGATTAATTATAGCTTAATTGCTTGAATGATTTGATGATTTTGAGTAAATTTAGAGATTTGATTGGAACTTGAACACGAATGCGAGCTGAGTTTCCGAACTCGCGTTCGGCTCGTATTGTTAAACGAGTTGAGCGAGCCGAGCCCGAGTCTCACCATCACGAATTCAAGCCGAGTTCGAATATTGATGTTTTTGCTCTTGACGAACTCGAGTCGAGCTCGAACATGCCAAAACTTAAACGAACCGAGTTCGAACACACCCATACTCGGCTCAAACTCGATTCGTATACAACCCTAATGAATGGCAACCATAGAAACAAGGTTGTCAAGAGAAATGAACTCGTTTTTGCTGGAACCTTTCAAAGATGAGGAGGTAAACCCTGCACTTTTCTCTATGTATCCCACTAAACAACCTGGTCTCGAGAGTATGCCAGCTCTCTTTTTTTGTTCCAGAGAATTTGGCACAACGTCTGAAAAGATTTTCTAATAACTATGTTGTCCTTCCTAAATGGAGTTTCTCGATTTTTTCATTTAAATTATACAGATATTGTTTTGATTCTTAAATGCTGGAGCCCTGAAAGCATAACTAAGGTAGCATTTGACAATATTTTTTTTCAGTTTTTTCTCCAGTTTTATAAACTGGAGAAAAAAAAAAGGCGTTTGGCAGACAATTTTCATTTTTTTTTCCTTCAGTTTTGTAAACTAGTTTTTAAAATGGAGCTGTTGAGTTTTGTGTTTTTAGTTTTGGTATTTGTTTTGAGATCCAACCTTCGAACTTCATAAGAAGCAAAAACTAAGTTACTATTAAGAAAAAAACCCACCAAACAGAAGAACCACCACCAACACTGGACCAGGTACTACGTCGCCACCATCGCCGTCCTCTTGCCCCCCCCCCCCCCCCCAACCCCACCTACCCTACCTCAAGACACCACCACCACTAGTTATCACCTCCGTCCCCACCATGGCCACAACCAACTCCTCCCACCGATGCCGCCAGCATCAATTTCACCTCCAACCCCTGCCCCACTGCACACATGCATCCATCAACATGTCGCCACCATCGCCCGTACAACACAAACGCGCACACATCATCCGTTGTTATCACCATCGACCCCACCAACGACATATCAAAATTAACTCGATCACAGACCATCAGCACCACCACCAACAACCCATTTTCACATTTATGTACAACTAACCTAATCTAAACCCAATGCCGACACATTGTCGCCGCCCACAAATCTGTGGGTTTTCCATCAAATTCCTGTGCCTGCCTAGTGCCATCACCACCATCAGATCTACAGATTATAAGGGTCTTTGAGGGCTCAAGATCGATGAAATTTCAAGATGGTTGGCCATTGTCGTCGAGGCTCGATGAATGTACAGTGAATCAATTCATGGTGGTGGCAGTCAGCAGTAATGCTGTGAGTTTGATGGTGGTGGTGGGGTGGTGGTGATAGGGAGGTTTTCAGTTAAATACATGAAGAGAAGAAGAGATATTTTGAGGGAAAAATGCAAAAATAAAATAATAAAAGAGAAAACTCAAAACAAAAAACTGTGAATCAAACACCAATCTACTTTTGTAAAAAATAAAAACCAAAGAGGGTTTAGTTTTTGTTTTTTTGAAAACTAAAACCTACATAGATTTCAAATAGACCTTAGTTTTGGCCTATTAGCTTACGCAGTGTTGCATACAAAATTGCCTCAATAGTTCTGTCAAATTATCTAAAACACATTTAGCCTCAAATCATTACGAGTGTCCATCTGACTTTGTGCTTGGTAGTTTTAGATGTTGTCATAATCGTTTTTGACGTTAACTACTCTATGAAGTGCAAAAGTCGGGAGAAAATAGGGCACGCAACCTTGAAGCTAGACATGTGCAAGGCTTATGGCAGCATGGGCGGAGGGAATGGGGGGCACAAGTGGGCCGGTGCCCATCTGCTTCTCAGTGAATTTTTTATTCTATATAATATATTTTATCCTAAATGAGAAAAGTGCCAACCTAAAATTTTTAAAAATGTTTAAAAGAAATATATTTTTAGTCACTTTATATGTTAAGCTATCTGAAAATTCTAAAAATAGTTAAAAATATATATTTTTAGCCATTAAAAATGCTAAACTTACACAAATAAATAAATAAAAAGTATACGCTTAAAGTCAACACAAAAAAAATCTCTTTATTCTCTATTGTTTTCAAAGTTCCTCTGTTTCCAAAGTTTGAAAGCCATATAATAGAGAGAGGCATGGAGCACAATACCGTCTTCGCAGTCCCCTCACCGGCCTTACGCCCTCAACGCCACGGCCCACTCCCTCCACCGGTAGGTCCACGTCCACCGACCAGCAAAGCCGCATAGACGGTAGATTCAGTCACGTTATAATGGTTGAAGTTGTACGCGGTGTATTGCTTGAATCATCGATTCATCTATTCCTCCAGCTTTGTCGATTTGTCACCGTATTTTGCAGTGACGCTCTCCTTAGATTTTCTTTTCAAAATTATCAGTTCTTACCTAATTTCTCCACGACAATGCTTTTAGCCTAAAAATAATGAATAACCCTAGCTTTTTTTCTTCAAATATAAAGTCACCATCCTTGCACTGATTACTGGAATTGCTCCACTGCCTCCTCTCAATAGGAAGTGGAAATTTGGCATTTGGGAGAATTTAGTACTGAATTTGGTAATTAGAGTTTGAGAATTTGGAGCTTTCATGACAAGTTGAATAAACTGCTCACCTGACGAACTGGGAAGTTCGAATTGCCGAATTGGAGTTCTTGTTTCTTGCCACTTTGACCCACGTTCATCAGTTTATTAGGTTTTAACTCATTGACGACGATATTTTAAGCAAAATATTTTTTGGTTATTAGGTGCCCACCTTGAACTAAGTTTCTGGCTCCGCCAGGCAAGGTAGAGTGGGTTTCTTTTGAAAAGTCACAATTCATTTAGGTTCAATAGAAGTTAGGTATCTCACTTTCTATCTTGCACTAATTCAATTTCGTATCCGATTATATTGAATGGTGAACAACTTAGGTATTTCCAACCGGAACAAGGTCTTTGTCAAGGAGATCCTCTGTCCCCTCTTTTCCTCTTATGCATAAAAGGCCTCTTATCTTTAACTACAACGACAGAAAACATTGGCAAGCTCCATGGAGTGGCGATGGGACGTAATTGTCCGCAAAAGTCACACCTTTGTTTTGCAGATGACAATCTCATGGTTTTTCAATGCGACGTTTAGCATGGCCATTAAAGAAATTCTGGAGGTATATGAGAAAGCTTCTGACAAACTACAAAACAAACATACAAAAATCATCGGTGGTCTTCAGTAGGAATACGGAACAACATATCCAAGAGGCGTCTGGGGAACGCTTAGCAATTCAATTGACAATTGAACATGAGAATAAGGGAGTTTGGTTCGTCACATAATGAGTCTGGCAAAAAGTTTAGGGGTATAAAGAACAGTTGCTGTCGATGGCGGGGAAAGAAGTAGTACAAAAATACGTGGTGCAACTTATACCCACCCACATACGAGGTGAGCCATATTCAGATTTCGGAATACATATGCCACAATATCGAGTCCATGGTGAGTAGCTTTTAATAGAGATATGACAGAGTCTGATCGAAAATTTAATGGATTGGATGGAAGACAACGAGATAAAAGGTAGAGTGGCATAAGGTTCAGAAACATGCATGCTTTCAATTTAGCGTTACTTGCAAAACACGCTTGAAAACTAATTAAGCACAAGGACAACATGCAAGGCAAAGTTTTAACTACAACTTACTTTCTTGAAAGGGATTTTCTTCAAATAATTTAGGAGGTCGGCCTTCACTCACTTAGAGAAGCATATTGGCAACAAGGCCAGTAATCATAGCACGAATGCAGTGGCGAATTGGGAATGGCAAGACAATGCAGGTTTGGGATGACCTATGGATTCCACATCCGGTCACCTTTAAAAATATAGTCATGGTCAAATGGGCTGCCTTTGAAGCAAATACACTAAAGAACATTCCTTTAGGCAGTTGCATAAATGAGGATACCATTATATGACATTTCATTCGGAATGGAATTTCTCCATAAAGAGCGGATACAAGTTGGTAATAGATCAAGGACTTCATTTGTAGCAGTCGCGAACAGGTGAATCTAGCCATACTCACAAAAGGGGCCGGAGTTCTCTTCATAAATGTACGCTAGTCGGATTAAAATCTTTCGTTGGCGAGCATATGTGGAAGCTTTACCTGCCAATAAAAATCTAGCAAAAAGGAGAATCTGTCCTGAGGATATTTGCTACATGTGTGATAAGGAAGGGAATCAATATGCCATCTTTTCGAAGAATTTAGTTGCGGAGACAAGCGTGGGGTAGGCTATCAAAAAACATAAAATATACGAGTGAACCAGAACAAGCAGAAGCATTCGTTGCTAATCAAGTAGTCACCTTTGCATTAGAAGCGAGTTATGAGTTGATCGATTTGGAAGGGGATAACGCCATTACTTTCTTGGCCCTAAGCAAGGAAACTAAGGAGCCCCTCAGTTGGGAATATCATGCACGATCCAAGGCGGAAGGTATGCCGCTTTTGATAGTATCAAGTCTCATTGATTCGACCCGCCAAAAATACTGTTGCACACGACTAAGCAAGAAACGCCAGATTTGTACATGAATTTGAGTCATAGATGAAGGACGTTCCCCATTTCTTTCGATTTCATCTATTATAAAAGATGTAAATACTACTTGATCAAGCAACAAGAACGTTATTTTTTCAAAAGCCAAAAAAAAATCAAAAACAACTGTCCTTCTACCCCCAAACTCATAAACACAACCTAAAAAATTCAGTCTTTTCTTCTCTCTTCCCTTCTTTTCTTTTCTTTTCTTTTCATTTCAATCATCATAACTCACAAACACAACGTAAGGTCATATAGAGCCCAAATCGGACCGTGGCCAAACTGATAATTAGAACATCCATAAAACGCTGCGTTTTATGTAAGCAAACACACTATAAAGTTCTATAGAAACCCATTCCTCACTCCTTAGGGTTTTGCCAAAAATCAAAATCCACAGACACCCCTCTTTCTCTCTCTCGCTCTCTCTAGGGTTAACTCTCTCTCTCTCTCTCTCTTTAAAACCACCGTTATGGACCCGTCCAAGAAGCGGAAAGCCGACGAGAACGGCGGCGTGTACCCCCCACTCGACGCCCCTGCACCGGTCCTCCTCACGCCGCAAGACGCGCGCAAGATCCTCTCCCCCCTCTCTGCGGACCAGCTCCTCGACATCCTTCAGAACGCCGTCGTCCGCGACCCGACCACCCTCGATGAAGTCCGTGCGGTCGCCGACGCCGATGTCACTCGCCGGAAGCTATTCGTCCGCGGCCTCGGTTGGGAGACCACCACCGCCACCCTTCACGCCGCCTTCGCCCCCTCCGGAGAGATTGCCGAGGCCGTCGTTATCGCTGACAAGTCAACGGGGAAGTCGAAGGGGTACGGCTTCGTCATCTTCAAGCACATAGACGGCGCCGTTTTGGCCTTGAAGGAGCCCAACAAGAAGATCGACGGGCGAATCACTGTCGCACAGCTGGCATCGCAGGGCAATAGTGGTAATATTAGTGGCAATAGCAATAATCCGGGTGGGCACGTTGATGTGTCGATGAGGAAGATTTATGTGGGCAATATTCCGTTTGAGATATCGTCTGAGAGGTTATTAGGTCATTTTTTGGCGTATGGCGAGATTGAAGAAGGGCCGTTGGGGTTCGATAAGATGATGGGGAAGGCGAAGGGATTTGCATTTTTCGTGTACAAAACGGAGGAAGGGGCGAGGGCGTCTCTGGTGGACCCGATTAAGACCATTGACGGGCACCAGGTTGTTTGTAAGCTGGCCACCGATGGGAAGAAGGGGAAGCCTAACAATGTTGGTCAGATTGGGGCGCAGGGGACTATTGGGGACGTTGTTGGGCCGCCTGGTTCAAACTACGGCCCAGTGCCACCATATGGTGGTGGCCCTGGTGGGTATAATCCGCAAATGCCGTTGCATCAGAACCCGCATGGGAGTGCTCAGGCGCCTGCGATTGGTGGAGTGGGGTTTGGGAATCAGGGTGGAGCTGGGTTTGGGAATCAAGGGGTTAATGCGTTTGGGGGTTACGGTGGGGGTGGGTATGGTTCGCAGTATGGTGGGGGTGGGACAGGGGAGTATGGTGGGTTGAATAGGATGCCGCCAAGTACCGGTGGAATGGGTGCAGGGGTGTACGCGGAAGGGGGGAATTATGGGTTGTCTTCAGGGTATCCGGCACAGGTGAACCAGCCGCCTGCAGGGCCTAGGTTTCCACCTGGTGGGATGTACCAAGGTGGGCCGCCCTACTATTGAGGTAATTGAAAATTTTAATTTCTTGTTGTGTTTTTGTTGATTAACTTACATTATCTGCTATTGGAAATCTTCGTTGATACCTGTATGTGTATATTATAGTTAAGTTGGCCTCATAATTGCACATAGTGGTGCATCGTTTTCTTTTTTTTGTAAATTATTGACTGATTTACTGATTTCTTCTATTTGTAATTGGTAGCTTACTTTTGTTTCATGTGTCTTCTCTATGTCTGGTTCTGTGATAAGACAATATTTGATCTTTTGCCTTAGTTTTCCCCCCTTTTGTTTCTTGTTGAAACTCGAGATGTATGTTAAAGCTGTCCTTGCGCTTTTGGGATCTCTATCTGGTTGTTTCCATGACTGAAACTTTTGATGTTGAATGTGTGGTTCTGAAAATCCCTGCTAGTTGGTCACGTCATTGTAGTAGGTCTAGTGTGACATTTTGTACCTTATGTTTCATGTGTTTGGCCTTTGACATTTGACTATCTCAACCTGCTTTAAGTTTATTGCTTAAGATTCAGAGTCCTATCTGTTTTCCATATGTTACTAACTTTTTGATGGAGTAAAGGCTCATGCATCTCGGGTCGCTTGTGTTCCATATGCTTTAGTAATCTGATTAAATAATAAAACTTAAAAAATGGTTTAATAATGGAATCATCTTATGTGCCAACAAGTTCCTATTGTGATGTTGCTGTGTCCCATATTGGGGCCAGTTTGTGTTCTGTTCTGCTCTATAGGAATGATTTGTAAGTTGGTTTAAGCTGTGTGACTAGATGTAGAGTGGGTAGATGTCTAACTTGATTATCTTAGAATAACTTCTTCAACCCTGTAAGTGCTTCCTGCAGATTTTACGTTGTTTTGTCAAACTATTCGAGATTTTCCTTCTTCTACCTGTTATATTGATGGCTGATCGTTGAGATACCACAATGGATATTTTCTGTTTAAGAAGCATTATATTTCATTTCATTTGTGCATGATATTAAGTCTGTACCTTACTTGTTTTCATGTACGTTTTTCATTGTGTTAGTACGTTGATTGAGTTAAAAGTGGATATTTGGTTCAGGTGTATGAAAGCTTCTTGGGCGCAAATGCTATAAATGGTTATGCTGATTTCATGATTGCAGCAATGAATCTTTGGTTGATAAATGGAGTGCTGTACCTTTGTTGCTGCTTCAATCTGTCTGCCCATTTAAGTTGTGGTTTTTCGTGACTGCTGTTAGTGAAAATTTTAGTTGAGAGTTATTCTGGAATGTATCCAGTACTTGAAGAGGATTGCAGTATTTGTGACTTCGATGAATTGCTAAAGTTTCTTATGACTGTCTTGTTCTTTCTTTTATATAATTCTAGTAATTTACTAGTTGTTCTAATTCAGGCTCGAATTTGTTTATATTTCTTGAAATTTAGTTTCTTCTTGATGTTGGAATGTAATGTGCTAGATTTATTGCATTTCTGCTATGAATTTTTCCTCATTCACGTCTCAGTTCGGATGGCCTTAACCCTCTCTTTCAGTAGCTTTTGGGAAATCTATAGAATCCTGAGATTGCAACTTTTACTGTCAAGAATTTCGTCGACAACTCAGTTTATGTTTCTTAGCTTGGTTTTACTTTGCTTAACTTGTATATTTGGGACACGCTTGATATTTGTTTAGCTTAATGTGGTACATGATGTGACAAGTGCTCTAAATCACTATAATCCCGGATCTTAAAACACTTGGCTCAAGAGAGTTGTGAGACAACTACTTAGGTGTTGAATTTGATCTTGGTGCCAGCCCAGATAGAAGGGCACTTTCATTATGTTTCATCCCCTTTCAGTAACTTTGATTTGGTGTTAGATTAAGTTGTGCTGGGAACGTTTGATCATCAAGAAAAGAAGTAATTCTGAAATTATGAACTTTGGAGAAACAGAATATTAGATTTAGAGAATTTGATAAAACGACAAAGATACGGTGTGAAGTGTGAATTTCGTGTTCGATGTCCTACTAGTTCCTTATCTGCAGATCATATAAATTGCATAGGACAAATATATGGTGTGAAGTGTGCATTTCGTGTTCGATGTCCTACAAAATCTTGGTCTGCAGATTATACATTGCATACCGCAAAGGTCCTACAAATTCTTGGTCTGCAGATTATACATTGCATACCGGAAAGATATGGTGTGAAGTGTGCATTTCGTGTTCGATGTCTACAAATTCTTGGTCTGCAGATCATACACATTGCATACCGAACAGTTATGTTAAGGTAAATATGATGTTTGTGTACCGAGATTGCAGTATTAAGACAAAAGAGGATTGGCAGTTGTAATCTGTGGTGGCCCTGATGGCTATGCTGGCATCTTAGCTGCTGGGTGGTGGTAGCAGTGTTTCTTGGCGATGGTGCAGTGGGACGCGCTCTTTGCTATGTTGGTAGCTGGTGGGGTGGGCGATAGCAATGGCTACGGCAACAGGATATATCTCGTGGATAAGCAACTTCATCAGGTGTCTCAAGTACGTGATCGAATTCCAAGTGAAACCTGCAGTTGAAATCCTCAGCCAACGTTGAGGTCGAGTTACTTGGGCATTGCAGCTTTGCGCGGAAACATGCGAAGTGGGACTTGCGCTTTAAGTGGTGCTCATTGATGATCTGTAAAATTGGCTTTTGCCGGAAGAATCATACTGACTGATTGTACGTTTCCCCTGTAGAATGGGAAGGGCTGAACCATTAGAAATTCTTTCTTTTAGTTTGGAAATTAACGACGAAATTCATAGGATTTGTCTCATGTTTCTAAATATATCAATTTTGAACTAGAAGATAACGTAGTCAATGGCCCCATGAAACATCCAACGTTTATGCACATACACCACAAGTTGTGTACAAACCAACCAGATTAGTGACAAGAAGGCTTGGTGAGCCGAAACATTGAATTTAAATCTTTATGAAACCGATGATTGTACATGGTATATAGTGATGCCTTATATTTTGGAACTATGTGTGTATTGGGTGCGTGGTTAATTATTTGTAGGCTTTAGTACAAAGCTTTGATTAAGTTCTGTAGAGCCTTAAGGCAACGTGTGATCAAACTCTGTATCTTTTATTATAAATGCAATTTTCTTATTATTAAAAAAAACAAAAAATCTTTATGAAACGAGTTAGCTCACCGAGCCCGTTTGTTTAATTACCAACAAACGAGTTTGCATTTTGTTTGGTTGCCGAGGGAAGATAAAGTTGTGGGTTTATATGTATTGCTACACATTTTGAATCTTGCAAGTAGATGCTGCGTGTCTTCTCCAAGTAGATTAATTTGTCTATGTATTGAAAAGAAAAAAGGCGTTTGCTCTTTTTTTCGAAAGCGGTCACTCTTTATATCATGTGTTTGCTACAATAGTTAGGGCGAAATGAGAAGGGCAACAAAGAGATTTTCTTTTTCAGGTCATTAGGATATACCAAACAGCCAAGATAGCTTTATAAATTCATCATTATATGCTATTAAACAAAAAACATTTACCAACTAAAATATTTTCAATGATTACATGTTCAAATCTCAAAGAGAATTCCTTTCAATTGGGTGAACTTGACGAGTCAAATTAGGATAAGAGTCTGTTTGGATAAGATTATGAAATGGTCAAATCTGATTAAAGCTAAATGAAATTAAGTTGTTAGGCGCTTGGCAAAGATGCAAAAGTTAAAAGAACTGATTAAATCATAATCTAAGAAATTATGGAAGTTTGACCAAGTAAATTATTCTACAGTATCTTTAATTAAAACACTTAACTTCTAGGTATTTTACTACTTTTGTACGCTTTATTCAAACACTAATTTTTTTTTTTTGGGTGCTTCAGAAATTTATTCAAACACTATTGGTAACCTAAAGTTACTACTCATTTAAACACTGATTTTGATAAGTAATTATGATTCAATCAAAAGTTTGATTTTGAAAATCAATCACAAACATGCAAATAAGCAAACTTAACCATAACATATACCAAATCTATCTTGAAACTATAATTTTGCTTTTACATTAATATGACTACTTTGACACCATATTATAAGCCATTAGACCTTTATTTTTCACTAATACACGTGCGTTTTGATGTTAGTATATTTGAGGGCGTGAAACAAGTATACAAAGTGGAACGTAAACGCTTATTTTTCAAATCGGACAACTTGAAGGAAATAAATTAAATTAAATAAAAGAAAAGAAAAAAAAGAATTTAAGTTGTGAAACCCTTTCTCAGTAGGACACTGGCAGCTATTCTTCTTGTAATGCTCGGTCTCCCTCTGTGAAGTGTGAATGCATAACAACCACTCCGCTATTTTCGGTCCTCTCAGCCGTGTAACTCATCAGGGTTCGTGGCGATCATCCTTGTTATCGACTATTTGGCTTCTGGGTACCAGTCATTCGTACTGGTAGGTGATCATACTTTGTAACCCATTATCGTTCTTACTCCTGTAGTGATCTTTTTGTGTTCATTGATCGTCAATTATCAAGTACCCACATGCAATTACGTTTTTACTTTAGCTCTGGTTTCGATAATTGATAGTAGATTATGTATGGTATGTAGCTGAGTGTATGTGCTTATCTACTTGAATGTGAAAGTTGAAGTTTCTATCTATGACAAACTCTGACCGAATATGCTACTAGAGTACTAGAGCTTGTTTGCTTTGTTATCACTCCCTCCGTTTTGTTGAATTTCTCCCTGTTTATTTTTGTGAATTCCTAGGAGAGACTTAGTTCATGCAAATATTGGAATGTGTCTGTGGCATTCTGCAACTTCAGATCATTCTGAAGTTCAGCTATTTGAATTTGAGTTCAACATCTTGCTAAATATTTCCACCACCAATTTATCTTGGAACCACCAGTAATGTCTCAAGAATGTAAGTTTGACTAGTAAATATCTTTAGGATTACTTAGTGCTAAGTAAACAAAAAGAAAAAAACATTACCTTGCTCAGTCTGGCCGTTATTCGGAAAGAATGCGTTAAGAAATGTCAGCACCGAAAATTCCAAAAGCAACTCTGCTGAGGCTGTATCCCAACAGTAAAGAATCATACACAAATGGAAAAAGACTCGCCGATAGCATAACTCTGCTTCAAAAGATGGTAGAAGAAAGCCCCAGATTTCTGTGTTACCAAATTCTCATGTTATAACATAGTCCATTAAAGTCTTAGATTATTGAAATGAAGAAACTTGGAAAAAATACGATTTGAATATAGTAAAATGGAACCTTGTGGCTGGGCTAGCCCTTTAGTCCTCTGTGGTCAAGGCAGTTGTTAAAAAAGCATCTCTTTTGGATTATAATTTGCTTGATTTCTGAAGTGTATCACAAGTTTTTTGAATAAGAGCCTTTTCTACCTCATTACCTGTCACTCATCAGGATGTTGCACTTAGAATAATTCCTAAAAATTGATAAGTTTTAATGTCTACATTCAAACTCTTTTAGTTGAATTCAATGCATCTCCATCCTATTAGTTGAACGCATTAATTTTGTCAAACATCCACGTATAGTTGAAGGAATTCTCATATTCTCTCTCTCTCCCTCCCTCCAATTTAATGGATGACTATATCGACATACATGTGGTATTCACGCCTTGCTGTTCTTTATGCTGGTTGAAAATTATGGACGAAACACATACATGGAGATGCATATAATGGTGATCCTCAAACTGGATGAATCCGGAAGGCCATATATGTTTCTGAATTTCTCCATATGCATCTCTGTATCGTTTGGTTCATAGAGTGCAATTTGGTTTTATTGCCTGTGTTTTGTGCGCTAGTTATTGTGTACTTCTACCACTAAACTATACCTGCTACAATTCATCAGAATTCAGGACGTATGATGCAATTTGAATGCTTAATTATTTGACTAATGACTGCAGATGTTCTTCTCCTAGAAGCATCTATTTTGTATGCAAAATGGATTTTAGTATATCTTGGGGTGACATACGCAAGAAGATTGGAAGTTTGTGTGTGGAGGTGGATGAAATTATGCGTCAGGTACCGCACCTATTATTTCCCATCATTGTATTGCAACCGAAAATATATGAGAATGTTGCCTGTCGGTCGTTTCGCTGAGAACATGACACTGTCGCTATTCTGATATTTGGTTTCCAACTTAGTGACTACTTTTTGGTCGGGATTATAGTTTTATCTTGTCATCCACTGTTGCTGCTACGGTTGGCCAGAGTAGTTTTTATTTTTATTTTTTATCTTTGCTTCTTGTTGTTGCTAGACTGTTATTTTGGTATGCTGCTGATTGATTCTACGATTGAAACAATAATATTGTTTTTCCGAAGAGGTTGGTGGTGATTTTTTCCTCCTCTTTTTCTAGTCAAAATGAATTCAAGCCCCAATCTTGGTAGAGTATGCTAGAAGCCTAGAACTCTTACTAAAAACGTTAACAAACAGAATGACACTATGTTCTTTTCCAAGTTGATCCATGATTTCCATGATCAAATAGTTCTATCTGTGTCTAATTTAGCTTCAAGTTTTGGTATATGCCGTTGACAAAACTGTTGCATTCAACATCCTTGCTTGAGGTGGTAAATGAATTATACCATAATCTGCTTTGCTCGGGACGGATGTGTGCGTATTTTACCTATTGTGCTTCTGTCCTTTTGATTAGTTGTTTCATCTAGGCTTGTTGAATTTCGTAATTGAAGCTGCTGCAGTTCTCTCACATAGTGATTAATTGCTTACTTGGTCAGGATTCAGTGAAGTACGTAGAAAATCAGTTGCTGACAGCAGGCGCAAATGCTAAACAACTCTATTCTGAGTTTGTGCAAGATGTGCTTCCCCCAGTTTTGGTGGATCTCATGGCAGAGAAGGCTCCTGATTTGTCTTTAGAAGCAAATAAAGACACGGATCTCACAAAAAAGGAAAAGTTAAATGTAGGTATTGATGGTGAACTGAAAAAGGAACTTTGCAATGTGAACTCTTTGTTGCCTGAATGTGCGGAAGCTGTTGATGAGTCGAGTATAAGTTCATCTTCGAAACAGAATGCTGGAACTGGGATGAATGAAGAGGCAAACAAGGGTGTCCAGGAAAACCCCACGGAGAAGAAAGTTTCCTCCTCTGAGATTTCAGGGGTGCTTGCCCCTGCCGAGCAGGATTTGGGAGTTGCAATATGTTGTGAAGCTAACCAATCGAATAATGAAGAAGGATTTGATGGTCAATTCAACATGTCAATCCCAAATTTACTTGAATGTATGGAGTGCAACTCTACAGTAACAGTAGGGGAAACGAGTAACCTTGTGGGTAGTGGAGCTGATACTTCTAGTGACACGCTGGTTGCGAAGAATATGGAGTGCAACTCTACTGTAAAAGTGGGGGAAACTAGTAACCTTGTAGGTAATGGAGCTGATACTTCAAGTTCTGTTATTTTTGCCAAGGCTTCTGAGCCTAAAGTGCAAGATAGTGAAGCTATTTCTTCCGGTAATGCCCTGTCAGCAGTATGAAGTTGTTAACATTCCATTATCCTTTTTTTGTTGTTAGATTACTTCTAACTTTTGTTAGATAATGTCAGCATTAACTGGCACAGAGACCTCTGCTGGTGTAATTGTATCTACGATAGAGCGTTCCTGGTCTGGGTTTGAGCCGTGTGATGAATATGCAGAACCACTGCGTTTTTTATTTCAGGCAGACTCTGGTAACCCTTCTCTTGATTTTTCTCCTATTTTTTTATTCTAATTTTCTTACATCTTTGCTTAATGAATATATCTTGAAAAGATGATGACCGTAAATGCATGCTTCATACCAATTAATGTATGCTTCACCTATGTACAACAGCTGTATTGGCTTTTAACTGTTCTATACTTTTTTTTTAGTCATACAGATTCAGTCTGAATTCCATGGGAGTATGGATTTTGGAGCTGATCATCTTAATCATGTACTTTTTGCTATTGCAATCCGTCTATCAAATGTTAGATTTGAAATTGTCTCAGGTTTAGACTTCTTCCATGTCAAAGTTACTAAAACCTTTCTTTTTCTGTTATGCGACTGCAGAAACTGTCATATTTAGAGCTAAAGTTGAGATTTAGAAAACTAGTAGTTGTATAATTTTGTCATGAGCAAGTAGAGATTTTAGAAAATTTAAAAGGAAAGATGAAAAATAAATAGCTTGACTACATCGATGTTCAGGCGATAAAGCATTGGTGAAGTTGCTGGAGTTATCCGAATTCGCAAGTTGCTTGTTGCCAGACAAGCTTATGCAAATTAACACCCTTGAATCTACAAAGACTAGTGATGAAAAAACACCACAAAACAGGATAAATATTAAAGAACAAAATGTTATTGTTCAACTTAATGATTTGCTCAATGAGCTATTCTTGGAGGATGAGGGATTTATAAGGAAATTAAAAATAAAGCTCAAGTCTAATCAGATAAAAATCACTATAATATTCTAGACTCCTCAATACAAAAGAAAACCACAGTTCTGAGAAAACCTAAACAGATGTGGAAAGTTCTCTTGTATTAATCGGAAAATTGCCCCAAAAGTGGCGTAAATAGCCTCTCTTTGAACTACAGAATGCCCTAAACCGTATAGCTGTTAAATACATTGTAGAGCCCTGAGACAGTTGTTTTGAGTACTATAGCCCGTAAGTCCATACGGTTTGAGAGGCATAACTTCTTGCGGTTGAAAGTTATGGCCGAAATAGTTGGCGCCTGTAACAGGCTGTTTCTTGACATTTCGGTGCTCAATGTGCTCCAGATAAATAAGTCTTACTGTTGTCCTCTAATAGCAAAATATGGTTCAAACCTATGTTTATTTCTGTCTCATGTAGTTTGATATGTCCCCCATTTTGTTACTAGGCGCAGTAATATATGTTAGTCAACAATTGGAATAGGGTTCAAAAAAGTTCTTGATAAGATGGCTTTGCCTTTACTTTGTTGCATGTTACAGGAGGATCAGGTGATGCCAGTGGAGAAGGAGAAACTTGCATCTTGGTGGATGACAGTAAATCTGGTTCCATCTCGGACGTGTCAACAGAATTTCCGCCTGATGAGGTAAGCCTGTGTCTCTGACTGCAAAATAGCAACTTACTTCATTCACAAATTCTCAAGTTTAGAGGGAATATGTTGCTATTCCCTAGCAAAGTGTTCTAATAAATCATTAGAAGACTTAGTTTGGATTAAATCATTACGACACTTTGCCATTCATATGAATCATGAATGGTATATGCTGTCATATCACACTAGAAAATGTATCCAAAGTACCTCGTTTGAAGCCACGCCTTAGAAACCTTTTCTAGCGCACTCTTCCTTTCAAATATGCTATGCATGCACCCAATTGAGCTGATATTCTTTCCTTCTAGGAACATGTTTCGGAGACTCTTGCTTCAGAAATGAAGTTTGGAGATGAGCAGAAATGTGACCCGCAAGCAACAAGTTCGAAGCATCAGCATACAGTGCTAAATCAACCAAGAGGGCAGATTTTCATGCAGCCTCTGCCCACTGGAGAATTGGAGCCACCTGATCAATATTTTTCTGATTCTGATTGGGAGATGGTCTAAGTATATTCACCAGCTCCTAGCAAATAACTGGGGTACTTCAGTTGGTGTTTCTGGCAGAAGATTGATGCTTCAATAGTAGGTCTTCTTTAGTTAGTAGAGACTAGAGAGATAATGAGGTAGATGTAAATGCAGTTAAGGATCTCTTATGGTGAGATGAATAAGTTTTGTACAAAATATGGCATAGCTTCAATGGTTTTTTTTTGTTTTTTGGTTCTGTTTTCTTTTCTCAATGCATTTGGTGGTTTTTACCAAAACTATGATATTATGTTACTCAAAGTAAACAATGTGTTGAGAGATATATTCTGGATTCGTAAGGCCTTGCTGGGAACTCAAAAGTACCTATTTGGTTTAGCTTTGTATACGAGACAATGCTTTGTGATGGGATAGTTGTTTTGGACTTTTTTTATGCAAAAGTTCTTTCTTTGACCTGCTTGCTCGAACGCATTACTCAAAGGGAGGATTAACATTGATGGAGTGCCAAAAGAACAACTCCTTGGGTACCCAGGATGAATATATAAGAAGGAAAATATTTGGAAGTCACACTCTCAGCCATTTTGAAGTGTGCTAATCGAATTTTGAAGTGAGAATATCAGCTCTCCATTTAAGCTGAAAAAACGAGAAAAATTTCTATTAAATAATCTCTTAACGAATCCTAATCAATTACCAGTAGACATTAAGTTAGGACATAAGAGCAAAAGCCATTGTATAATAACCAAAATTGATGAATTACTTCAAGCACTTGTTAAATAGCCAATCCCTACCAATACAACATGACAATCAACATTTACATAAATGATCAAAAAGTTTAAAAGTTATTCATAGTAACATCTTACCGTTCTGTACACGTGACACTGTCTTTATGTCGCACGATAGTACTAAAGAAGGTAAAAAAGTAGAGTAATTTTCAAATTTACCTATCTAACCCGTTTTTTTAAATCTCACTTTATTTCACGTGGCGTTTTCGTTACTATGTTTGATGGCAAATAGAGATTTACGTTTTTCCGAAAATCTCTCTTTGAAAGTGAGATTTCCAAAAATAGGTTAGATAGGTAAATAAAGTTAAAAATGGGATAGAGGGGTAATTAAGTATTAAAAAAGAGTTATTTAGGGCAAAAACTCTAAAAAGGTAACCTATACTTTATTCATGCGTCAGCATAGTTGGGAACTAAAAACTTAAACGAAACAATATATAAGTTTGAAATGAGTGGCAAGGGATGTCTCAAACTTTTGTTCGTTGGGTAGACAAGGTGGAGAGTTCTTCTTTGATGGGGAATTTTGATTGGAGTGGAGTTAGCGGGAATATGGCTGACAGTAGTTGGTTGGGACCCCAAACCCAGTTGTGCAGAGCCTCCCAGAATTTGCCAATTCCACTCCTCTATAATCATCATCCCTCTCTTTCTCCTTCAAGAAAATCCCTCTCAATGAATAGTCTCTCAACCCACCATTGCCACTGCTCTGCAAACTCTAGCTTCATCACCTCTGATCCGCGGCCTTCCTTGCTCGTCTTCTCAGGTCTGATAACTTCCTTTTTTTTCCAATTTCTTTTACCTGGTTTGTTGATGAGAAAATGTGGGGTGAATAGAAGAGTGAAAATCATTATGGGTTTATTTTTTCCTCCTAATCATTGTTACCTGTTTGGTTAATAAGAAAATGTAGGTTAAAGAAATAGGGTTTTGATTATTGGGTTGTGTTTTGTTAGTGATTGGAATCCAGATGAAAAACCTACTAAAATAAACAAGAGAAAGAACGAAGCTTTTATATAAGGTTTAGTACGGGGCCTTCCCTGATATCAGTACAGCAAAAACAAGAGAAGAAGACCTTGTCGAGAATTCCTCCAAGTAGTACTAAAATCCCAACTTAGCTTCTTCAATCTTTCTTTTTTCTCTGTTAGTGATATGCGTTTTTTTGGTCTCCATTTGGTTTCATCTTCTCTGATGAGCCTTCCTTGCTCGCCTTCTCAGCTCGGATAACGTTATTTTATCTTTATTTCTCTTACCTGTTTGGTTGATAAGAAAGGAAAAAGAGTGGAATCAAATCATGAGTTTGCATTTTCCCCCTGTTTCTCTATTCACTGGTACGTGTTTGGTTGATCAGAAAATGTAGGTTAAAGAAAGATAAAGTTTTGATCATTGGTTTGTGGTTGGCCAGTGTTTGGTCCCCATATTGAAAACCCACAAAAGTAAAGAAGAGAAAGAATGAAGCTTTATATATCAATTCCAAGTAGTCCTAAAATTCCAATTTAGCGATTTTCATCTTTCTTTCTTATCCTTGGTGAAATAAATGAGAACAGTTCTTGAAAAAATTAAGACATGAAATCTAATAAATTTTCTTGCTTTTTCCTCATTTCTCTCTGCAATTCAGTAGAAAACTAGATGATTAAGCATCTGAACATGCTAATGGTGTTGGAGCATATTAAAGAATTTGCAAAATGTTATTGTTCAAAGAAAGTATCCCATTTTCCTTTGTGTGGGTGCATGAGGAAGCCATTTGGAGTAAATTTGACGCGTCCCTTCTACTTCATCACAGCGTCATCAAACTATAGGCTTCATAAATTTTTCTGTTCTTTTGCTATGGAAAGTCTTAAGTTCTGATAAGGCTAGCCAGCTTAAGCCGATACCGAGGGTCCGAAGGAGAATTGGCGAATTCTTGTATCTCACTTTATCACCATCTGAAATGCGCAAAAGTTCGATTGGTGGAAGGTGCTATTAATATCTTCCATGGCCTGATTTATGTTTGCATTAAGTTGTTTGTGTGAACAATTATGTTATAAGACTGAAATTTGTGTAATAGGTTGATACTGCCACAGGTGGAACAGCCTTTAATGGTGTTGTGGAAGATCTTAAGAAGTTAACAACTCGCGTTGCACATGTTCTCCCAGTTTCTGACGATGGAGGAAGTACAGCTGAGATTGTTCGCGTTCTTGGTGAGTTTGATAATGACGATGTCTCATGTTTCCTTACTCTTTGCTCTATTTTCTCCTGAGAAAAGGGTGAATGAAAGAAAGCCTAGTGCTGATCTCGTAAGAAAAGAGAGTTGGACAGAAGCAAACATAACACGGAGACACATAAAAGAGATTAACATAGAAACCACGAACACAGACAGACGACTCTTCAAGAAATAAACAATTGGAGTTGGATGCTGATAGGTATTCATTCTTAACATCAGCGTCCACACTAAAGAATAGCTGGTGGAGTAGACACATTATCACGTACCAAGATATGCTATACGGGGGCAAAACGATGCTATGAAATTGTTTATCGCTACTTACACAGTCAAGTTCTATCTTTCATGTTTATTCAAAGCCTGCATTCTCATCTTGTGGATAGTCAAGTTGCCTTCTAGGCGTCATTTTCTATAATTACTATTTCTCAGTTGTTTCTTGCAGTCTTGGTGCTTTTCATTATGTCAGGATATTTCTTTATGTTAGTACCAAGCAAAATGATTTGTTCTTACTCGTTGGGCGTATTTTAGGTGGTCCAGCTGTTGGAGATATACGGTCAAGGTGCTTACGATTGTCTGACCAAAGTACTTCTGAGGCTCTTGCGGTGCGAACATTGCTTGGTCATCGATTACCGCTTGATGCAAAAGAAGCCAAATTAGAATGGTAATAACAGTTCTTGATAAGTAGGACCTTCTCACGAATGGTTGCGCTCTCAGATGCTTCTTCATTGTTAATTGACCTAGATATATTACTGCAAGTGTTGCATAAACATGTGATTCTTATACTCTGTTATGCTTTGCTCAAGCAATATATCATGAGCAGCTATTCATTCTATGGCAGATATGCCTACCTTAGGCCAAGAAATAGCGATGCATGGATCAGCCTTTGGTTGACTAGTAATAAAAAAATGAATGTGTTAGTTCTACCAGTCTACCACAATCATAATGAGCTATATGTCCATTTGTTAGTTATCTTTGCTTTCTGTTCCTTACTGTTTTTTTCTTTAATGATTCTAGTTCCACCAAATTCGTTTCCATGAGATAGCTTACTATGTCATGATGTGCCCATTTTTTAGGCCATTTCTTTAGTACTCGTGGCGCTTGGGGGTCTATTGATTAGATGCTTGGCCAATGCTTTACTTGTTAGCCCATTAGTTCTGTGACAAAGTGGCCGTGGCTCCCAAACACGTTTATTCAGTGTCACAAGGCTTCTTATGAGACCACTGAGTTAACATCTAGCATGCCCAAAAAAAAGAAAGAGCTCATTTAAAGCCCATTGCTAGGGATGGGATTTGTTCTTTGCACATTAGTGTTAGGGTAGGGGGCCGTACCAGGGTAATATTTCGGCTCGATGAGTGGTGTACAAAGAGAGCTATTGAGGGAGTTTAGATCTCTTATCTCTTATCTCCTGCTAGTGATAGAGATGCCTGATTTACGCTTTAGGTTTAGGGTACTGCATGGACTCCGGATCTGGGAAGGGACCTTCCAAGTTTGGTAGTTTGAGTTGGTGGATAGGCTCTTGACCACTTAACGAGGCTCCCACCGTGGAAGGGTCTAGCATGGGTTGATATACACATTCTTACCCCACTTTCCTGATGATTATTCTGTGTTTCATACCCGTGACATTTATGTTTCTAGTTCTTTTTGCCTACGATTTACCCGTTTTGCTTAGTTTCATCGTCATATTGGGGGTTTCTACCGTTACTGTTAGTATTTACTAAAACAGAGGTGCCAATTTATACCATGCTAAGTTGATAAGTTTACAGGTACGATATTGTGGAAGGAGAGCATCCTCTATGGAAGGGTGTCTCGAAACCCTACAGGGAAACTATTCGATCATTTTTGGCTTATTTCCAGAATCAGGTTTGTGGGTTTGCAGCAGTATTTACTTGAACTATGAGTGGCTTAATTTTTTTTATTATTATTGTTTAATTTTCTTTTTGCCGAATAGACCTTGCCTCTAGCTGCAATACCCTTGAAGATCCCATTATGAGGTATACAATGGTCCTTGGAGCACGTTCTTATGACTGAGACACCAAGTTCGAGGAGCTATTTAAGTCCTGCCTGAAACTTAGGTTCGCAAGAGGTGCAAGAATGTTTTTATCCTGCAATATATGTTTTATGCTGTGGCTTGGGAGCCTTGACTGAAGAAGGAACGCTCCTTGGGCTTGTGACATATCTCCTGTTGCTGGAAATGCACTCGAAGGAAGAATAACTGATATATATGCCCCAGCTGTGAGCGAACCTGATACCTAGCATGACTCTTGTTGAGAGAGGTGCATGCCTTGGCGCGACTTGTCAGTCCCATGGATTATGATGGTTTCCATCCACGAGATGTGGACAGTAGAAGTTACTTGGGACTCGTGGCTCTTCGGGGTCTATTGCTTAGATACTTGGCGGAAACTTACTTGTTAGCCCATTCGTACTGTGATAAAGTGGCTGTGGCTCCCAAACACGTTTATTCAATTCTACAAGACTTCTTATCAGAATACTGAATTAACATCCCCCTTCCCCAAGCATGCCCAACAAAAAAAAAAGAAAAGAAAGGAACTAATTTAAAGCCAATTTTTGGTGATGAGAATTGTTCTGTGCTCATTTATGTCAAGGTAGGGCCCGTACTAGGGTGATATTTAGGCTCGATGAGTGGTGTGGGTAAGGAGCTATGAAGGAAGTTTTGCCTCTCTCCCCTTTGCTAGCGATAGAGATGCATTGCCTCATTTGCGTTTTAGTACAAACACAAAGATCTTATCTTTACTTGAGATTGGTTACCAAGTAATGATGCTACTTGTACTGATATTAGAGAATTGTTGCTAAATGTGTTGTATCCCATAGTCAGTACTTCATAATATGATATTAATTATCCCTGAAATCAGGCAGTTATCATGGGTATGTGCTGAGGCCCAAAGCTTTTTATTAGGTTTAGTGCGTATTTCCCTTGCCTCACTTGAGAACTTACCCTTTCTTATACCCTGAAGAAAATGAAAAGAAATTCGTTAGCTTGAAGGATACTACCAATAATTCAGCTTGCATCTGAAACTGGTATGCCACATATTCAGATATTGCAGCCACTTTGTCTTTTACAAAATCAGTCGTCTGGAGTTCCCTTCTTTAATCCCAGGACAAGACTAAGAATTAATGACTACATGGCAGACAAACATATTTGGCAGTGACAGACAATTTAAACCTCCAAAACTTAGGGTTCCAAGGGTAGAGTGGGACTTGATACTGTAGATGTCCATAATCTTTTCTACATTCCTAGTTTTCATTCTCTGAATGGGTAAAAATAGAAAGCATGCTTTTTTATTGCTTGCAATGGAAGTACGTCCTTACTAGCGTCCTACTGCATGCCTATTTTCTGTTGATGGGTAATTCTTTAGACATCATAGATGTGCACTTCTGTAGACGTGCTATGAGTTGTACTGATTATATGTGGCTTTCTATTCTTGATTCTTCAATTTGGTGTTTTGTGTTAGATAGACCATTGTTAGTACACTAGTCTTAGACTAGTACACCAACACGACGTCATATATTCCTCCCCCTGTCTGCTCTATTTATTACTACCTATTCAGGGCTACATTTTTTTTCAATTGGCAGTTCTTTTCAACTCGTTTAACTAATGCTCTCTTTAATTCTTTTCTACAGATCCTTAGGCGGTCGAATGAAATATTCTGTTTCAGTAATGGAAGGTAGTCTGTCAACCTATTGGTGTTATACACTTGTATCTTAAATCTCAGGCTGTAAAATGACTTGGCTTTACTAAGGGCGAATGAGTAAATACTCCTAGTTAGGAACTACGACAGAGCTAGGACTTGGTTAAGGGAACAGCTCTTGTTTAAATATGAAAGGAAAAGGGTAAAGCATATTAATTTTTAACTGTTTCCAATATTTAAGAAAATGGATACCAAAATGTGAAGACGAGATCCCTAATGGCCGTGCAATAAGAATAATAATTAAGTTTGCTGGCTGCCAAAGGTGTATGATCTCAGTACTAGGAAATTTAATAGGTCTTCTGGGTGAACTAGATAGGGTTAGTAATTACGAAGATCGGAATTTTCTCAAAGGTACACCCAAGCTGTGACCTTGGTTCCTTTGGGTGCAAGATGTTCTTTTCAGCATGTCATCAGTTGAATAGGAGGAAAAATATAATGCATACGTCATCAGAAATCACAAGATATTTCTATCTAATCTTCCTTCTGTCCTTTTTCTTATAGAAGGAACACTCAAATAGTGGAAAAGATAAAGTTTATGGATTTATCAACATCACCACTAACCAAAACTCCTGGTACCCCTCCCCCCTTCCCTCCACTACCCCCTCACCCCAAAACAAGGGGAAAAACCCCCTCTGGTAAAAAGGAGAAAAGAATGATCAGCCAGGATCCAGCTCAAATCAATGCCTTCATTGATCTATAAAAGTTCAGCTGAAAATCGAACATCAGCTAAAGAATTCACGTCCTTGCATGCTTTAGATGTCTACAATGACCTTTTATCTTGCTATAGTTTTGTGATTGATCTCTCTGAAGGTGCTTTCTATTCTTTCAAGAAGATTTTAGTTAACAATAAATGACATATTGCAGAAGAAACGAGTATATTGAACTTTTATAACAAAGTTACAAATACTATTTCTTATGAACTGAGAGAAGGCAAGAAGTTCTCTTATACTTCTGCCCTACTTTGCGTTTTTAATTTTCTAACCATAATTTCTCTACTTATGGTGACTACTATAGTAGAAGGCTGTTTGGTTCTGAACTCCGTTCTTATTTGTCTTTGAAAAATTTATAATGCAAAAATTATCAAGGCCAGTAAGGTAATTTATAAAGCTGGATATGCTTATTTTTACGTTCTTGTAAACCTCCTTAGGCTCATGGTTCTTGGGTAAGCGCTTCATGTCACCAGTGTGGTTCTAGGGGTATCCTTTGCCCCTCCAAGTCTGTATTAATGATCAAATATTTTGAGCCCGCAAAATTCTCTTCTTAATGGAAAATGGATGTGCTGACTGGTGTGAACATTCCAATTATCTGTATTGTAGTCATAAGGGCTCAAATTTGCCTTCAGTAGTCCGACTTTATTATTCCTCTTTTTCTTTTTCTGATGATAATTGTATCTGCATTTCCTGCTCCATGAATGGTTTCACTTTTGTTAACCAATGTTACTCTAGGTGCGTCTTATTTCGACATTGAGTTTGTATCACTCCAGATGATGCCCTGTGGGTAGAACGGGCGACAACAGCTGCCATTTGCCCGGACGGTAATTAATTCGGTACCCCCACAGACATACATATATATAAGGTCCCGATCCATGTCTGGAGGATAGATAAAACCTCTGCTGCTCATTTCTACTCCACTGCTTTTACGCGAAGCTAAACCTCTACCAATATCCATTGTCTGTTAGCTAAAAATGGAGTTGTAGCAATAAAACCTTTTCATTTTTCGGATCCTCTCTCTCTGATCTTTGTGCTTTTGTATCTACAGAGAGAGTTAGCGTGCTCTAAAGAAACAAAGAGAGCAGAGATAACCCTTCGCAAGCCTTCTAAGTTTGCATAGAATTCGCCAAAAGAGCTAAGGTTAATCATCCTAGTTAAGATAACTATATTGTTATCAATACAGATCAAAACATAGACCGCCTTCTAAATCTCACAGAAAATACACAGACACCTCTTTTGCACCACCATAGAGCTCCTCTTGCTACTGCCTTTGGTTGCAGTTATGAGCATCACAGCATCCTGTAGTCACCGTTGCACTACTCCAGTGGTATGTTACAAAGCAATCACAATAGTCAAAGCCTCCTCCCTGAGCACCAGATTCATTTTCATCTGTTCGCTATTGAGGTGGAGGTAAAAACTCCAACCACTACTTTTACCAGCCGATGGTCTGTGACGTTACAATGACATCTACAGAGAAAAAGGAGAAACAATGATATCCGTTGGGCAGCCAGACTAAATGTTCCTAAAACAAGCATTACCTGACCAGCCATTTTGCTGAAGTGGAAGGCCAGTAATCCGCTGAAGAGATCATAATCTCTCCAGTGCTAGTTGTGTATCAACCCTCATATAGATGCCCATTGCCCACCCAAGACACTTTTATTTACGGACATCAATTTTTTGGTTTCTTGCAATGTTTGTAATTTATGTCTGGTTATAGTTATGGATTTGTGTTCTACTATTCCTTTTTTCTTGTTTTTGTTCTTTCTATACAAGATTTGTTAGGAGAAAGTCGGAATAGATGTAAAGCAAGCTATTAACTGACTACCACTACAATTGCAGCATTGGGAACTTTTTCTTTGCTGGAGCACGCATATTCTTCGAGTCATTAGATGCTGCAATATTTTTGTTTTCGCGGGTTTCTGATATTCCTACAGAAAGTTTGGTCCTCCCTGTAATTTCAACCAATGACAGGCTTACGTTGGGTTGTGAATTATGGGTAAGATGATCACCTCAAACTTTTTGAAGGTGCAAGCTTATATTCTGTGATCGTTTGTTGATTCGTAGAATTCAAAATGTTACATCTCTACCAATACAACCTTCAGCATCATCCATTAAGTGTTACATGTTGATAGCTGACATCATTAGTTGTTCTGTTATGTGATTTATTCATTGAAAGAGTAATTTGTTCCTAGTACCACTAAATTACTGCAATGGTGCATGTGGCATGATTTTCTTCAATCAGGTTCAGCAAACATCAATGCTGGTTGTATCTTGTAACTGGACTTGGTAGCAAACTTCAGCTCATCAAGAGCAAAACATGAGAGAGCCTAAATAGACAGAAATGGGGTGCGTTATATTTGATCCAGATTAAAAATGGAAGGAAATACCTGAGAGCCTAATGCAAGACATATGTAGTCTAACAACAATGATAACTGTTGTCCGTTTAACATGGTGCAACTTTGAAATAAGTTTGTAGAAATATTAACAGCATGAAAGATTTGCCATAATATTGCGATGACATGAAAACTTTGCAGGGTTCCTCATTTTGTTACTTTCAGTTCTGTCAAGACCACTGGGATCTGGTAATGCATTACTTGTAGCATGTCTACTGCTGATGAACAACAGAACAGTTACATGCCTTGAAGAAAGCCTTGTGACTAAAATTTCTCAAGGAGAAAGTTTGAATGCCTAAGCTAACTTATTTAGAGTACGAACTAGTTCTTAACTTCAGAAGCCACCATGTGCAGAGCTCGAGCATCTTTTGTCCTGTCCTCTCTTATTTTCGGATTACATCGCACCTGTTGATTGAGAATCGTTCTATTCATGTTTGAAAAAACAGCATTCTTTTACAATCGTCTGCATTCTACACCTTTTTATTTTGGTTTCCGTTAGTAGTCCGACCTACATACGTCTAGCTATGAACTACTAGGAACAAACTCCACTCAGCTAAGGCTCTGTCCTGAGCTAGTTGAGGTGGGCTACATGATAGCTTTGTTTCTTTTGCTTGTGTTAAGCTTCTATGGAAGTGGCCTATGTCCCCATCGACAACCTCTCTCTTTGGTTTCATTTAGCAGTCAAAACTAAGTACGTCTAGATATGAACTACTAGAATTCTCCACTCAGCTAAGGCTCTGTCTCAATCTAGTTGACGTCGGCTACATGATTGCTTTCTACTTTTACTTGTATTAAGCTTCTATGTATATATACTAATAGTTCTAGGGAAAATTATGTTAAATCTACATACATTGTTATCTTGCTCATCATAAGCTAGACTATTGACAAATTATATTAAAACAATTAAGGGAAAAAAGAAAAAAAAAAATGATAGTTCGAAGACTACTTATTTTTACATGTGCATCATTGTTATCTTGTTCATCATAACCTATGTGTGATTTACATGACAACAACTATGACTATAAGGAAATTTACCATTACACTTACTTTTTTCCCTTATATGTATTTTACATTTAGGATGGAACTATTATACGTGGTCAGAATTCAATATCTCATCCAACCAATGGATGCATCGAACGAATAGATAAGGTACACTTTAAATGTTTTAGTGCTCAGTAAGTTCATGATTGGTCCTGTTTATGGTGTCTTTCGTCTCAATTTTTTTATGCCTTTACTGCAAACTCGTTAAACCCTTTGATTTGATTTGAAAGGAAGAAATATAGCTATTCGATGGATAAGTAAACTTGTCATGATTGCATGATGCATATGTCATGATTGCATGATGCATATGTATAGGTTTAGTGGTGCGCTAGCACAGGCAACTCCAAAAAGATAGTGGGGCGCGTTGGAAATGTTCCTTACTCCACATTTCCCGGACACTCTTGACACATCTGATGCTTCTTTAATGTCATAATTTCCATGCAAAATTCTTGGTTTCAAGCTTGAGACTGACATTCTTGGGTACTTAGAAAAAACGTGACCAAGGAGCTTTGGAGGTGGAGAAAGAACATGTGTTGCTTTAATTTGAACCTTTCTTTATCTAGTAAGCAAAACTATTGCTATTAGAATCAATATCATTTATATAAGAGGAACTAGAAGGAAGATCTTATCTTGTCTGTCTGCCCATACTTCATTGGTCATGCTGGGTGTACGGATAGAAAGACAAATTTTCAATTTTCTTCATGTATACATCGTATACATAGCTTTTTCCTCCCCACCCTCATTTACCATTTTATCTTTCTATCCTAGTTTACCTATCAAAAAAAGTATGGATGGGAAGTCAGTTCAGGAAATAGTTCTACTATCTGAGCAAGCTTGTGATGTTGCCGAGGGGCCTGAGGGATGGAAGGCAATCCCTGAGCACCACCATATGGGAACATTACACTTGGTACATAAAGGTTATTGTCAGAGCTGCTAGGTATCATGAATTAGCAGGAAACTCCACGTCATACCTCATTAGTTCCCAACTCTGAATTGTTAAATATGAGCTGGTGCTTTGAATGGACGACGTTGGCCTTTTCTGTTATTATGAATATGAAGATCATATAAGTCTTTAATGTAATTCCATAAGTAACAGCCTTAAGTAAGTAGTTGGTCTTATATATTTTTTTAAGCACTTTCTTAATTGAATCTCGAGAAATTATACAGCATTTTGTTCCAGCCGTTTAATTTCAAAAAGATAGAAAATTCTATCCACCTTTGCCCACCTTAAATGTGCACTGAAGATGGATTGCATTTCTCCCCAATTTCTAAAATAGTTTGCACTCTACATGCTCATTAGTGAATTTTAGTCTTCCCACATGGCTGAATATTTTGCCTGTCTAGTTCTTCCTCTATACTTACTCTGTGCATTGATTGATTACATGTACAGGGAAGCACTTCAATACCAGCACTACCTTCAAGAATAAAGCGGGTGTTTTACATGTCCAGTGAGGACAACAGCTTATTGCACGAGGTGAATAATGCATGAGGTTTTTCTTGGTTTGATCACATAGAGGGTAAAAAATGATGTTTTCGTGATGCACTTCACTGTCCTTTATGTACTTCCTTTCATGTGTCCTTAATCCTTATTCTTGCATAATGGAAACTCTATCTCCTGCTTGTCTAAACTGGGAAAGGAAAACCAAAAAATAAAAATAAAAATGACTTTAGACTCACCAAAATTTTCTCTGTGCTCGAATTGTCATTGCGGTTATAGACTTTCGATTGCATAAAAGGGCATTTTTTTTGTGGTAGACACATCCAAAGCATGGAGCAACTTCTTCAACTCTAAGTACCATGACTTCTATGATTTGCATAATATATGATGGATCATCATTTCCTTTCCCCATATTCCGAACATTGCCGGTGTCCTTTTTTCTATTGAGTGGTGTCTTAAAGCTTCTAATATCTCTAACCTTTCAGTTATCGAAGTATTGACTATATAAGTTAATCGTTAGGGATTGTTCTGCATCTTCATGCTTCTATTTGAATGTCATTATGACCAATGCTTTCTTCTCTTACGAGAAAACGACCTTTGCGATGTGCCAATCAGTCCGTGATTCCTTTCTGCTGCTGTTGTATTTTCTAATGCTTTATATTGAACAGCTCTTCCCCACTGCAAACCCTACTGTCCTGGAGCAGTTGAGAAGTGTGGACTGCATTATATATGCTATGGGATCCCTCTTTACTTCCATCTGCCCCTCTCTGGTAATATCTTGAATGAAGTTTATATTAAAACGGTATTATGTTTAGGTTGATTTTATGTTTTTTCAAGGGGGTAATATTTTGTGGTAATGCTTGTTGGAATAGTAAGAATTGTGGTTGTCAAGCTTGAGATTGTAAACTTGAGTAGCAGAGCAGCCACGTTAAATAGCTAAGCAGTTGTCTTTACCTGTACATGATAGTCAGCAATGAACTTAGTTCCTGTTCTGAAGCTTTTTGTTCTCATTCTCACTTGCCTATGATACTCTTTTGTCTGTCCCTTTACTGTTGTTGGTATTTTCCCTTGTTAACTTTATCAAGTCGTGCTTATTATCGCCATGTGGTAGTTGTAGAAGCATGATATAGTTTTATCAATGAAGTAAATCAATGTTCGTGTTCAGTTGCTTCAACAATCCATGAATGACAAGACAATAGATTAAGAGCAACTTGGCTAAAGTGGAGATGTGGTGCGCTGGGTGGTCGCAATATTCTGCTCCGAGCTGAAGGAAAAAATTAGTAGTACATGTTGAGGCCAGCAATGCTGCATGGATAGACAACTTGGAAGCATTGAAGATGAGTGTTATTGGAAGTCGTGTGGTTACGTGGATGAGCAGCCACACAATAAAAGATAGAATAAGGATCAAGGGTGATTACAAGGTGGCGATGACACCGATCGAGGAAGAGACAAAAGAGTATCACCTGAGATAGTTTGCATTGTTCAAGCAGTTGAACACACATGAACATCTCCAATTTTCTGCCTCCTGAAAACTTAGGCCAACATTCCTTCTCATTTTCCCCCTTGTTCATGATTAGCCATTGCAACAACATTGAAGCTCCCTCTCGTTTAATGGTTTTAGCAGCTCTTTTTTCGTTGCCTGGCCGATGAGCTTGTAGCATGCTTTATCCGTCTACATCTTCCCTCAGGTTATTGACATAGCGATGCTTGATTTTTGTATGTTGATGTTTGAATCAAGTTTATCTTGTGGGATAAGATATGTTATTAATATATATTGTTGCTCACGCTTACTTCTGCCAGTACCAACCTGTTTGTAAGCTTCTCAATGCGCAAAGTTAGCTGCGTTCATATTCTGGGCTGAACCCACTAAGCAGTGCAGATTCTTATCATATACAACTATAAGATGTGAATGGAATGAAATTACCATGAATACCCCACCCTTCAACTATCCCTTTAGCTGTCACGTTTCATTTTCATTGCTGGCATTGACATACTATAGCCAGCTGTTTGTCAACAGAAACATAAGCAATCACTTATTCTGTTTATAATGGCCCATTTCTAGGTTTTACGTGGAGTTGGTGAGATTATATCTTCAAGGTCATGTCCTAAGGTAATTATTCATTAGCCTATGCAATATGTATCATTTTGTATCGAGCCATTTTCACTTTCTATTCTCTTTTCTGCTTTAAAGATGTTATACCACCTTTGTTTTCTCGTATGATCTGTTACTCTATGATAACAGGTACTTCTGTTGAATAGTACACATGATCGAGAAACTAGTGGCTTCTCTGCTTCTTGTTTCGTAACTGCCATTTCAGATGCTCTGAATAGGACATATGGGGATCTTCATAATTGTCTTCAGAACCCTGTAAGTGAACAGATGAACACTGTCAAAGAGTTTATATGTCAAGTATTACTAATGAGACTAGCATGTAGAAAGAATTAGATAATCGACTATCGCTACATTGCTTAATTTTTAAAACTTGATAAGATACGATGTGTTAGAACTTCTATTGCTCTGATTTATTTGATCCATTGAAGTTTTCCTGTTTTATTTCCAGTACCTTACTAACTTTTTCTTACTTAGAAATTCTTTCTAATGCTTTCTTTACCTGATAGCAATGACTTCTTATTTTCTGGAGGGATTGATAACCGCACTCCACTTTTTGATGCATACGCTTCACTTTTATTACTAAAGTTCAAAAGAGCGTCAGAAAAGTATTAGAAGAGTGTTGCATAAATATCTTTAGTGACAACGGTGTAGTTTAAGCATCAAATACTGGAGTGGGGTTATCAATTCCTTTTACCCACAGTTACCAAAAGATGGCAATACAAGTGGTTTATGCTTTGATATGCATGTTTTGGGACATGGTAGACCTTTTTCCATCACACTGAAATTGGTGATCTAGAAAACAATATCTTACTACATCCCTAAAATTTGTTTTTATATGATATGCTTGTTCAATGTCTGTGGATGTTTCCTAGAGCTGTACTGAGAACTGGAACATATTACAGATGTATCCTATCAACTTATATATATATATATATATATATATATATATATACTCTCGAATTGAGGAGTAGCTTAGTTTTAATGAGCATCCATATTCCTGCTCCATATACTGAAACAATCTGCATACTGCTTAACATTGTTCACTCCTATATGAACACTAACCAGTTTATGACTTCCTTAACCCCCCAACAGATGGTGTAGGCATGAATCGATCCTAGGTCACTTTGTACGGTGCCAACAGACTTTACCAGCTGAACTAGGGGGAGGGCTGCTCCTGATGGTGTAGCATGGGTCCAATTGGTATCCTATGGACCAAAAGACTAATAAATACTTTGGACAATTAATTAACACCGAGTTTCTAGCCTGCATAAACTCAGCCCATCCCATGTTTCCTTTTCATTTTCAGTTCACCCTCAACTTAAAAAGTACACTTAGGGCTCACCTTGTAGGATATTGATGTCTCGAGCTTCGTTCACCTTTACTAACATAAACATCCTTGTTGGTGTGAAAATTGGAAAATAAGAAAGAGAAGGCAGACATATTTAGACCTTTGATTGGCTTTCACTAAACATGATTCTTATTTTGGTAACTATGATGTCACTTGCAAATTCTGATTCCGGACTGTTTTTTCAAATAGTTAATTTTACTAGAATCTTTTGCAAAAAATTTTGTGCTATTATGACTTTATTTGATTTCAAGGGGGACAAATATCACAGTCTCATCAGGAGGCTTGCTTGTTCCTTCTAGCAGACCTGTACTTCAGCTTCTTGAGTATGGAACTCGAGATTGAACTGGCTGATAAAGTGCCAACAGAGGGCTAGGTGATAGCTCGGGACTCTAACTATCCAGCACTAGGCTACAGATTAAACCCTCTCATCTTTTCCATTCCCCTCGCCCCCTCCTCCACCCCGCCCCCTCCCCAAAGAGAGAAAAAGATCCTGTGCAAGCTCGTTTGCATCTCCCTGCCTCTCTCTCCCTCTCTCTCCAAATGCTATACACACATTCTGATAGAGAGTCGTATATGGAATTCTATATTTTTGTAATGATGCTTTCTTTAACCCAAAAGACGGAAATTGTCTCTTGCATATTATTTCCTTTTTCTATCAAAATGACTGCTTTGTTGTTGTTGTTTTTTTTTTTTTTTGTACTAATACATGTCTGCTAGCTTCTTTGAGGACGCACATAGATATTTGACACGTCTTATGTGTTTGTTATGTTTCTTCTACAGCCGAGTCAATACGTTAATACCCTTTTGGTGCCCAAGGATGGTCAAGTTCCTGTAGACATTGAATGCTTGGCTGCCCAAGGAATCATTCGTGTGGTATGTTGCCTTTTGCTAACTTATTTGAGTGCTAGTTGCCAAATGGACAAGTAATTCTAGGCTAAGTTTTACAATTATTTATTGTTTTTGAAACTTTAAACATACACATAAACAAAGACAGTGGGATGATCGTTTCTTTAGTTGAGGGGCTCTGCTTTTTTCTTCTTTTCCTTTTCCTTGTCTTTATTGCTGTTGATAAGTGGGAATACAGTAATCTTACTCCTTTAGCTTCAGTAGTTCAATTACATATGGATGTGATTGATTGACATTGTCTTCAACGACCGTGCATGGACTGTGTACCTTAAGAGCCAGAAGATTGTGCGGCACTATAACAGTGCATTATAGTTCATACAAAGGCACAGGACGCATAATGGACTAGCGAGGTATCCTTTTGTACTGGATAGCAAAGTTAAAGGCCAATGCCAATGACGATGCACGTATGTAGCCACCTTCCTTAACTTCAAGTAAACACACAGGGATCAAAATTACTATTAGTGGTTGAAGGATTAGAACTCCCCTGACGCCAAATTATGTGCCTCCTCTTTGGTGTTCTCCAATCCAACTAGCTTCCAGGTCTACGCTATTAGGCTAATCATTGAGGTCTTGAATTAAATGCCTATGCCTCCAAAAGATCAGAGGCGTCAGCTAATCTAATTCTAATCTATAGCCCATAAATGATTCTCCCTCTGATCGCATTTTGGCTAACCCAAATAATGGATACCACCTATTCATAATATTACTTGCTATTGAATCAAAGGCCGTTAGCCAATGCTGGTTCCACAAATGCTGGGTGCTGAGAGATCTGCTACAAACTCATTGTCTGCCAAAGTTGTAGCCTATTAACTGCAACTTGTTCTTGCGCTTGTCAGAAGGGCTTTCTTTACCATTGTGCCAACTGCCAAGCCATGTCGATTTACTTCCGTTTATATGTTTGTGGCCGAATAACTAAGTACAACCACTCTCTTTTTTAAGATTTTATGCTTCATTAAAGTTGTCAAATATTGCCGTAATGCAGATTTCTCTTGTGCAAACTGTGGTTTCTTGACCTTTTCAAAATTTTGCAGATCACTGTTGAGTCATTGCATGATCCCAAAGTTGGAATTATTTTTGAACCAAGATCGTTAATACAAGCTCTCGCCAACTTGTTAAGTGGATGAATATTACCGAGACTTGATAATCTTTGGAGGCAACTACTTTCCAATTGAGGACATGACATCTGGCTACAAAATTCTTTCTTCTTTCATCCATATAATCCGAGGTAACAGTCTAGCAAATCAACCTATGATACACATTTCTACATGCTATAGTTGATCACTTCACATATTGACTTTCACCAGCCAGACAGAGTTATATGCCATTTGTAGCCAAAATGCAAATTCTAAGATATTGCCACATGCCACAGGTAGGTATGCTGCAAACTTTTGATCTGGATATATGCAGGCGATATTCTCCAATGCTACGAAACCATTGGAACTGTGCTCTTCGAACTATGGTGGTTTTTTAAGTGATGTACCAAGTAGCGTGGATAGGTCTTATTTGCACAGCTCCAAGTCGGCAACAACTGCTGTCAATTTTTATGGAAAATATCAAAAGGTAAACAGCCTCGTTCTTGAAAGTGGGGAAAAGACTCGGTACATCAACACGCAATCAGGGAAGCCTCGTGTGCCTGTGCCGGGCTGCCTTTTATTTAATATTGAAGGGAAACCTCGGAATGTATAGCATGCACGTTTGTGACTGATTCTCTTAGTCTTGCAATATAACCAGGCTAACAATGGAAGATCTTCAAGATAACTGCAATATCTGTGAAGTGTTGCATGAATTTGGAATATCTACAAGGATAGCTCTATTTGCACTCCCCTTTAACTTATCACACTCTACAAGGGTTTCATGAAAGCATACAAGGGTTTCATGAAGGCATGAAAAGCGTCGCTAAAAGTCCTTTTGCAGTCTAAAACCATCTTTGAATATCATTTTACCAGAACAAACACGTGAAATAACCTTTTTCGGAACATTTAGTACAAGTTACGAGGATGGCCAACATGTTTTTCTTGTCAAAGTTTGGATGTAGAGAAACACAAACCTTGAACTCACTAACGTCAAACTTCCAAGTTTTCTGTTTCAGTTCAGTGTTTGACCTTAAATTATTAGTAGCTGCAGACAAAGGAAGGGCTTCTATGTTCTGCTTGTTTTGCCCTGACTTCATAACAGAGTTAAGCGAGTGATGGGACAAAGAACAAGTATAATGGAGCAGCGTCTAAGTAACTTGCTTTGGGTGCAGGGAACTTGCCGGGTTGTCTGGAAAATTCAGAGAGAGTGCAGTTTCAAGGAGATCCTTGAAAAAGTTATACGTAAAAACCCTTTCTCAAACACATCATACAGGGAGATACACCAGTACCATTTTGCTCTTGCAAAGACTCTTCAAATGGTTTTGAAAACACTTTGACGGAAGCTAATATTGGCAACATATCTATTTTTTGGGATGTGGGTTCTCAGGCGACGTCTCGCTCCATGTCTAAAACTGACGTGTGTACAACGATGTTGCAGAGAGGGAAAAGCGTTTTAAGATATTTGAGGACAACGTAAAGTTTGTTGAGTCCTTCAACAACGATGGGAGCCGATCATACAAGCTAGGCATCAATGAATTTTCAGACCAGACTAACGATGAGTTTAGGCGCAAAGGATACAAGCGTCTTCTCTCCCAAAGCCACTGAAAAAAAACATCATTTCCATCTGCCCTGGGCTGGAGGAAGAAAGGAGCTGTAACTGCCATAGAGGATCAAAAGTAGGGCAGCGACTTTGGGTTCAATTTTATGATTTTAATTAACTTAACCTAAAAAAAATTAAATTTTGTCCAACCCAACCCACGTAAGTATAAAGTGGGTTAGAATGGGCTAAGCTTATATAACAATTGGTTATTTGGGTTGGGCTTTTAAAATCCATTTAGTAAAAAATCACATATTTGAACCATCACCACCACCGGTCGGTACCAACATCGCTGGCAGCAGCCGCTGTCGGTCATTGCCAGCCACCACCGCCACTGCCAGCCACCACTTTCGCCGCTCCGCCGTCACCGACAGCCACCACCCCGGCGGCTGCCGCCATCGCCGGCCACCACCATTTCACTTTTTATTTAAATAGAAAACATAGTTATTCTATTTTGATTGACATTGAAACCCAAAAAAGCCCACTAACCCAACCCAACCCAACTCAACTCAATTTATTTTATCTTTATTGGGTTAAAGCTCGTTGGGGTTTTTAAGAATATCTTTTTTTTTTGTTGGGTAAAAAATCAACACAACCCATTCAAGGTACACCCTTAACCAAAAGTCAATGTTGTAAGAAAGAAGATGCTACCTCCTTGGTAAGTATCTGGATATGTCTGAGGAAAATTCAAGACGCACATTTTACACCGTAGGATGAAATTTTTTGACACATAAGATTAAATAGAGAAGTCTTTAACTTGTACATATTACAGAGAACTCTAGAGACTTGTAACACTTGTAAATATTTATATATGTATACATATATATAGGGAGCTGATCCGTTGAGAGCGTATATATATATATATATATATATATATAGGGAGCTGATCCGTTGAGAGCGTAGCAAAATAGGAGAAGTTGCAAACGCGATCTAGCCATCCATCCTGAAAGATGGACAGTCCAGATCGCGCCTTTTTTGAATACTGTCAGTCGTCCGCGATACAGTATAGCGGACGGACTTTTTTACCTTTTTGCCCTCTGACCCGTCCGCTATACTGTATCGCGGACGGTCCAAAATTTTTTTTTACGTTTTTTTTAAGTTCGTCCGCTACATAATGTAGCGGACGATTTTTTTACAAAAATAGCCTCCTGTTCCATCTGCTACATTATGTAGCGGAGGAGTAAGCAGGCATTATAATAGGCACATTTCCACAACAGTCAGCACCCACTTTCTCCATCTCTCTCCCCCACTTCCTCCTAACCTTCACCCATATTTTGAATTCCTTACATGCATTCACCCCCGTTTCTTTCACGCCACACTTCCTACGTCTCTGTACAAGACCATGACGCAAGTCAAGCCCAACAGTTGTGAGGCTCTCACCACCATTGATGAACCAAAATTCCCATCATCGAAACCATTTCCACTTCCATACTTGATCAGCATCACCATGCCTCATCCGAAGGTAAGAATCAGAGTTCCCAAGTTGCTCGTGAAAGCTATGCACAGAAGCAAGCAGAGTTGCAGCGACGCCGGTGGCAGCAGGGAAAAGAAGAGATGGCCGAAGCCGAAAGAAATTCTACCAAAGAAAGTTGGTGCTGTCTTCTCTAATGTCTTCAGTAACAAAAGATCGCCTGCAGGAAAGTTGAGGTGCGGGGATGAGCAACCCCATCTTGCACCACCATCGCCTGCGGTATCTAAGTCCAGTTCAATGAAGGAAACTTCAAAGATCGAAGACGGTGGAAAGCAAGGGAAAAGGGATGAGAAAAAAGAAGAAGAATGGGGGGAAAGGACAATGGGGTGGCCCATCTTTACGCGGGTATGTTTCTGGAGAACAAAAGAAGAAGAAGAATGGGGGGAAAGGACAATAGGGTGGGGCCCTTCAGCAAATCATGCCAACCGCAAATGTGTGCCTGCCTACTCCTCCGCTACATAATGTAGCGGATGGAACAGGAGGCTATTTTTGTAAAAAAATGGTCCGCTACATTATGTAGCGGACGAACTTAAAAAAAACGTAAAAAAAAAATTTGGACCGTCCGCGATACAGTATAGCGGACGGGTCAGAGGGCAAAAAGGTAAAAAACTCCGTCCGCTATACTGTATCGCGGACGACTGACAGTATTCAAAAAGGCGCGATCTGGTCTGTCCATCTTTTAGGATGGACGGCCAGATCGCGCTTGCAACTTCTCCTATTTTGCTAACGCTCTCAACGGATCAGCTCCCATATATATATATATATATATATATATATATATATATATTAAGAGAAGTTCTAGACACATTATACACCGTATGATCAAATAGAGCACTACCTTCCATTAAGGAGGTGGACATGTATTTATAAATAGGACAGGCCATCACTTGAGTAATTAAAGTATTCTTCAACATTTGTATTTTACTTTGTGATGCCAAGGAAAGTGGGTTCGTACTTACGTGGAGGTGCCACAAAGGCTGCAGTCCGCGTCAGCTTCCAAGTATGTTGATGTGAGACACAGCAAGGGTGGAACAAGGGCAGAGACCAAGGGCTTCCCAGACAGAGCTCGAGGGTGGCAGTGCTGCGAGGGCGATAGCGCGGGATGAATACACGATGACAGTCACAGTCCGATGCTTAGGTCCAGAGTCAGGGTACTGTATGTTTCTCTCTAGAATTCTAGAGTGAGAAAGTGAAAATGTGAGAGTGAAGAAGAAGTCCAACCGTTATGTCCCTCCCCTAATGAATTCTCAAGACCTCTATTTATAGAGATTGAGATGATGATGTCATTAACCGACACGTGGCGTTCCCCGGGAGTGACACGTCACCGGAGGGTCCACGGGTGCCGGTGCTCCATGGACTGTCAGATCGCATATTCATCCGGCCTGCCCCGCACAGCGTCGCTCCGTCTGTCAGGAAAGACTGGCTCCCACCGCGTTGGTGTGGCCAGAGAACCCCCTTGATCTAGCCTCCAATCCAAGCCCTTGCGGAGTCCCATAGGCCTGGCAGCGGTGGGGAAGACCCGACGCCCAACTGCCAGGTGAACTAGGCGCGATGCCCTCCGAAGACCTGCTCCCGTCTCGGAGTGACCCAGGGGTCATAGTCCCTAGGGGTGCCGACGCAAGCCCCCAGTGCCAGAGCACGTAGGCCAGTCACGCAGACAGCCTGTCGGAGATAGTTTCCCGGAGGAGTCGCCTATTCCGCAGGCCGAGGTAGCATCCCGGAGGAGTCGTCTACCTGACCGGCCAAGGTAGCATCCCGGAGGAGCCGTCTACCTGGCAGAAGGGGAGTCTTCGTGCCGGAGCACTTGGAGCTCCCTGGCAGAGATAGTGTCCCGGAGGAGTCGCCTATCCCCACAGGTGAGTCCTTGTGCCGGAACACTTGGAGCGCGTCAAGGTAGCATCTCGGAGGAGCCGTCTACCCGACGGGCCAAGGTAGCATCCCGGAAGAGCCGTTTACCTGGCGAAAGAGGAGTTGAAAAGCTCCCTGGCGGAGATAGTGTCCCGGAGGAGTCGCCTATCCCCGCGGTTGAGTCCTTGTGCCGGAGCACTCGGAGCGAGTCAAGGTAGCATCCCGGAGGAGCCGTCTACCCGACTGGCCGAGGTAGCATCCCGGAGGAGCCGTCTACCTAGCGGAAGGGGAGTTGAAGAGCTCCCTGGCGGAGATAGTGTCCCGGAGGAGTCGCCTATCCCCGCGGGTGAGTCCTTGTGCTGGAGCACTCGGAGCGAGTCAAGGTAGCATCCCGGAGGAGCCGTCTACCTGGCGGAAGGGGAGTTGAAGAGCTCCATGGCAGAGATAGTGTCCCGGAGGAGTCGCCTATCCCCGCGGGTGAGTCCTTATGCCGGAGCACTCGGAGCGAGTCAAGGTAGCATCCCGGAGGAGCCGTCTACCCGACTGGCCGAGGTAGCATCCCGAAGGAGCCGTTTATCTGGCAGAAGGGGAGTTGAAGAGCTCCCTGGCAGAGATAGTGTCCCGGAGGAGTCGCCTATCGCCGCGGATGATGTACACTCCGGAGAGTGGGTTGAAGCATGTTCCATGACCAAGGCAAGGTGCGCATGGTGTGATGAATGAGTGTGGTGCCCGGGGGCATGATGACATGATTGTGGCGCATGGGCGCGATGAAGTGAGTAAGGTGTCGGGAGCACGTCTATGTCAATGGCGTGGCGCACGGGCGTGACGGATTGAGTAAGGTGTCGGGGGCATGTTTGTGTCAATGGTGGCGCATGGGCGCGACATAGTGTGTATGGTGCCAGAGGCATTTTGGTGTCAATGGTGGCGCATGGGCGCGACAGAGTGCGTATAGTGCCGGGGGCACGGTAGTGTGACAGAGAGCCTGGGGGCACGGCTGTATCAGCGGCGCGGCGCACGGGCGCGGCGAAGTGTTGGAGTGTGACGCCAGGACGTCGGGCGACGGGGTCGCGAAGTGACGTCCGGGTGACTGGGGTCGCGCAGTGAAGTCCGGGCGACGTGGTCGCGGAGTGACTCCCGGGCGACGGGGGTCGCAAAGTGAAGTCTGGACGACGGGCGACGGGGGTAGTGGAGATGGCGTCTGGACGACGGGCGACGGGGTCGCGTAGTTGACGTCCGGACGATGGGCGACGGGCGTCGCGGAGTTGACGTCCGGACGACGGGCGACGGGGGTCGCGGAGTTGACGTCCGGACGACGGGCGACGGGGGTCGCGGAGTTGACGTCCGGACGACGGGCGACGGGGGTCGCGGAGGATGCAAGGCCTCTTGAAGAGAAGTGAAAATGTTAAGTATGGAGACCAAAGGCCAACCCTTCGGGGAAGGCCAAGGCCAACCTCAAGGGGAGGCCGAGGCCGACCCCCATGGGGAGGCCGAGGCCGACCCCAAGGGGAAGGCCGAGGCCGACCCCAAGGGGAAGGCCGAGGCCGACCCCAAGGGGAAGGCCAAGGCCGAGGCCGACCCCAAGGGGGAGGCCAAGGCCAACTTCCTTGGGCAAGTGTCATGGCGCGTCGACGGGCGACGGGCGAAGTGCGACGATCGAAGCGTCATGAGGCTTGGTCACGTTCCTTGAGCGTGCATGTTTTGACCGGTTGTGAGCGTTGAAAATGTATGTTGCTTGTGCGGACGTGTCATGCAAAATGGGGCCGAAGTGGGCCTTTGGGTACGACCAGAATAGGTTGGGAACACTTTGCTATATACTTCAAGCAATTTCCCAAACACTTGTGTCCTTCTTCTTTATCTAGCTCTTCTCTTGCCCAGCTCAAGGAGTTAGACTGACTTAACGTTCTAGTAGAAACTGGAAAGTGCTAAGTGTCGCACGGTTGTCTTAGATTTATCTAAGGCCGTGACAATAGGGTACCTTCGCAGTAAAAAAATTGAATAAAACCTGCCTTGTCTCGGCATTCCAATAACTGATACCTTTATCATATCTTCTACACAAAAATCTAGTCCCATTGTTGCAAAATGAGATATCACGCACCACCTATGAATGTCCCATGTAAGTCTTCAAACATCTCCTTGAGTTGAAGACGTCGTATATCTTGAAGTTACTATCCTTCCTGGTGCACAAAATCAGATGGCCATGGTTAGGACACAAACTTGACTGCGGACATGCCTTTTGAGTGCATGTTCCTTGTGTACACCAACCTTTTTCTGTGTATAATAGTGCCGTTTCATCGCTTTCACATCCTCAAGAGCCACGATCCACGATCTCCCATGAGAATCCTTTTCCACCTCCGCAAATGAAGACATGTTAATGCACAGTTTGCAAGAGAGGAACTTATCCAGGATGCGAGATGGATACTAGAGAAGGGTGAGGTATATTGGCTTATTATGCTTGAATCCAATCCTTGTCCGGTTTTGACGTTGTATTCAAATCCTTGCAAACACTACAAGAAAAAATCCTTTTCCCAGAAGGACTTTTAGCTACAGAAATTCCGTTAAAGAAAGTCACTTTTACCAACGAATTATTCCGTTGATAAAGGTTCGTCGCAAAAGATTTTTACCAACAATAAAATATTCAGCGATGGTGTTCATAATGGAATCCTACTTGAATATGTATACTTTTGATGTTGTATTCAAATTATTGCAAAACGGAATCCTAATTGAACTAGAATATTTCTTACGTTCAAAAAGCCAACACCAAAAGCCAATATGGAGATACAAATTGGTAACCAAAGTTAGTCGACTAACGAAATGACTTAAGTACAAGTGAAGTTAGTGAAAAAACTTCTCGTCACCCAAAATGGCGATCAACGACCAAAATAAAATGGGTCTCCAAATGATTGGAGACAAACGAAGGTTTGAGCGACAAAGTCTAACATAGAAATACTAGGGACATGATTTTGCAACATATTTTGTAGCTGCATACGGGGTTTGAGGAAGTTGCTCGAACTAGGGTGAGAGCAAATACTCATCTTAATAATTTGGTTAAAGGTTTGATAATCAGCTAACGCCTCTTTTTTGTCCTTTGAACTTCTTCATGGCAAATAGTCGATGGATCACTCTTTAGTGATGAAAGTCCTACCTTGTACGTAGTATAAAGGGAGATTATTTCTAGTTATACTGATTGAAGCTTAATCAATGGGAATATGTTAAAGAAAAGTTGATCTATATCTTTCATTTGTTGGTGACATTGCTCCTTAGTTGCCACAGTTTCAAAGAAGTCCGGTATCTACCATCAGCACCTTAAGTACTTGAATTTGGAGCAATTTCAACATTGTCATATGCTAGAAAGTTTAAGAATTGTGTTGTACTACTATAAAGCACATTAGCTTGCACTTAAAGGAATAGCCGCTAACCCAAAGGGGTTGGTTGAGTTAGCAAGGGGCCTCGAGGAGTGACCTCAAGGTCCCATGTTCGATTCTTCCCTCCCCCAAGGGTTACTCATATATGCAGTTCTAATTCCTTCCACAAAAAAAAAGGAATAGCCGCTAGGAATTACTGGTCCAGCTTTAAGATTTCAAGTTACAGCACAGAGCACTTTTAGCTTGTGCAATCCTCTTGCTTCACCAAAGTTAACACAGTTCATGGTTCCTTAGTATGAGAGAATTGGAAACAAACTTCAATTTGTGCGACGTTTCAATGTCCGTTAATGACAACAAAATTGAGCTAAAGATTAACAACTTGACAAACATTCAACTCTAAACCGAGCCTTAAGTTCTCGCTGAACGTAGCCAAAGTACCACATCTAATGTATCGAGTTCTTGTGGATGTCTTGCTTGGATTTGGCGTTTGAAGACACTGCAATTAGATGGGGTTTGCATTGCAACGGTATAAACACCTCTTTTTGTAAGCTTTGTTTTGTAATTTAGTTTAGTCTAGCTCAGTCCTACCAGTTTAATTACTATATCTTTACAGGTTCTATAAACTTTTTTTTTTGGTCCAGTCCGGTTCGCTCCATTTTAGTCCATTTCAATCTACGTCAATTTGAATTCAGTTCAGTCTAATCCAGTCCAGTCTAATCCAGTTCAATTACTATTTTATAGGCTTTATTTCCAGTTCAGTCCAATTTAGTTTGAATTCAATTCGGTCTAGTCCATTCCAATCCCGTCCAATCAAGTTCAACTATTATTTTATAGGTTTTATGACCCTTTATTTTTTGGCCCGGTCTAGTTCGCTATATTTTAGTTCAGTTTAGTCCAATCAAGCTTTAATCCAATCCAGTTCAGTTTAAATTTTATAGGCTTTATATCCTTTTTCATTTTTAGTCAGTCCAATTTGTGTTTGGCTTAACCTGGGTCAGAGTCTGCTACTCTAGTTTATCTTAGATTGGGTTTTGGGCTTGTTTTTATTTTGTTCACATACATTAAAATAGCAGGTTGGTTATTCCTTCTAGAGAAGGGCTTTAAAGTAAAATCTTAAAAAAAAGGTAGTGTATTGGCTAGTGGGTATTATTTCGTCCATTGATTATTTTCTCTCATGGCGGCTAGGGTTGCATCTTATCTATTTTGTCCAGCTTTTTTGCAGCTCTAGGCCCCTAGACCTCTATACAAACCCTCTAAAATAAAGAAAAATCTCACGGAGGCTGTTGTTATCAGCAAGGTTTCCATCAAGAGAGAGAAGATATAGTGATCCCCTCCCCTGTACAGACATGTTCATGCATCTAGGGGCTGTTTGATAAAACTGAAATTTAAGTGCTGAAAAAGTTAAGCACTGAATTTGTAAAACTGAAAACTTTAAGCGACTGAATTTTTACTGAAAAATAAGTTAACCTGTTTGGTAAACCAAAAGCAGATGTATGAAAATTGTTTATTTAAAAATTTTGTCCATTTTTACCAAAATTATGCATTTGTTTATGTACTTTATAATATATTTTTTTGGTTAGGGGGTTGGGGGGTTTAAAATCATGTTAGTGGCAGTACTGACAGTGACGAAGGAGAAGCGGTGGTGGCAGCGGCGGCAAAAAGGTGTCAATGGTGGCGAAAATGGAGCGTGAAGACGTGGTGTTGGTAATTGTGATGAAAGGGATAGGCGGCGACCTGACAGTCATGGTAGTGGTTGTTGTGTGGTGGATATTTAAATGATTTTGGCAGAAATGAATGTGGTGACAACAACGACGGTATGGTGGAGGTGGCGGTGTCGGTGGTAGTGGTGGTGATAATGGCTAACTCATGGTAATTGTGGTGGTGGCAGCGGAAGGAAATAATGGTTGTGGTGGTGATTGTATTGTGGTGGAGGCGGTATTGTCAGCAAATTAATTGAGGCGGCATCGTGGTGGTAATTTTTTTTTTTATGTAAAAATATGTTAAACAACTTTTAACCTTCTCACTTAGAATTAAGTGATCAGCATTAAGTAACTCCACCCTCACTTAAAATTTTAGTCTATTTTTTGTAGGAATTAAGTTTTAAGTGATACAAGATTTAGCGTTATCAAACGCACTTAATTGAAAATCAATGAAAACTTTAAGTTATAAGTGCTTAATTGCGTTATCAAACATACCCTTAGTTCTTTGATTCTTCTTGCATTGTGGATATATCAAAACTGGCAACCTGGCAGTCCAAATCAAATGATAACTCTTTTCTAGTTAGAATAAAGCAAATCCTCTCGAACGTGGTAAAATTCTAGTCAATCGATAATAATAAAAATATATTTTCTAATACTCGGTTTGATAGAATCTAGTTGCATAACTATTTTCTCAGGTCAGAGTTTAGGTTGTTGGAACACATTTTATGAACCAATGTCCAAAGATATTAGAAGAGAACCTAAAGTGACACAGTTCCCGCATGTCACGTATTCTGAAAAGTATCAACTTCTTTCTTGAGAGCATTGAGAAATTCATCACCAAATATGACTAACCAAGTTTATTATACAATCATGATGATACATTGAACCGTATTCTAAGAAAAGTGAGGGACAAATTGTCTATTGAGACTCCATTTGAAGACTACTTCGTAGAAATCATGTTAAATCCTGAACAGATGAGTGCTTTTGATGGAATAATAGATCGAGTTGATTCCGGAGGGAGCAATTTTTTCTTTATAGATGGTCCACGAGGGAAGATGAATTTTTTTTTTCCTTTTACCATGCATTCTTAGCAAATGTGAGAAAAATAAATATGATAGCACTTGCACTACCGACAGCATAGAAAGCATTATCTCTATTACTCGGTGGAAGGATAGTCTCACACCTGAATATTCCATGAACAGTCAATGAGACAAGTGTTTACAAAAAATCCGCAAAGTGGGGCAATTGAGCTGATACATGCATAAAAACTGATTATCTGGGATGAAGCACCAACGCCAAAACTCTTTGCGATTGAAACAATATCAAAACATTGAGATATCATGGACAATGTAGAAAACTTTGGCGGGAAAGTATTTACCCTTGGAGGGGATTTTCACCAAGTGTTACTGATTGTTCTAAAGAGCGCAAGAGAATAAACTGTAACTGCAAGCCTTTTGAAATCTTACTTTTGGTCAAGGTGCAAAAGTTTGCTTTAACAAGAAACATGAGAGCAAGAGGTGATCCATATTTCAACAAATCTCTTCTGCAAGTTGGGGACCGGGACGAGCCAACCAACAAGGATGACATGATAAGTATTCTACATGGAATAGTGAGCAAATGTGACAATGATACAGATTCAGAGCAATCCTTGTTTGACTGTATATTTCCTTCTATACAAGAAAATGCACATTCAGCAGTATACGTGACAGAGCATGCAATAGTTGCTTCAAAAAATGAGTACATGGATAATCTTAACGAAAAGATGATCTCAAGGTTCCTGGTGATATAAAAATTTTCAATGGTTATGATGAGGCATTTGACTATATCAATCACTACTATTTATAGGGACTTTTGAATTCCTTGACCCCTAATGGCTTACTTCTACATTGGTTGGTATTGAAGGAAAATTGCCCAATCTTATTGCTAAGAAACTCATATATGTTTAATGGTATGTGTAACGGGATAAGAATGGCTTGCAAAAAGTTTAAAGTCAATGTTATCCATGTAAAGATTACAATAGGCTAGTTTACAGGAAAACTAGTCGTAATACCACAAATTTCTCTTTCCTCAGCTGTAACGACCCAGTCCACAGCCTCAACACAGTGCAATATCTCTCTCAAAAGGGCTAGCCAAGTAGGTACTTTTGAGTTCATGGGTAAAGTCTTATAAGGCCAATTACAAATCCTCCTACATTCGGTGTGGGATATTACAATCTCCCCACCTTATTCCTTAGTGTCCTCACTAAGGCTCGATCACACATAGCCTATAATCTTCCTCTCTAGTCGATGTGAGATATACTGGCTCACCTTTTGTTTTCCTAACCACCATCTTGATGTGGGATATACCTAGGCTTGCCTTTTTTTTCCCCAACCATTGGTAACCTGACTGGATAGCCCAGCCCGAGCTTTCGAGAGTCGGCTCTAATACCATTTGTAACGACCTAATTCACGGCCCCACCACAGGCAATGCCTCCCTCAAAAGGGCTAGCCAAGTAGGTACTTATGAGTTCATGGGCAGGGTCTTATAAGGCCAATTACAAATCCTCCCACATCTGATGTGGGATATTACTAGCTGAGAAGGAAGCCTACCAATTTCAATTTAAAAGGAAATCCCAGTATGCCTAAGTTTCACAATGACCACTAATAAGGCTCAATGACAGGCTATGCCATTTGTTGGCATCTATTTACACGAGCAACTTTTCTCTCATGGACAATTACAATGTAGGCTTAACAAGGGGAACGTCCATGTCAATAACAAAAGTATTAATCATGTCAAGGTCGAGAAAGAAAAGGACAACATACAAGAAAAAAGATTCTCCACGAAGAAGTTCTTCAGTCAAACAAAGCTTCTTAAATTACCAGACTTGATGCATTTAGGCTACAAACTACTTTATCACTTTTTGGTGGCTCTTTATTAGACTTCTAACCTATGGAACATATGACCCCTTACGAGGAAGAAGTTTCTTTTAGTTGCTATCATCTTTTGCTTTTAAAAGTCTGTTCATAAATGATGTATTACTAACTCTATCTTCTATATGTGAAATTTCACAAGTTTTTGTCATTTCAATATTAGTATAATGCAGAGGCAAATGTCGACTATAGAGATAAAAACTACTCAAGCAGTACCCATTAACTCTTTGACGGCGTATAAGAAGACATGGACCATAAGACTGAAAATGTTAATAGTTGGCATGGTTGATTCGTATACCAACTGAGGGTCATTGAAAGATATGAAAGTTAACTATAATTGATGAAGAGGTATTTACACCTACACATTGTTTGGAACTTTCATCTTTATACCATCATAAAAGTATGAAATTCACATCTTCGCATTCTAAGAATGCAGGGAAAAAAAAGTAAAGGCCGTTATGTTTAAGGATGCAATAACAAAATTCGACGGCATCTTCAAATACAACAAGTGTTACAAAAGCGATGATGGAACCGTTAAGCCAATTAATGCAGATTTCCAAAGTGTTCATCCTAAAATTGAGTTGATATTACAAGCAAGCACGAATATTTGTGAAGAGGAAAATGAAAATCAAAGTTCAATCCAACATTATGGCATACAAGCAAACTACAAATGAGGAGGGGAATAAATTAAATACTGGTACGTTATCGCCCTATACTGTCTGAATGATTGAAGTTTTACTAGAAAAATGAAAGCCTAATGTCAACAAAAGTTGTAGAAATCCTAGGTCTACCATATAAGGTCAAGAGAAGTTTTATAATCAATAAAACAAAATAAGGTCAAGACTAACAAAAGAAAAGTCATTCTTCTCACCAAAGGGTAAGTAACTGTTCATTTAAGTACTTGTAGAGTTGTTTTCGCATCAATTACTTATTGTTAACATATAGGCTAAACTCCATGCCCATATGCTTGGGGGGAGATATGGTTCTGAAAGAAGGAAAACTACTTGAGGATACCGTTGACAGAAATCTAGTAATTACATTATTCAACTTAAGTGAGTCCACATTGCAATGTATGACATATGTGAAATATATCGACTTTCATGTAAATATACTACTTACACTACTAATAATTATGTTACAGGACAAAAGTAGTAATCAACATCATCACTTCCCATAATGCAAATGGAACCTAAAGTGTAAAGAGGCAAGAAAAGATCAAGAGATTGTATAATGCTTCATATATCTTGAATGCTCATAAATTACTTATAAGTTCTTTACATACATGATACTATCAACTAATGACTTGTGGTGTTAGGATGAAAACTTATTAAGTACTTGTACGGACTTAAGCAACCCCCAAAACAGTCGCATCGTATTGTGCTATCTAATAATGTCAAAATTCATGAGTCGGATAAGGGTATGTACATCAAGTTCAATGGCAATAAGGGAGTTAATATTTGTTTATATGTAGATGATATGCTCATTTTCGATATTGACTTGGAAGAAGTTATAAAAACAAAGAAATTCTTATTCAAAAATTTGGAATGAAGGACATTGGTGTTGTTAATGCGATTTTAGGAATTCATAACCCTGTCATAATCTCATTATACTGAGAAGGTGTTATTTGGACAACAACTTTGTCAGCACTTCATTTGATGAGAGTATCAAGTTATCTCCCGATGATGGTACAACCATTAGACAACTAGAATATGCGAGTGCAATAGGTTCTTTAATGTATGCCATGACTTGTACTAAATAGGATATTGCTTATGCAATAAGGAAATTTGGTAGATATACTACTTGTCCTTAATAGTCTGCATGGGAATAAAATATATAGGTCTATAAGGTACCTCAAACAAACAACAGATTTTGGCGAATGTTACAACGAGTATCCTTCTGTTTTAGAAAGATTCATAGATGCCAGTTGGATGATAAATCAGGAGGATTATGCTTCCATAAGTGTCTGAATATTCACTCTTTCTGGGGGGCAATATTTTAGTGTTTGAAGAAGCAGACTTGTATCACTGATTCTACCATGGCAGCGGAGTTCATTGCTAAACATATTGGTCTTATACATAGCTACATGAGGCAGCTGATTAGTGAAGGAATAATCGCATTATAATATATGAGGTCACTGAAAAATTTGGCGGATCCGTTAACCACAGGCTTGCAAGATAAATGGTTATTTGGACTTCACAAAGATGGATCTCAAGCCCATTTTAATGATAACCAATGATGGAAATCTTGACTCAACGCTTGCTAACACAAAGTCATAAGTTCGAAAGTCAAAAGCACATTATAATGGTGATTTCAAGCACTTGAAATGTTCAGTCATCCCAAGGGTATGTACTTGGTGACCGTGATGAAAAGAATAGGGTGAACATTTTGCTCTTTCTTAATAGGTCTATAAAATGATCGTTCTTTGGAGTGTTAGTTATTGTACAGTCTTCATAAACCTGACTAGTGAGTGTGAAGTGGGGCCGCATCTGTCGAGTTAAAAGGCTTAAATCTAGATTACTTATGAAAAACAAGATACAAATTACAAGGCCTTTATTGTATAAGCTGTTTTTCGAATTTATGTATATATAGGAGTTCCACATGTGATATGTGACCAGTTAGTCAACAAAGATCTGTGGTTCAAAGTTTATCTACCACACTATTCAGATTAGCCTTGTTATGTAATCACTAAGTAAAGATTCACGTCGTAAGACATCTTCATACTTCACTAGATAATAACATCTTGCTTTTATTTCTGTTTTCAATATTTTGTAAAATGGTGGGGTTTGTTGGTGTTTTCCAAAACATAATGTCCAAATTTGTTTGTTTTGGGGTTCATTTGTGTGTCAAAATGATGGTACGAAAGGAAGGTGAAGAGGCAAAGAGCGAGAAATCCCACATATAAAAGAAATGGAAATGTGAGTGGGTATATCATAATATGCACCACTTATTTATATAGTTATGTGGTATGCTAAGGTGTATGCATGTGCATAGAGTATGGAACAAAGCACCATATGAGAAACATACGAGAAACGATCACATGAAGCACACGCGCATGAGCGTGGCAGTGGGCTGTGAGGCGTAATGTGGCGTTGTGATGGCACACTTCACACGTGCGCATCATCGCGAGACGCGATTAGATGCCTTAAAGTTTTCGTGATCGAATTCGGGCTGTCGGTGTGGATGTGAGTAATGAACAGGTTGCAACGGTTCTTATAGTTGGGTGGTTATGGTTGCACCGGTTCGGGTCAGACCGGACTGTTGGGCAGCTTGGTGGTTATGGTTGCACCTGTTGGGCAGCTAGATGGTGCCGATTAAGGCTGACCCGACCAAAAGGAGCTAGGTGGTTAATGGTCCAAAATCTGGACCACTAACCTTAACAGTTTCTGATCCAACGGATCAGACTGAATGGGCCCATCCATGGTGAAATGGTGTGACCCTTAGTGAGCAGCCATTAGTGCTCTACAAATAGAGAATTATTTCTGCAGATCTTCTACTATAATTCGTTCTTGTAGAAAAATTATCAAGTTTCCATATACATTTTTGTGGTATGTTCACTGTTTGTGCAAATGCTGTTCACTAGTGCGTTTCGTTGTATCTTGAAAGGTATTTGCTTGTAACCCCACTGCACGGACATATATAAACTTAATGAAAGCATTACAACGTGTCTCGAAGCCATTTTCTTTCAGTCACGAACCCTAGTTTATTTTTCCGCACAAATATCGGTAATATCTTAGCAATTGAATAATATGCATCCATGCGGTCGCCACAAGCCTTTGTTGCACCTCGATGCATTGTTAGGTATTCTATCCCCCGAAGATGTCGCCCACAAATTCTTGACCAACAGTAGTAACACCGTGGTCATGGTCAGTTCCAAGATGTCCTGTAATTTTTTACCGCTACTTACCGTGTTTGTCTGTAAGTTTGTTAATAAAGTCTTAAGCAACCATGTTTTCCACAAAAATTGCAAAAAAATTATATTGTTACAAAAATTTCATAAAGACACATGAAATTGCAAAGGTATTGCACCGTAAAATTTCCGTAATAGAATGGTAAAAATGTCTAAATTGTCCCTCTATATAAATGAGAATGGCACGCTCTTTTCACTTCTCTTTTCCTGAATGGCCACGAGGATCGAATTCTCCTTCTTCATGAGATCCTTTAGATCTGGACATCAAATAAGTGCACGAAGGCCAACTGCCTTGGATCGACGGTGGGCTCGCGGCGGTACAAGTGGGGATCGATGGGGCTAGCGCGGCGCAAGATATTGATTATTTACCCGAATTGCACAAACTCAGATCTAGGGTTTCAATCGCACATTGCGATCTGAAACCCTAGATTTTAGTTTGTACGATTAGGGTTTGAATTGTTGGTGGCCGCAAAGGATTAGGGCTCGATCTAAATTTGGGGGTTTGATTAGGTTTCGATCTAAGTTTGGGGGTTCGAATTTGTAGCGTATCTAAGAAAGAGACGCTCACATCCATGTCCATTGCCTTTGGATTCATTGAATTCACACAAATTCAGAGAGAGAGATTGAAGAAGAACTAAGAATTTTATTAGATGTAAAGAAGAGAGACAAAGAGGGTATAGAGAGAGAAAGTGCAGAAGTCTGGTATTGATCATACATGCCATTCTCATGCCTCCCTTCCCCGATTTAAAGGGAAATCCTAACAGAAATTCAAACAGAAACTAACAAGCGGTAAAGTGCAGGGAAGAGTCAAACGATGTCGTCTCATGCAAATAGGTAATAGCCAAACGGTGCCGTCTTCATGTAACAACCAAAATAACCAAACGGTGTCGTCTTCACGTAACAACCAAACGTTGTCGTCTCACTTATGGCTTAAGTGATCGAAGCTGCGTCGTTTCCTTTGGCGCGAATGTGTCCTTCAAGCGGCGTCGTATTCAGTGGCGCCAATGTCTTCTTCTTCTTCTTGATCTTAAACCTGAGGTGAGCTCGATTATCTGTCTGCTGAGCTGGAGCTTCTTCTTGAGCTGGTGGAGCTTCCTCTTGAGTTGGTGGAGCTGGTGGTGCTACTCCTATCTCATGATGTGAGGTTGTTACATCCCCTTCCCCTTCAATTGACCCTTGTCCCCAAGGGTCAAAATGCGGGAACCTGCTCTTGATCATTTCCTAATCTTCCCAGGTCTCATCCCCGTGATTGGCGTTGGACCATTAATCAAAACCTGGGTGACAGCTTGATTGTCTCGTTTAATCTGTCTTTGATCTAGCACAGCAACTGGTTCCATCAAAATCTGTCCTTCACTGCCTAAGTATGGCAAGTGAGTTGTAGGAACAATTTGACTTCCCAACTTCTTCTGCAAGAAAAAAAAAAAAAAAACTGGGTGTATTTTAGACCCCTCTGGAAGATTAAGTTTATAAGCAACCTTGCTGACCTTCTGGATTACTTGGTATGGTCCAAAGAACTTAGGTGAGAGCTTCATGTTCCTTTTGAGGCCTAAGGAAGTCTGTTTGTAGGGTTGTAGCCTTAGGTAAACCCAATCTCCTTCCACAAACTCTTTCTCAGTACGATGGAGGTTTGCGTATTGTTGCATTGGAGCCTGAGCTCTTGTCAAGTTATCCTTGCGTAGGCTCAGTACCCTGCTTCTGTCTTTCAAGTAGCTGTCCAATTCTGTAATATTGGTAGACTCAGGTGTAGCTAAGCTTAGAGTCTTGGGTTTGTGGCCATAGACAGCTTCAAAGGGAGTCATCTGTATTGAAGCATGGTAGCTAGTATTATACCAATACTCAGCCAAGGTCAACCATCTGGCCCAACTGTGAGGTCTTGCACTACACATGCATCTGAGGTAGTTCTCTAAGCACTTGTTCACTCGTTCAGTTTGTCCATCTGTCTCTGGGTGATAGGATGAACTGTAGGCCAGTTGAGTTGCCAGTAGCTTGCAGAGCTTAGTGCAGAAGTTGGCTAGGAAAATCTTGTCTCTGTCACTGATGATGGCAGTGGGCATTCCATGGGGCTTAAAGACATTGTCAAGAAAACTCTGAGCCATTAGTTCTGCTGTGAATGGGTGGGTTAGGCTAATGAAATGAGCATATTTGCTCAACCTATCTACCACCACAAAAATGACATCATTCCCTTGGGATTTAGGCAACCCCTCCACAAAATCCATAGTCAGATGTGTCCACATCTGCCCTGGGATCTCTAAAGGTTGTAGTAGTCCAGGGTAGGGCACATTTTCAGACTTATTCTGTTGGCAAGAAGAGCATTCACTCACCAATTTGGTAATTTGCTGCTTCATGTTAGGCCAATAGAAAAACATAGTGGTTCTCCTGTATGTATTTTGAATTCCAGAATGGCCACCCAGACCAGTAGTATAAAGTTCTTGTAAAATCTGATTTCTAAGTTGTCCTGTGCTACCAACATACACCTTGCCTTTGAACTTTAGTATGCCACCCTGAAGGGAATAAAAGGAAGTTACCATGGAATCAAGCAGCAGTTCTTGGATTGCCTTTTGGGCTAGATCATCATTCTCAAGACTGTTTTGCAGCTCTTGTTGCCATAGGGGAGTAACCACAGTCACTGCATTGCATTCTTCAGGGTCTTGCTGTGGTAGTCTTGATAAGGCATCTGCTACCACATTGTCTGTTCCCTTTTTGTAATGCACTTCAAAGTCAAAACCCAGAAGTTTGGACAGTAATTTTTGTTGCAGCATAGATGTAACCCTCTACCCTAGAAGATATTTCAGGCTGTTGTGGTCAGTCCTGACTATGAAGTGGTTATGACTGAGGTAGGGACTCCATTTAGTGACAGCATTCACTAAGGCTAGAAGCTCTTTTTCATAAGTGGAGAGCCCTAAGCTTTTAACACCTAACCCTTTGCTAATGTAGGCCAATGGTTTCCCTTGTTGCATAAGAACTGCTCCAAGGCCTATATTGTTGACTTGTTGATTTTGATGATTTCGGACTTAACTTATCTAAATTTTAATCTGACAATATTATTGAAGGTAAAACATTTCAGGTTTTATCTTAATCAAACAAAGACATAATCTTGACATGGATGACAGAGATTGACAGAGATTTTGCACGACCTTGACAATGGATGACAAAGACTTTGGACTCAAGCTTTGGACTACACAGAAAGATTCAAGATCTTAAAGTATATCTTTTCTTGTTTTAGTCTTTTCTTTAAACAGCCTTTCTTAAAGGATCTGACAGAAATTCTAGTAAAGAACGAAGCCAAGTGTTTTTAGTCGAAGTCAAGTTTTTGAGTCGAAGCCAAGTGTTTTAGTCGAAGCTAAGACGTTTAGTCGAAGCTAAGACTTTCAGTCGAAGTCAAGTGTGTTTGAGTCGAAGCTAAGACGTTTAGTCGAAGCTAAGACTTTCAGTCGAAGCCAAGTGTGTTTGAGTCGAAGCTAAGACGTTTAGTCGAAGCTAAGACTTTCAGTCGAAGCCAAGTGTGTTTGAGTCGAAGCTAAGACGTTTAGTCGAAGCTAAGACTTTCAGTCGAAGCCAAGTGTGTTTGAGTCGAAGCTAAGACGTTTAGTCGAAGCTAAGACTTTCAGTCGAAGCCAAGTGTGTTTTAGTCGAAGCTAAGACGTTTAGTCGAAGCTAAGACTTTCAGTCGAAGCCAAGTGTGTTTGAGTCGAAGCTAAGACGTTTAGTCGAAGCTAAGACTTTCAGTCGAAGCCAAGTGTGTTTTAGTCGAAGCTAAGACGTTTAGTCGAAGCTAAGACTTTCAGTCGAAGCTAAGACGTTTAGTCGAAGCTAAGATTTTTTAGTCGAAGCAAATCTTTTTGGTCGAAGGCGAGACTTTAAGTCGAAGCCAAGACTTTCAGTCGAAGCCAAAACATTTGAGTCGAAGCTAAAATGCTTTAGTCGAATCCTTCTCACTTGGCTTTTCTACCTAACTGTCCTCTATTTCCTTCCTGTATAAATAGGGAATCGGTTAGCGCATTTATGAACTTTTTTCCCTCGCGCAAATTTTCATTCTGAAACAACTCTCTCATCTCATTCTCTTATTCTTATCAATTATCTTTTGAGTGAGTTCATTTTAGAAAAAGTTCAGTGTAAGCTTCTTGGTTTTGTTCTTGAAAGGATTTAGATCTTCCCACCTAAGAAGGCTTAGCTTTAAAACTTTCATTGTATATTCTGCTCAAAAAGGAGCCTGATTATTGCATTCAAATTGTAATCTCTTTTCACTTGTAATCTGTTGGAAACCTAGGAAGGGTTTCGGATATTGTACTGAGGTTTGAGCTAGCACCCGAAGCTAGCTGGTATAGTGAAAGGCTCGAGTAGGTCTCCCTTGTGTGGAGTGCTCGAGGACTGGACGTAGGCTGGTGGGGCCGAACCAGTATAAATCTCTGTGTTGATCTTGTTATTGTTGTATCCGTCTTTACGTTGTAATCTTAATTTTTAAATTCATATCTTAAGTTGAAAAACACCTATTCACCCCCCTCTAGGTGTATTTAGGGACCTACAAGTGGTATCAGAGCCTTGTGCTCTGAAATTCTTCCGTGACTTAATCGTCAAGAGCAAAAGATCGTGCTATGGAAGAAGGATCAGCAACCACCAGGCCACCATTGTTGAAAAATGACAACTACAGCTACTGGAAAAATCGCATGAGGAACTTTCTGAGGCAGGATATTCACGTATGGTATGTTGTTGAAAATGGTCCTATAATTCCTATGAAGGATGGACTGGATGGAAGCAAGATTCCGAAAGGAATTCTTGAAATGGATAATCATGAGGCCCAGCTCTTCTCCATGGATGATAAAGCCAAGAACATTATCAGTTGTGGCCTCGACATAAATGAGTACAATCGAGTCTCAGCTTGTGAGACGGCTAGAGAAATGTGGAGATTGTTGGAGGTTACTCATGAAGGAACAAATCAGGTAAAAGAGACCAAAATCAACATGTTGGTCCAGCAATACGAAGCCTTCAAGATGAAGGAGCACGAGTCCATAAATGAGATGTATTCCAGATTCACTCTCATTATCAATGGGCTGAGACTCTTGTCAAACTTACCCAGAAAATGAAGTTGTCCGAAAAGTTCTCAGATCTCTCCCAAAAAGATGGGAAGCAAAACTCACAGCCATTCAAGAGGCGAAGGACTTGAATGTGCTGAAGCTTGAAGAATTGGTGGGCTCTTTAATGACTCATGAAATTACGATGAAAATTCATGACGAAGAAGAAACCACCTCCAAGAAGAAGAACTTAGCTCTTAAAGCTGAGAGTTCTCATGAGCCAACGGAAAGCAGTGACGATTCTGATCCTGAAATGGCTCTCATCACTCGGAAGTTCAAAAAGTTTCTCGCAAACAAGAGAGATGGGATGTTCAGGAGAAATCCAACAAACCAATCACATCAAAGAAATAATGGTGATTGGAATGCAAGGGAAAATTCTGACGCCTGTTACGAATGCGGCAGAACTGGACATATAAAGAAATACTGTCCACAACTCAAAAACAAGACCGCAAACAGCAACAGTCGAGACTTCAAGGAGAAGAAGTTCAAATCAAGAAAAGCACTGCTAACTTGGGATGACTCTGATGAAAGCGATAAGGAAGGAAGCGAGGATGAGGACGTAGCTCAACTCTGCTTCATGGCAAACGATGATGATCTCAAGGTAACCCCGGAAAAACATTTTAACGAACTTCAGTCAGCTTTTCTCGAACTCAGTAAAAATTATGAAAAGTTGAAAATTAAAAATGCAGATCTAAAAATTAAGGCTTTTTCTTTGATAAATACTGTTGAAGAGTTGGAAGACGAAAAGGAAGAGTTGCAAGAAAAAATTAAATTTTATATTTCTGAAAATGTTTCTTTAAAAAATAATGTAAATGATTTTAAGAAAGAAAATTTTCTTGAGCATTCTGAAATTAACTTTCTTAGAGAAATCAAAGTTCCAGTTGAAAATGAATCTTTAAAATCTCAACTGGAGGATATAACTACACAAAAATTAATTTTAGAAAAAGAGATTGAAGACCTCAATTTTACTCTTTCAAAATTTACACAAGGAAGAGAGAATTTGGATATTCTTTTGGGTAAACAAAGTTGTGTCTTTCAGAAGAGGGGAGTTGGTTATGATCCGTCAAAGAAGCAAAAGGACTACAAAAATTTCTTTAACAAAAGTTTAGTTTCCTGTTCACCATTCACTCTCTGTACTGTTTGTAACAAGAAGGGACATTTAGTTAAAAATTGTCCTCTTAATCTTATTAAAAAACAGTCATCTCCTTCTTTTACTAAGAAGAAAATGAAACATGTATGGGTGCCAAAATCTTCTTTATCTAATCTTCCAGGACCCAAGAAAGTGTGGGTACCTAAAGGAACGAAACCAGAATCTGTTGTAGGTATGCTTGAAAGCAAGGGTAGACTGCAACAAATGGATTCTCGACAGCGGTTGTTCAAGACATATGACAGGTGATCGTTCTCTTTTCTCTCACATCACTCCGAAAAATGGCGGGCTCGTCACTTTTGGAGACAACTCAAATGGTAAGATCATCGGTAAAGGTAAAATTGGCACTGGCTCCATTTCTATTTACAACGTATCTTTAGTTGACGGTTTAAAGTTTAATTTGATAAGTATCAGTCAACTAATCGATAGTGGTCACAAAGTTCAGTTTGAAGGCGAAAAATGTCTTATCAGTCATGCCTCGGATGGGAGTACGCTGATCGGTAAAAGAGATGGTAACATTTATACTCTGTCTTTTGATGCATCTGACCATTCCCGTGAAGTATGTCTTTCTGTTCAGCACAATGATATTTGGTTGTGGCATCGTAGATTAGGTCATGTTCACATGGATCTCATCAAGAAACTTCTCTCGAAAGATCTCGTCAGAGGCTTACCAAACTTGAGATTTATCAAGGATAAAATCTGTGATGCCTGTCAATATGGTAAACAGTCAAAAATTTCTTTTCAAGCCAAAAATGTTGTTTCAACCTCTCGTCCTCTTCAACTCCTTCATTTAGATCTTTTTGGTCCTACTAGAAATGCTAGCCTTGGTGGTAAATTTTATGCCTTCGTCATTGTTGACGATTTTTCAAGATACACCTGGGTTCTTTTTTTAACTCATAAAGATGAAGCGTTTGAAAAAATTTTCAGTCTTGTTAAACAGCTTCAAAATGAGAAGGAGTTGAAACTTGTCAAAATTCGAAGTGATCATGGCGGTGAATTTGAAAAAGATTTTATTCCTTTTTGTATTCAAAATGGCATTTCACATGAGTTTTCTGCCCCTCGGACACCCCAACAAAATGGAGTTGTTGAGAGAAAGAATCATACTCTTCAAGAAATGGCCAGAACTATGCTTCAAGAAAACTCTTTGCCAAAATATTTTTGGGCAGAAGCCGTCAACACTTCCTGTTACGTATTGAACAGAGTACTCATCAGACCAATTCTTGATAAAACTCCTTACGAATTGTTCTCAAATCGAAAACCAAAAATCGATTATTTCAGGGTTTTCGGTTGCAAATGTTTTATTTTGAACAATCGTGAGAATTTAGGAAAGTTCGATGCAAAGTCTGATGAGGGAATATTTCTTGGTTATTCATTAAAGAGTAGAGCATATAGAATTTATAACCGTAAGTCTTTGACCATTGAAGAATCTATGCATGTTGTTTTTGAAGAATCTAATGTTGAACAAACAAGTAAGATTGCAGGTGATGATGATGACGAACTCTCCATGGATTTGAACAACAATCTTAACGTCTCCTCAACTGAGGGGGAGTGTTCAACTTCTCGCAATAATAACGATGAAACTTTGCCACTTCCAAAAAGCTGGAGATATTCTTCTAGTCATCCATTAGACCAAGTTATAGGCAATGTGGAACGCGGAGTTACAACTCGGTCTACGGTAAATCTTTTCTGTAAGGATTTTGCTTTTCTTTCTCAAATAGAGCCTAAAAATATTTCAGAGGCTCTAAATGATTCTGAGTGGATTCTTGCCATGCAAGATGAATTGAATCAATTTGAGCGAAGCGAAGTTTGGACACTTGTTCCGGCTCCTGTTCAACAAAAGGTCATTGGAACCAAGTGGGTTTTTCGAAACAAACTTGATGAAGATGGCCATATTGTTCGTAACAAAGCTAGACTCGTTGCTCAAGGATACAATCAAGTCGAAGGGATTGATTTTGATGAAACTTTTGCCCCTGTTGCACGACTTGAAGCTATCCGAATTCTTTTGGCATTTTCATGTCATTTGAACTTCAAACTTTTTCAAATGGACGTGAAAAGTGCTTTCTTGAATGGGGTAATACAAGAGGAAGTTTTTGTTAAACAACCTCCCGGTTTTGAAAATGAAAAATATCCCAATCATGTCTTTAAATTGAAAAAGGCTTTGTACGGTCTTAAACAAGCTCCTCGAGCTTGGTATGATCGTCTCAGCAGCTTCCTCATTGATCATGGATTCTCTCGTGGCAAAGTCGATACTACTCTCTTTACAAAAACTCGTAGTTCCCATATTTTAATCGTTCAAATTTATGTTGATGACATTATTTTTGGTGCCACTAACAATGATCTTTGTCAAGAATTTGCTGAAAATATGCGCAGAGAATTTGAGATGAGCATGATGGGTGAACTTACTTTTTTTCTTGGACTTCAAATCAAGCAGTCCAAAGACGGAATTTTTATCAATCAGTCTAAGTACACTCGGGAACTTTTGAAAAGGTTTGGCTTGGAAAATGCTAAACCTAGAGGTACTCCTATTTCCCCCAGCGTCAATCTTATCAAAGATGAAAATGGTAAAGATGTCGATAGTAAACTTTTTCGTGGTATGATTGGCAGTTTACTTTACCTTACTGCTTCTAGACCTGACATCATGTTTAGTGTGTGCATTTGTGCCCGTTTTCAAGCCTGCCCCAAAGAATCTCATTTATCTGCTGTTAAACGTATTTTTAAATATCTCTCTGGTACTCTAAACTTAGGTCTCTGGTATCCTCGTAATTCTTCAATAGATCTAGTTGGTTTTTCAGATTCTGATTATGCGGGTTGTCTTGTTGATCGTAAGAGTACTAGTGGCACCTGTCAGTTTCTCGGCGATGCTTTAGTTTCCTGGCACAGTAAGAAACAGACATCTGTGGCTCTATCCACCGCTGAAGCGGAATATGTTGCAGCTGGAAGCTGTTGTGCCCAAGTTTTATGGATGCGTCAAACCTTACAAGATTTTGGTGTCTCTTTAGCGCTTATTCCTATTATGTGCGACAGTAGCAGTGCTATCGATATTAGTAAAAATCCTGTCCAACACTCACGCACTAAGCACATCGATATTCGTCATCACTTTCTCCGCGACAATGTTCAAAAGGGGTTAATTGAACTTAAGAAAGTTGGCTCTGAAGATCAGCTCGCCGATATCTTTACAAAACCTTTAGCTGAATCATCTTTCTGTTCTCTTCGTCGTCGTTTGGGAATGTGCGATCTGAGTTAAGTTTTGGCTGTCTAAAATTCACCCTTTCAGTCGACTCAACCCCTTTTCAGTCGACTGAACCCCATTCAGTCGACTCAACCCCTTTCAGTCGACTAAACCCCTTTTCAGTCGACTCAACCCCCTTTACTCGACTAAAATGTCCACTTTCAGTCGACTCAACCCCCTTCAGTCGACTAAACTCTTTTGCCTATTTATATGCCACCTTTTCCACTTTTACTTTTTACTGTTTCCCTTTTTCACTGTGTCTGTCACTTTCACTATTTCTCTCCTCTTTCTCTTGTCCACCTGTCACTCCACGGACCCACATGGCGTCAAACCAACGAAATCAAAGTCGTCGTCGCTACATTATTCAATCTGACGAAGACAACGATGGGTCTCCGCCTTCCACCAATGACGCGCCTGCCGCTGTTGCTGCTCCACCGTCTGCCGCTGTCGCTGCTCCACCGCCGACCACCCGTCCTCGTACCCGTCAAGCATCCAACGCTGCTTCCCGTCGTACGACCTCCACAACTGTCCCTCCGTCATCATCAGCACCGTCCTCTTCAGGTACTGTAGTTCCTCCTCCTCCTCCCCATGCCTCTTCTTCGTCTGCCCCTCCACCATCCTGCCCACCCCCAACTTGCCCATACACTTCATCTTCCGACATCCTTCACATTCCCCATTTCTTTCCTACTCCCGAAGACCAACTTCAATATTACACCCTTTACGTCAATCGGGAAGTCATCCCCGGTCGCCCAAGTGACGTCAATCTTATGACGCAACTTGGTGTTACTGCTCTGTTTGAGCGAATGGGATGCCTCTCCATTCTCTCTCCCCCCTCCACTTACTATCCTGCTCTGGTTCGCATGTTCTACTCCAATTTGCACTTTGATGCCCAACCCCCTACCTTTCTGACCTCATATGTGAATGGGGTCCACATTCGTCTTGATGCCACCACTTTGGCACAGATTTTTGGCTTCGAAAATCAATCTTCTACTCTTGTTTTCACTGCAAACACTTGGTGTACCTCCGGTTCTTTTACCCCTCTCCAACAGACCCAAACACTCTTAGGGGACCCCTCTATCACTCATCCCCGTAAACCACAGTTAAGTGACATGTCCCCTCTTTCTCGCGTTCTTCACCTTATTCTCTGTTACAATCTTTCGGCTCGTTCTGGCTCTTATGCCACTTTCTCCTACTTAGATATCATTCTTCTCACCCATTTTCTTAGGGGTTCCCCGTTAAACATTGCCGGCATCATCATGCTTGTCATGCATGCCCGAAAAAACAAGTCTACTGCAAACCTTCCCTTCGGCCTTCTTTTGACTCGAGTTTTTGAACATTTTAATGTTCCCTTGCCTACCTCTAACTCGGAACGCATCATTCTTCCGAGTCATCATGTGCTCGACGAAACTTCTCTTCGTCGCGCCGGCTTCACCATCCGCTTCGATCTCTCCTCCAACACTGCCCTGCTTGAACGCCCTTCCCAGTCTGTCCCAGCTTCCATTTCTGCTCCCTTTACTGCTCCTGAAATTCCGTCAGCCCCATCTTCTGCTTCAATTCCCCATTTTCCACCACCCCCACCTCCTTCTCCTCCCTTCATTCCNCCTGCTCCGTCTGACCCTTCCCCCTCAGTTCGTCCTCACCCTGCTGATCCCTTCTTCACCAGCCCTCTCAACGACTTTTCCAATCTTGACTTTGATGAATTTCTCACTTCTGATCACCCCGACCTCTCTGACACCCTTTCTCGCATCTCAACCTCACTTCAGCTTATTCTCGACTCCCAAACCACTCTTGCTGCTTCTGTAACCAATAACCACACCATTCTTCTTCAAGAGCTTGCTGCTCTTCAGCAGTCGGTTCAACATTCTTCCGCCCAGCTCCTTTCCAACCAGATAGATTTTCACAACCTCCTAAATGACCTTACTGCTAACCTTACCTCTATCCCTCTCAATCACACCCCCATTCTTGAAAGCTTGTCACGGATGCAGCATGACCTTCACCACCAGCAAGAGGTTGCCCTTCAGGATCATCGCCGCCAGGCCCATCTCACGACGAGCATACTGACTGAACAGAACCGTTATTTGGCGCATCAGACTTTCGATCAGGCGCATGGCTTTCGGGTGACTCGTCCCGATATCTTTCCCTCTCACCATACTGGCAACTACGGGGAAGAATGGTTCTTCAACCCGCATCTTCCTTACAATCCCCCGCCGCCGCGATCTCCTCGCGTTGTTGAAGTGGTTGAAGTTCCCACCACAGATCCGCCGCCTGCTGCTGCGCCCCGTACTCGTCAGTCTGCTCCACCGCCCAATGATCCGTCATCCTCTGCCCAAGGTTCTCGCCGCCGTCGGCCCTAGTTTTTATTTATTCATTCTTTGTTATCCTGGATACCCCCTCTTTTTGCTTTGACAAAGGGGGAGAACATGTATTAATCAGTCGTTCTTTTTGCATCTGTATTAAATCTGTTCATTATTTAAAGATGCTCTTTCTATTGTTCTTTTATGCGATGGTTATCTGATTAAGGGGGAGTATGTCTTTTAATATTGTCATCATCAAAAAGGGGGAGATTGTTGACTTGTTGATTTTGATGATTTCGGACTTAACTTATCTAAATTTTAATCTGACAATATTATTGAAGGTAAAACATTTCAGGTTTTATCTTAATCAAACAAAGACATAATCTTGACATGGATGACAGAGATTGACAGAGATTTTGCACGACCTTGACAATGGATGACAAAGACTTTGGACTCAAGCTTTGGACTACACAGAAAGATTCAAGATCTTAAAGTATATCTTTTCTTGTTTTAGTCTTTTCTTTAAATAGCCTTTCTTAAAGGATCTGACAGAAATTCTAGTAAAGAACGAAGCCAAGTGTTTTTAGCCGAAGTCAAGCTTTTGACTCGAAACCAAAACTTTTAGTCGAAGCTAAGACGTTTAGTCGAAGCTAAGACTTTCAGTCGAAGTCAAGTGTGTTTGAGTCGAAGCTAAGACGTTTAGTCGAAGCTAAGACTTTCAGTCGAAGCCAAGTGTGTTTGAGTCGAAGCTAAGACGTTTAGTCGAAGCTAAGACTTTCAGTCGAAGCCAAGTGTGTTTGAGTCGAAGCTAAGACGTTTAGTCGAAGCTAAGACTTTCAGTCGAAGCCAAGTGTGTTTTAGTCGAAGCTAAGACGTTTAGTCGAAGCTAAGACTTTCAGTCGAAGCCAAGTGTGTTTGAGTCGAAGCTAAGACGTTTAGTCGAAGCTAAGACTTTCAGTCGAAGCCAAGTGTGTTTTAGTCGAAGCTAAGACGTTTAGTCGAAGCTAAGACTTTCAGTCGAAGCTAAGACGTTTAGTCGAAGCTAAGACTTTCAGTCGAAGCTAAGACGTTTAGTCGAAGCTAAGATTTTTTAGTCGAAGCAAATCTTTTTGGTCGAAGGCGAGACTTTAAGTCGAAGCCAAGACTTTCAGTCGAAGCCAAAACATTTGAGTCGAAGCTAAAATGCTTTAGTCGAATCCTTCTCACTTGGCTTTTCTACCTAACTGTCCTCTATTTCCTTCCTGTATAAATAGGGAATCAGTTAGCGCATTTATGAACTTTTTTCTCTCGCGCAAATTTTCATTCTGAAACAACTCTCTCATCTCATTCTCTTATTCTTATCAATTATCTTTTGAGTGAGTTCATTTTAGAAAAAGTTCAGTGTAAGCTTCTTGGTTTTGTTCTTGAAAGGATTTAGATCTTCCCACCTAAGAAGGCTTAGCTTTAAAACTTTCATTGTATATTCTGCTCAAAAAGGAGCCTGATTATTGCATTCAAATTGTAATCTCTTTTCACTTGTAATCTGTTGGAAACCTAGGAAGGGTTTCGGATATTGTACTGAGGTTTGAGCTAGCACCCGAAGCTAGCTGGTATAGTGAAAGGCTCGAGTAGGTCTCCCTTGTGTGGAGTGCTCGAGGACTGGACGTAGGCTGGTGGGGCCGAACCAGTATAAATCTCTGTGTTGATCTTGTTATTGTTGTATCCGTCTTTACGTTGTAATCTTAATTTTTAAATTCATATCTTAAGTTGAAAAACACCTATTCACCCCCCTCTAGGTGTATTTAGGGACCTACATATATCACATGCATCAGTTTCCACCTCAAAAGGAAGTGTGAAATTTGGCAATGCCAAGACATGAGTGGTGGCCATGGCTTGCTTCAGTGTACTGAAGGCTTGAGCAGAGGAAGTATCCCAGTGATATGCATCTTTCTTCAATAAATTGGTTAAAGGTCTACTAATCACTCCATAGCCCTTAACAAACTTTATGTAGTATCCAGTGAGGCCTAGAAACCCTCTCAGCCCTTTAAGGTTTCTTGGTGTTGGCTAGTTGAGCATGGCTTCCACCTTGCTCATATCTGCTGTTACACCATTTTTGTTCACCACATGCCCCAAATACTCAACTTGCCCCTGAGCAAAGGTACACTTGCTCATCTTTGCATATAGGCAATCTTGCCTCATTAGCTGTAGCACTTGCCTGAGGTGCACTAAGTGAGCCTGCATACTCTTACTGTATACCAAGATATCATCAAAGAAAACTAGTACAAACTGCCTCAGATATGGGTGAAATATTGTGTTCATCAAGCTCTGAAATGTGGCTGGAGCATTAGTTAGCCCAAAAGGCATGACTAAAAACTCATAAAGCCCTGTGTGTGTCCTGAAAGCAGTCTTGTGAGTATCAGTGTCTACCACCCGTATCTGGTGATAGCCACTCCTAAGGTCCAGTTTGGTGAAAATGGTGGACCCTTTCAGCTCATCCAACAAATCATCAATGACAGGGATGGGGTATCTGTCCTTGATTGTCAGTTTATTAAGTTCCCTGTAGTCAACACACATTCTCCAGCTCCCATCTTTTTTCTTGACTAAAAGTATGGGTGATGCAAAGGGAGAGTTTCTAGGTTTGATAGTACCTGCTTGTAGTAGCTCTGCTATGATCCTTTCAATTTCATTCTTCTGCACATATGAGACCCTGTATGGTCTCAGATTGACAGGCTTAGCTCCTTCAATAAGTGGAATGAAATAGTCATGACTCCTGTGGGGTGGTAACCCTTTAGGTTCATCAAACACCTCTTGGTACTCTGCTAATAGTTCTTGTATTTCAACAGGTTGTTGCCCATCTTCTGAGGGAATGGTCACAGCATAGATCTGACCAAAGAGTGTCCCCACATTATTTGTGATCAACTTGCTCATGGCTGTTGCTGTGATCGTCTTGATAGTAGTTCCCTTGAACTCTCCTCCCTCCAATATTATGAGCTTGCCTTGGTACTGAAATGAGATTTGGTTGTTATCAAAATTGAAGTTAACATTGCCAAACTGTCTCAGCCACTGCATACCAAGGACACAATCACAGCCTCCCAAGGGTAGAATTCTCATCTTGGTGTTGAACTTCTGTGACCCCATTTCCCATGTGAAATTGTTGCACACTGTATCATACTTCAATCTTGCCCCATTAGCTACAGCCACTGTCAATGGAGTAGTACCTTCCAGAATGCATCTCAGTTTACTTGCTGACTGAGGGTCAAGGAAGTTATCAGTTGATCCTGTGTCAATTAAGATGCTGAACTCCTTGCCTTCAACTTGTCCAGGTATCCTGATGGTATGGTGTGTCTTGTTACCAGCCAAGGCATGGACACTAATTTCTAGTTCAGGGTTGGGGTCTTGGTTGGGAGGGATGAGAGGATCCTCAGTTTCTATCGTAGTGCTATAAGTAGCTTCTGTGACCTCATCACCTCCAGTTATGATCATGGCTATAGATTTCATAGGGCACACACTCTTGTGACCTGGTTCGAACTTAGCTCCACACCTGAAGCATAAGCCTTGACTTAACCTCCTTTGGTGTTCCTCTGTGGAAAGTTGATTAAACCTTGGAGGGGGTCTGCGAGGAGTTGGTAATAGGCCCCTTTGGAAACTGCTGGTGTAAGGTAAGGCTGGAGGTTTGGATGGTATAAGTTGGGTTGTGGTTGGTTTGGCAGTCTTATAGGATGGTCCAGGGTTAGTAAATGTAGGCTTATAGGATGTTTGGGTGTAGTTGGATATGGGGACTGCAGTGTGCAAAGACTTGTGTCCCTTTAACAAGTTTTGAATTGCTACTTCTTCTCTTCGGGCTATGTAGATAGCCTTAGTAAGGTTCCCCACCTCAAATTGTTCAACTCTACTCTGGATCTCAGGTCTTAAGCCTCCAATAAAACTCATGCAAAAGTAACATTCATCCAAGTAGTCAATCTCCTGCACTACTTGAGCTCGTAGTGCTTCAAATTTGTTAAAATAATCGTCTACTCTCCCAGTTTGTTGGAGCTTATTGAACTCTCCCAACACACTTACTCCAGTTAATACTGAGAACCTAGCATACAGATCCTTCACAAAGGATTCCCAATCAACATTCTCCACTGGTTTAATATAGGCAGCATACCAATGTTCTGCCTGAGCATCGAAGTGCACCGATGCATAAGGAACCTTGTAGTCCTCATGTATAGGACACAGGTCGAAGTATTTCTCAGCCTTGCGCACCCAACCCTTGGGGTCGTCACCATTAAACCGTGGAAATGAGAGTTTAGGTAACTGAGGAGGAGGCAGGTTACCTGTATGAGGCGGTGGAGTGTTCTGTTGAAGTCCAAACTCCATTCGATTGTGCCTGTGACTAGACTCACCACGCTCAGTATTTGTCTTGTGACTGTTTTCTGTTCGAGTATTCATTTGAGCCATGAAGCTAGTGAGTTCCAGCTTAAGATCAGAGAAGCTCTGGTGCAAGGTTGAATTGCCTCTCTGCAAGTCTCCCATCGTAGCTTCTACAGAAGCCATGCGCACATCATAAGCAGCAAATCTATTCCCCATTGCTTCCTGGAAGTCGTGATTTTCTGTCTCAGTGAGTTGATTATTCTTCACTGATCTCGGCATCTCAGTTACTCCAATTGATTCCCTTCAACTACAGACGATCACTGAAATGAATTTACTACAGCTAAGACTAGTACAAGCCCCGATTAGGAGGCTCTGATACCAGTTGTAGCGTATCTAAGAGAGAGACGCTCACAGCCATGTCCATTGCCTTTGGATTCATTGAATTCACACAAATTCAGAGAGAGAGATTGAAGAAGAACTAAGAATTTTATTAGATGTAAAGAAGAGAGACAAAGAGGGTATAGAGAGAGAAAGTGCAGAAGTCTGGTATTGATCATACATGCCATTCTCATGCCTCCCTTCCCCGATTTAAGGGGAAATCCTAACAGAAATTCAAACAGAAACTAACAAGCGGTAAAGTGCAGGGAAGAGTCAAACGATGCCGTCTCATGCAAATGGGTAATAGCCAAACGGTGCCGTCTTCATGTAATAACCAAAATAACCAAACGGTGCCGTCTTCACGTAACAACGAAACTTTGTCGTCTCACTTATGGCTTAAGTGATCTTGGCTGCGTCGTTTCTTTTGGCGGGAATGTGTCCTTCAAGCGGTGTCGTATTCAGTGGCGCCAATGTCTTCTTCTTCTTGATCTTAAACCTGAGGTGAGCTCGATTATCTGTCTGCTGAGCTGGAGCTTCTTCTTGAGCTGGTGGAGCTTCCTCTTGAGCTGGTGGAGCTGGTGGTGCTGCTCATGTCTCATGATGTGAGGTTGTTACAGAATTGTTGTGCGATTGGTTTGGGGGTGTTGGCTGCAACTGGACTAGTGGTGATGGCAGTTGCGGCATTCGGTGGTGATGGTGGCGATGAGATTGGGTGGGTTATTAGCAGTGATGGGATTGTGTGCAGCAGTTGGCGGCAGCGGGATTGGATGAGGCATATGGTGGCGCTGGTTGTGGGTGGCGCAAGTGGCAGACGAGGTGGTGGAGGCGAGATTGTGAAAAGGGCTTACACTAGCGGCGCACTGTGACGGGGCTGGCAGCTACTAGGCGCACAAGGCTGGGGTGGTGGAGGCACCGATTGTGGGTGGCGCAAGTGGCAGACTTGGGGGGTGGCGGTGAGGGTGGCGGCTAGGGTTAGGTTTTGATAGAATTGGGACTTGTTTGGAAGATATAAAAAGATGGAGGGTACTTAGTCTTTTTAATGTATAATTTTTTTACTACACGCATTTTTCAAGAGTGTGAAGAGCACGCTCCGTAAATTTAGATGACTTTTCTAATAGTTGCAACAAAATAAGCGCTAGAGGGAGGCCTTTGCAACTTTTGTAACAATGGGCTCTTTTTGCAACTACTGCAAACTACAGGGGTATTTTTGGCAATTATCCCTTTTTAAAACTAATCTGTTATGAAAGATAGGCCTACATATCTGATCAGAAGGCTAATATTTGGACTTCCTTGTGTCTTTAGCTAACATGAGAGACTGGGGCACTGTATTGCGTCAACGGAGGCTGTCTTCTTTTCTCTTTGGCAAAGTAAACATGATTGTGTCTTGACTTAATGTTTGAGAAGTACAATTTGACTCCAAAGGAAACTGGTTCTCGATGATCTGAGTGACATATTGCTTCTTCTTCTTCTGTTTTCTAAAATCTTGTTATGTCTTTAGCTGGAATAAGCTAGTTCCATTCATAATCTTAATACAGCTCAATTTCGATGCCGTTACTAGGGAGGCCACTGCATAAGACGCCGCTTTAACTGGTGCACATTCTACGATTTCTAGTATGGCTAATGAAATCTAAAGACCATCGACGTGATTCTGCAGTCCCAATTCGACTTCCTTTTTTATGTTCAGTTACAAACTTTTAAGAACCTCACTCTTTTTTGCGCGTTTATGGTCCAAGTGGAGGTCTGATAACTGTAGTTATCAACATCAAGATGCCTACTAATTATCATTGCAACAAGTTATCAACATCCTAGTAGCTTCATGGGAACAACGTTGCTGACTGAAAAGCAAAGAGGGAATGTCATATAAAATAGTTCACGTGCGGGGGTACAATTGCCAGGAGGTAGAACAACATTATGTTGTTCTATACATAGGAAACTAGGCAGAGTATACAGAGCAGCATAGCTGCATTTACATCACTTACAGGATTAAGAAACTTAAAGGATTGAGACCATTACCAAGGAACCCACAACATATATACGAACAACTGGAATAGATGAAAATCCACCTCACATGGGGTTGTTCCTAAACAGTTGGATATGAGGCATCCATAGCAATCCCACAAAGTCCTTCTTTGGCAGCAACACCTCTTTGCATCATTATGTAGCCGCTATCCCCCCAACTGGTTCCCCAAGAATTCTTCACCAGCCAATACTTGGTACCATCAGCAGCTGTACCATATCCAACGGCAGTGACACCATGGTCTAGTTCAGTCCCACAATCTCCAGTAAAAACTCCGCTCGAGTAAAACTGAAATGCATATCCACTCGCATCAATGGAAACTGATATTGGCTGATTTGCCACAGCCTTCAACAGTGCCGTCTCGCTGTTGGCAGGAACTTTTTCATAACCACTGATCTTGGCCGCATGAGATGCTTCCTCTTGGCTGTTGCAAGTTCCATCAGCTGCATCATAGGGGTATGCCGCTTCAGTGGCAATGCCTTTGTTTTTTACGATAAATTCGAATCCATCTTCCATGTACCCGCCCTCGCAGCCTTGATCTTCACCAGCTTTGTCACAGTCCACTAGTTCTTGCTCAGACAGGGAAATCAATTTCTTGGTTGTAAGTTGATTAATTCCTTCTGTAGCAGCTATTGTTGAAAATGCCCAGCAGCTTCCTGCAACCAAATTAAGCAACAGAAATAAGAAACCAAGGCATATGAAGAAAGAGCAAATGTCAGTTAGGATAGCCAAATAGCCTTACCACATTGGCCTTGATCCTTGACAGGGGTCACTGCTCCTTTCTTTCTCCAGTCCATGCTAGATGGCACTGCAGTCACATTTTCATATCTGAATGACACGGTTTGTAATTTTGGACCTAGCGGCATCTTATATCCATTGCGAGAAGCCTGGAACTCCTCGTTTGTTTGGTCTGCAAATGCATTAATGCTCAATTTGTAAGGCCGACTCCCTACACTGTTGAACGCTTCTATCAACTCCACGTTGTCCTTGAATATGCTGAAACGCCTTTCCTTCTCCGTAATATCGTTGTACACACGTCCATAGCGAACCATCCATTGCTCGTGCCTCTCTGACATGGATGCTTCATTTAGCGTACGAGATGTGGTTTGAGTAGCCCACATCCCTAATAGTACTAAGGCAGCAACAATGATTTTTCTTTCAAATGATAACCCCATTGTGTAGAATGTCTATGAATGAAGGATATGGGAGTACAATACCTTGTGTTACTGAATGTGGAGGTACATTTTAGAACTTGAGTAAATATGGTATATATAGAGAAAGTTTTCTGCATCCCCTATGTAATGTGAATTGGGGACAAAAGACCAGCTTCCCCATTTGCCGGGGAAAGTGTACTGACTTGGACAACCATGCTCACTGTCCACTGTGCCGTAGCTGCTATCTGATGTTAGAATTCAGTTGAATATTAAATTGATCATTGATGGTGTTGGTCCCTTGCACAAAGTATGATTGATCATTCGATAATAAGCGATACCTGATCAGATTGTCTTGTTTTGGACTTCTCGTGTCTTTAGCCTGCAGCTTCTAGTGGCTTATTATAATGCATTGTGAAGTCTGAGTTTGTGTCAAAGGAAAACTAACTTGTCCTGGGTGTTGAGATGCTTAACCTGAAGATTCTTATATTCATTCATAGACAACAGAAATCAGGAGACAAGTAACAAATTTATTAGTACTTTCATGCCCAACATATCTGAGGTTCAATTTTCTGAGGCATCAAAATCTCTAACTCAAGTCACATGGCTTGAATTAAGAGCACCACTCCGGGTCGCGACATGGCCTAAGATGGCCATGAACTTGTCTATTTCAAAAATAGCACCAGCTCATGGGAAACTTGATCAGACTCTTTCTGTAAATTCTTAATGCAACTGATGAGATGTTTTTCATTTATATAGAGGTCAATGATTTAAATTTAGCAATGAAACTTGAGTCTCTCGCGTACTTTTGGGTATAGTTATGGCTCCATATGTATGGAGCTCGAGAAGATGTACAAAAGTTAAAGCTACTTTTGCAACAATTTACGGTTCTGAACTTGTTACTTGTGCAATTGAATGCCATGCAATTTTATAATAAAGGAATTTTACCCTTGAGCATGTTCCATAATCAGGTGAATTCATTCTATTTGAAGAATACACGAAAGTGATCTTTAAAGTTGAGTTTATTTAATAAAGTATTACGTGCCCAACTAAAATGTTCAAAACTAGCATATCTTTGATTTCGCAGTATGGTTAGCACTCAAGAATGATACTTAAAAATACTTGTCTCAATTAAAGTCAAGTTATTATTAGACACTTGACGGTTATATTGTACTAGCAAAGCTGTGGTGGTAGTAGTGGTGGTGCTGGAGAAGGACACCGATCCGCTGGAGATGGTTGTGCTGTGGACAATGGTAGTTACCGTACGATTGATAGTGGTGGCATTGTAGAGGCAAGCGTGGTGCTGGTGGTGGCTGTTGTTGTGGATGTGGCAACAATATCTGTGATTGTGTGGGAGCATTGACATGAATATGGAGGTAAATGGCCTTTGTGTAAGTGGTGGAGGAGGTGATGGCCGTGGCGTGGTGTCCACTGCAATGGAAGGACAGTACTTATGATTGCAGTTGCAGTAAAATGTGAGTTATGGTAACGGTGGGCGGGTGACCCAATGGTGCAATTTATTTTGATCTGAAGATCATGGATTGAAAAAACAAAACTAGTCTCTTCAAAATAATGGGAGTAAGGCTGCGTACATCAATCCCACTAGACCTTGCAATGGTTGGAACCTTGTGCACTAGAGCCGCTCAAAGTGGTAACAGTGGGTGGGCTAGTATATATGTGGTGATGCTAGCAGCTGAGGTGACGGTGGTGGTTATCAGGATAGGGGAAATGGGGGAATGAGCAGTTGTCGCAAAGTTGTCGTGTGTTCCCAGTTGCAAACTTTAACGAAGTGGTAACATAAGGAATCCCGTTATCATTAGTCAACTGCATCAACACGAATAATGAAATTCAGCTATTTTTCAGATTTGGGGCTAGCCATTAGCCGCTAATAAATATTGTTACGCATATGTGAAGGCAAGATCCCACCCACGGCGACCCTTCAGCAATTTGATTCAAGAGGTTTCATTGCTAAACCCACATAGCAATTGACGTTCGTGCAATTTGATTCATGCAATTTGATTCAAGAGGTTTCATTGCTAAATTTTACTTTAATTTGTACATCATAAAGTGCAATGCAGCCATATACACGTAACCAACGACTAGAAGCACTGCATAGAATTGGTAAAGGTGAAAGGATATGCTCGCAAAAACTTAGGCAGTTGGGTAGGAAGCATCCATTGCTATGCCACAAAGACCTTCCTCAGCATCAATATCTCTTTGCATTCTAATGTATCCTTCCTCTCCCCAACTTGTGCCCCATGAGTTTTTGACTAACCAGTATTTGGTGCCATCATCACTTGTTCCATACCCAACCGCCGTGACACCATGGTCTAACTCAGTCCCACAATCCCCAGTGAAAACGCCGCTCGAGTAGTGTTGGAAAGCGGATCCACTGGCATCAATGGCGACGGAAACTGGTCGCATTGCAACTGCCTTCAACAATGCCGCCTCGCTATTAGCAGTAACGTCTTCGTAACCGGTAATCTTAGCTGCAGGGGAGGCTTCTTTTTGAGTCTCGCAAGTCCCATCAACTCCCGCGTAAGGATAATTCAGTTCAGTGGTGAGACCATGGTTGTCTATTATGAATTCGAAAGCATTATCCATGAGGCCACCCCCACAACCTTGATCTTCACCGTTCACGTCACAATCGACTAGCTCTTGCTCAGACAACGAGATCAGTTTCCCAGTTGCGAGTTGGTTAGCTCCTTCCATGGCTGCAACTGCCGAAAACGCCCAGCAGCATCCTACATTTGTTTATGGTTCATATCATAATAGAAGCCACTATGTTAATCAAAGAACTTCTCAAAAAATATTATTGTGGTAGGAAAGTAGCATTTTTTTTCACCCTTACCGCATTGACCTTGATCCTTTATGGCAGTAACAGCTCCTTTCTGTCTCCAGTCCATGGCAGATGGAACAGCAGTCACATTTTCATACTTGAATGATGTTGTCTTCAATGGCTTTGGGTGAGAAGACATCTTGTATCCATTGCGCGAGGCTTGGAACTCCTCATTAGTCTGGTCTGAAAATTCATTGATGCCTAGCTTGTAAGGACGAGCTGCAGCATCGTTAAAAGACTCAATGAACTCAATATTCTCCTTGAATATCTTAAAGCGCATGGCCTTCTCTGCTTCATCCTTGTACACGCGTTCATAGCGAGCCATCCACTGCTCATGTCTCTCGGTCATCGATGCTTTGGGCATGGTGCGAGACGTGGCTTGGGAAGCCCACATCCCTAAGAGCAAAAATGCTGCAAACGCCAGCTTCCAGCTAATCGTTGTCAAAGCCATTACTAGGAAATGGGAACGTAGCGAAACAAAGTGGTACTGTTTGATCTGCTTTCTGTGATGAGAATGTGAAGGTGCACTGCATGGATCTGTGAGAGTGATTGGTATATATAGAATTGCATCTCATTCTTACAACAATTCCACCTTCTGGCATCATAGTGTAATCCTTAGACAGCCCGGCAATTTGTGTTTGACAGAGACACCAAAATTAAGTTCGTAGACGCTGCTCTGTCAAGCGAGCAATGTCTTTATTCATCACTTGTCATGTTCTTATTTGCTATCTTCCAGCTAGTTTGGAGCTCAGTGAACCAAATGTTACTTCAATTGGGGCCAATGAGGCAAAACAAAAAATCCCATATTGAATTCTTTCTTTTGTCTGAGGTGCTATCCTTTAGCTTGAATACTGAAGTTACGATCAAAAGCCCCAACCTCATCACGCATACGCACGCACGCACCCAGAATTATATTTTTTCCCCCCTACTTTCGAATTTAATAAAGAAACAAATAGGGCCATATTCACTTTCTTCATGTTAGCCTAATTATTCAGTGGTATACAAGTTTTTAAGGCAAAACCCCTTAACCTAAGATTACTAGTTATTGGCTCATACGATTCTTTTTTGCAGGCATGGTAGATACAAGTCCTTTCTTCCACATGCCCTGGGCTACAAAAATAGTATTTGTACGCATGTAGAAGAGAAAGCAAATGCATCAGCTCACAGCCAACAGCTGAACTAGATAAACTGCAAATATTGGCAATATAGAAAGCACAAGAACAAAGCCCAAATAATGAGCTCGGGAACTCATGACTGCGTGTAATATGAAGATAAAGGAACTACAAACAGAAGACAAGATAGTTACCAAACAGATTACACCAGCACAATGAAGAGAGGAGACAAGTAGGAGCATAAGGTGTTACTCAATTGGAAATAGCCTCGGAAAACAAGCCATCCGCAAGCTTTAGACAAAATTAATTGCCTTAGAAAAGGCTGGCTGATCGAGAAAGTACGAAGTTAAACCAAAGAACGTAAAACGTCAATTATCAGGATCGAAATAAATTCGAGCAAACACCAGTTGAAAATAACTCAAATATCACAAAATTGCTAAGCTTCCAAATTGCAAACTAAAGCTATGGTTGTAGAAATCTGAGAGATTGTAAACGTAAACCTCAACATTGTAAGACAAATCGAACTTTCTGAGTACACGAGAGGCGGCCAGGGATCAACCAAACGTTTCCAGTGAATAGATCGCCAATTGCTAAATTAATAGCCTTCTGAGATCTGAACTTCCACTCTCTTTAGGCTGTGCCGCCAACACTTGACACGAGAATTTCTCCTATATACTAGCTTCTCACACAACTCGTCATTGTACCTACCACCTCCATGTAACATCGTTAATGACTTTGGATGACAACTCCAAGGCAAGGCATCCACTAGAACTGAATATGTTACAGGTTGGTACATCAATGTCCACTGAGAAATTTTCAACTTCAGGCTCTGGAGAGAGCTGAATGGCTATCAAGTACCCAATGTTGACGTCGATATCTCGTTCATAGACATTCATAAAATTTAGAGGCAAGATAATTTGTAAACATCGGAGCATTTGTAAAAATTTTCAGTAATACTCTCAGCTTAATTAAGGAACCACGAATTTTCAATAACGTCGGAGCAGCAAGATAATTTTAGAAACGCTTTCGCTAGGCCTGAACTACTAATAGAAACTAAACGGGAATTCTTTGGCCACGATAATCAAGTGAAAGTAACTTTGGAGCATCAATTACCACTGGCTGGTCTCGCCTGTGCAAGGTAACGTGCCTTATCGTGTATCTCGAAATTTCTACACTTTTTGGCATACCACAGCCTTCCAATTTCAAGTCCTCGAGGAGAGGAACTTTAGACACGGGTTGTCAAAAACATCTGAGTGACAATCACATCACTCAAACGTAAACGACTAGATTTGTAGATGCATAAAAGCCTATGAAACATTTTTCCACCCGTCTTGCGGAAAATCCAAATTCGTAAGGTTAGCCACATGAACATTTTGAAGTCCAACACCCGATTCGAATAACAACGTCTCAATCAAAGGAGCATTATGGACTAACTTCACATCGAATTATCTGCTTGTCTATATAGACTTTGCATAGAGTCAGTTTACGCAAAGGATGGCTAAAGGCTGTAAACAATGACTGAGGCGAACGCTATGGGAGAATTGATGAATCCAATATGGTGACTCTAAGATCTTTGGTACCACATTCCACGGCTAATCCAATCCACTTGTCAGTAAGGGAAAACGAGTCGCTGTTTGCGCAGGTTAAGGAAAGGATAAAAGTTTCTACGGGGATATTCTGCTCACTGTACCTCTTTGATCTGCAGTTGACAATATTCTGAAAACTTTGTCTAGGTTTTGCAAACTCACTTTCATCAAAAACCAGAACGGGTGAGGTAGACCATTCAAGTAGCCATGTCTTGGAGAAGAGGCTAATTGTGGCTGCATCTTTTGTGGGTAGGAAACATATTATTTATTGAATGATGGAGTTGGGTAGTCCTTTCTTCTACCTCTCTCCCTCCTCGCCCATGTGATATGCAGACGTTTGACATAGTACCTTCGGGGTTACGTTTGACAAGGGAAGCAATTAGGGACGAATGCTTTTTGTCGCTAGAAATTGAAATTTATTTCGTTGAGAATATATTGGGCACCAAATGTCTCCGAGACAAACAATTCTTTTTTGTCGGTAGATATCATTCTAGCGTAGATGATTTACGAAAAGATAAACCTTGGAATGCACCCTTGATATTCCTTGAATCCAAAAAAGAAATAATTCTCTAGCAATGAAATTTAAAGCCTTAATCTAATTCTACACTAAGATAAGTAAATACGAGAACGCTATGGACTCCTAATTAAAACAAAAGAAAATACTGAACTTCAACTAAAATCCCAAAAAACTACAGAATACATTGCAATTTCTGGTAATATTCAGAAAGCTTAATAAAATTCCTTTTGAAGAGTTTCATATCCATTCCTAAGGGTCAAATTTCTGTTCGGACTTGTTACAGGTACTATAATGACCAAAGTAGGAGTAATCAGCTAAAGACACCAGAAAGTCCAAGGAAATACCAGCCCTTCCAAGCGTTCATTTTCAATGGCAATTTCACATGAGTTTGAAAGGAATTGAAAGCAGTTCTAACTTTGGATAACGGCTACGGAACTGAACATGGTGTTGTCCAAATCATGGCACTACTCTTCCTAGAATATGGGACAGCGGCCTTTCGTCATAGTACCACCAACAGATTGGAAATGCAGCTTGCTAGAGCAGAACTTGCAGGAAGCTTATAATTTTTTTCTATATATACCTTCATATCTCAAGGATTAAAGTGTACCTCCCCATTTACTCATACTCGTATATCCTTCAGTCAGAAACAATTTTACGCGATGGGATTATCGTTTGAAAGAAAAATTATCATTTCGGCCTTAGTACTATTAGTGATGTGGGCTACTCAAACCACATCGCGCACCCTAAATGAAGCATCCATGTCAGAAAGGCATGAGCAATGGATCGTTCGTTATGGACGTGTGTACAAAGACGATATAGAGAAGGAAATGCGTTTCAGCATATTCAAGGACAACGTCGAGTTCATTGAATCATTCAACAGTGTAGGAAACCGGCCTTACAGATTGAGCATTAATGAATTTGCTGACCAAACAAACGAGGAATTCCAGGCCTCTCGGAATGGGTATAAGATGCCGTTTGGTCCAAAATCATCTAAAACCATATCTTTCAGGTACGAAAATGTGACTGCAGTGCCATCTAGCATGGACTGGAGAAAGAAAGGAGCAGTGACCCCAGTCAAGGATCAAGGCCAATGTGGTAAGGCTATTTGGCTATCCTAACTGACCTTTGCTCTTTCTTCATATGCCTTGGTTTCTTATTTCTGTTGCTTAATTTGGTTGCAGGAAGCTGCTGGGCATTTTCAACAATAGCTGCTACAGAAGGAATTAATCAACTTACAACCGGGAAATTGATTTCCCTGTCTGAGCAAGAACTAGTGGACTGCGACAAAGCTGGTGAAGATCAAGGCTGCGAGGGCGGGTACATGGAAGATGGATTCGAATTTATCGTAAAAAACAAAGGCATTGCCACTGAAGCGGCATACCCCTATGATGCAGCCGATGGAACTTGCAACAGCCAAGAGGAAGCATCTCATGCGGCCAAGATCAGTGGTTATGAGAAAGTTCCTGCCAACAGCGAGAAGGCGCTTTTGAAGGCTGTGGCGAATCAGCCAATATCAGTTTCCATTGATGCGAGTGGATATGCATTTCAGTTTTACTCAAGCGGGGTTTTCACTGGAGATTGTGGGACTGAACTAGACCATGGTGTCACTGCCGTTGGATATGGTACAACTGCTGATGGTACCAAGTATTGGCTGGTGAAGAATTCTTGGGGAACCAGTTGGGGGGATAGCGGATACATAATGATGCAACGAGGTGTTGCTGCCAAAGAAGGCCTCTGTGGTATTGCTATGGATGCATCCTATCCAACTGCATAGACGTTACCAATTCTTGGTGCATTTAAATTTTCGATTTGCATAGTGGTATAGGCCAATTCCAGATGTTTGTAGACATTGCCGCGTGCTGTTTGGCTTAATCGTGCAAGTCATCATATATATAGCAACTATGTCATCGTGTTGATAACTTCTGTTTGAACAGCGTAATGTTGTTTTTTTCTCTTTGGCAATTGTACCCGATTTCCGCCTGCCAATTGTGAAGTTCAAAATGCTTGCTTTTAATAGTAAACCAGAAACTTTTAGCTTTTTTTTTGCTTTTAGCAGCATTTTCCTGCCAAGTTTTAAAAGAACTAAAATTGTCAAACAGATTACCTTAGCTTAGTTTTCCCGAAAATAAGAGGCTGATAAACTTTCTGTCATATTAGAAGACATCATAAGCATGATAACCATTTTCAAGCTTGGACAAAGCTCGAGGGATATTCATGTTCTGTTGAGGACAGTGTACCGTGTTATTCATTTCTTACAGGAAGACAGATCTGCTCAATATACCCAAGACCAACAAACAGAGGCATAAAGATATGCTCATGGTGGTAAAGCAATTCATCCTGTATTGGTGACTACTTTGTCCGTGATACCTCGATTTCTTAAATGATGGACGCACTAACCAGTTTGTCGAATCTTCATATGTTCGTAAACCAAATCTAATTAGGAACGCCATAGATCCAGCAGTAACTACCGTGTGCTGGGAAAAGTACATTTATCAGCATACTGCCGATGATCATTTGCCCTGAAAGTTACACACAGGATCCACAAGACCATAATGGCAACTATATAGATGCTACTCTGAAAGTAACTATTGCAGTGATGGAACTGAGTAACTTGTAGAACCGCGGATGGAATGAAGTTCACCTGAGATTACAAAATAGGCTCAAACTCCACCTGATTGTCTGAGAGTTACACGCCTTCATGCGGCTTAAAAATGTGAGTGTCAAAAAAGTTTGTCATGAACTTCAGAACTTGCTGAAAATTGCGTTGCTTTGAATGAGCTTTGTGAAAAACACATCGAACTAATACATATATAGATAATGTATAATTTCAGACAACAAACTCCATGATCTCTGAGGTAATAAGAACAAACTTTGCTTCTTTTAGAAGGGTGAGGTAATCAAACACGTTTTTATATGGATGCCATAAAAAATGGCAATATATTATTATTGAACGACCGTTAAAATTGTAACATAATTTCACTTGTGATGCATATTTGAGATACAAGGCTAACGCAGAAGCTCAAAATAACTATCATCTTCCCGTTTGGTTGGGGAAAGAGGGGAGGAGGGGGTGTTTAATTGAGGTATAGAAGACCTATCACAGTTTCAAGTGCAGTAAATTGTTTCAATGTCAATCCTAAATTTCACTCTACTTGTTAGGCCACATGGTTCTAAGAAGTTTTTTTGTAGTACTCCTTAAACATAAAGAGAGCCACGCTGGGACTGCAGCAGTATGCCAAGAGGCAATAGTCCTGAGATTTCACGGCCAAAATTTAGAAATATAAAATACACGCGTTAAAAAAAATGCAGTGTCTCCTGCAGTGCCCTGGGCCTCTTTGGGGAAATGGCGTCAACTTGTGGCACTAAAACATTGGAATCAAACCAATGTGTTCCAATTTAAAGTCACACCAATCTTCCAAAATCAAGAATAAAATACAGCAAAGAAAAAGATCAAAAAAACTGTCACCGAGATCATATACAAACACCATAGGTTCAAGTCGAGTTAGAGTTCAGACTTCATTGCACACAGTAATGAAAGAGTTACCTGGAAATGTTAACTAAAGACACGAGAAAGTCCAAGAAAAATGTAGATACCAAGTGAGTTGCCTTATGATCCAACAGGCCTATGCTTTTATACTAAAGAATTAGTATTATAAAACATATATAGCACAGAACTAGTTAGTTTCTACTAATATGCTCCAAAACTGAATTCTTTGTATAATATGAGGCAGCGTCTACGGCGCTAAACATGGTTTTCCAAGTCATTACAATTTGCCCTGTAAGGAAAGTTCAGGTGTTTTATCTAGACATTGACCTTGTACTGGATGGAGCTTGAGGGCTGAACTTTGATGAAGCAGGACCCTCTTCTATAAGTACCCTCCACTCTCAAACACTAAAGCATACCTCCTCATTCAGATAGAGTATTTCCAGCTCAAAGGTGCAATGGCTTTACCTTTTGAAAGAAAAATCATCTTTGCTGCCTTGATGATTGTAGGGATGTGGGCTTCTCAAGCCTCATCCCGCACTCTGCAAGAAGCAACCATGTCAGAGAGACATGAGCAGTGGATGGTTCGTTAAGGGCGTATATACAAAGACAATGCAGAGAAGGAGAGGCGTCTCAACATATTCAAAGACAACGTGGAGTTCATAGAACGTTCAACAATCTCGGGACCAAGCCTTATAAACTGAGCATTAATGAATTTGCTGACCAAACAAACGAAGAGTTCCAAGCCTCACGGAATGGATATAAGATGCCGTTGGGTCCAAAATCATCTCAACTTTTGTCATTCAAGTATGAAAATGTGACTGCAGTGCCATCTAGCATGGACTGGAGAAAGAAAGGAGCTGTCACTTCCGTCAAGGATCAAGGACAATGTGGTAAGGCCATTTACTAGCTTCCGTTGTTTCAAGTTTACTCTCTCTTCGTAACCATTGGTTTTTGACTTGTGATCTCTATTTTGAATAACAGGAAGCTGCTGGGCGTTTTCAGCAATAGCTGCTACAGAAGGAATTAATCAACTTACAACCGGGAAATTGATTTCTCTGTCTGAGCAAGAACTAGTGGACTGTGACAAAACTGGTGAAGATCAAGGCTGCGAGGGTGGGTACATGGAAGATGGATTCGAATTTATCATAAAAAACAAAGGCATTGCCTCTGAAGCGCAATACCCCTATGATGCCGCTGAGAGAACTTGCAACAGCCACGAGGAATCACCACCGGCGGCCAAGGTTACTGGTTACGAGAAAGTTCCTGCTAACAGCGAGAAGGCACTACTGAAGGCTGTGGCAAATCAGCCAGTGTCAGTTTCCATCGATGCAAGCGGATACGCCTTCCAGTTTTACTCGACAGGCGTCGCTGCTGGGGACTGTGGGATGGAACTAGAGCATGGTTTTACTTCGGTTATTTTTGGTATAATTGCTGATGGTACCAAGTATTGGTTGGTGAAGAATTCTTGGGGAACCAGCTGGGGGGAGAGCGGATACATAACGATGCAAAGAGGTGTTGCTGCCAAAGAAGGCATATGCGGGATTGCCATGGATGCCTCATACCCAACTGCTTAAGAAGAACCCCTTTCTGAGGTGGATGTTCATCCATACCAGTTGCTCATGTATATGTTGTGTGTTGCTTGGTCTTGAGTCCTGTAAGTGATGTGATGTAGCTATGTTTCTATGCACATTATTCCTGAAGTCTTATAGACAGAACAGAACAAAACAACACTGATGTTCTTGTAACGCCCGGCAATTGTACCTACGTACATATATAAGCTTCCATCTTTGCTTTTCAGTTAGTAATGTTATGTTGCTGGCCTAACTTGGCTACACACCTTCGACCACTCTGGGTTCCACTTTTTGAAAACGTCAGTAAATGTCTAACAGTCAAAGTTCAAATGCTCTTGTTCCAATCAACTCGGAGCATGTCACGTGCATCACGTGTTGCCAGTGGCGGATCCAGGAAGTCAACCGAAGAGGAACAAAATGTTATAAAAAAAAATTAACGGCTAACATAAAAAATTCACATCACGATTGATTGAATATGTTAAATACAAAACAGATTGCTCAATTTGACTAATAATCATATAATTTAACTATTTATAGTGATTTATTTAACTTGTAAAGTTAGTCAACAACAAACTAGAAACTTTATTCTTATTGTATATATGTATTATTAGTGCGATATCAATTGTATGATGACAATAGTCACGTATAAGTTAACATACTATAAGAATTTAAATTAAAAAAAGAACTGACCTTGATATATTAGTATTTACTTTAAAATTTAGAGATTTAGAGTTTGGAAGAATGAAGATGGACAAATGAACGAGAAAGATAAAGACTACGACGCGCTGGTGGCACAAAAAGTAAAAAACATTACAAAATGAAATCTAATACATTGAATAATTAAAATGGTAGCATTTTAGTAAATATTGTAAACATAACTACCTATTATTTAAAACAACTAAAAAAAATTCTCAAACTTTAGGGGTGGGGGGGGGGGGGGGGGCAATGGCCCCCCTGGTCATGCTTGGGCTCCGCCTCTGCGTGTTTCCTATTTGCGAATATGCCTTAACTATATCTTCACTGGAGGAACCAAAATGTAGGTAAACTGGAGCTTCGGCACTCATTTCTATAGTCACCGGATGGACTCCTCCTTGAGGAGCCGTCCACCCACGGGCACACCCCCTGGGTAGTCGCCCGGTTGGGGGCACGTACTGCACTCTCGACCATCCCATGATCCCTTGTGCACCTTGTTGCGACAAATGAGACAAAATAAGAATAATATTAGACCAAATTTTGACAAGAGCTATAATTTTCACGTAAAGAAGAAAATTCTAAAAATTTAACATCGAGAAACCTCATCTTGGCTAATGATGTGGAGGCTTAATCACATGGAAATTTTTTTGGCTCATACCCGGATTGAAGGAATCTTCCTCCTATCCCTATATAACGATTAATAAGGGTCACTAAACGTCTTTAGTGGCTTTTATTTAGTGACGTCAAAAAAATGTTGTTTAAGGATTGTCGTTGAAAGTATTCGCAGAAAAACCACTAAAATATATATAGTGACTATTAATTGTCACTACATAAGGGGTTGAAGGAAGATTCTTACAATCCGGATAGTAACCAAAATTTGTTCAATCACATATGAGCTTTTAGCTCGGTTAGTGAGGTGTTTCGATATTACTGTAACAAGAGACATGCGATTAATTCTAGCCAACATCCAATATATGGCTAAAGTGGCAGTCGATGAAACAAAGGACAACAAAAGAAGATCTAATCAGTATTGTGAGATCTATTATGGCTGACTTTGACAAACTCTTGTAACTTTGATAATTAAAGGTTACAAGAGTTTGTCAAAGTCAGTCATAATAGATCTGACTATACTGATTAGATCTTCTTTTGTTGTCCTTTGTTTCATCGACTGCCACTTTAGCCATATCTTGGATGTTGGCTAGAATTAATCGCATGTCTCTTGTTACAGTAATATCGAAACACCTCACTAACCGAGCTAAAAAGTCCATATGTGATTGAATAAACTTTGGTTACTATCCGGGTTGTATGAATCCTCCTTCAACCCCTTATGTAGTGACAATTAATAGTCACTATATATATTTTAGTGACTTTTCTGCTAACACTTTCAGCGACAACACATATTTTCATTCTCCATTTTCTGGTGCAAGACAAAGAAAATGAAATTCTACAAATATCACATCTTGGTCACTGAATACTCCCCGGCCCTACTCTCTCGAGCTCAGCCAACAAATTAAATCGACACTCTATAAGTGGGTGCCGCCTTCATTTGCAAGTTCGAGGTGGATGAATGAGCCATTTTGGAGAACCGATTCACGCAGTAATGTCTCGTGTTGTACACCCCAGTGTCGAGCCAGTGGCTTCCTAGCTACACTTGATGATTGCCTGTAAAGCATTTGATTTCGAGATTATTTTATGAGAATATTCAAAAAAATTAGTTGTCACCGATTCGGGTATGTTTAAAATCACTTACGATTTTAGTTTTCAGTTTCTAAAAAAACTAAAACTAAAACCAATTTGATTTTATTTTTTACAAAAACAAATGGGTGTTTGATTATCCAGTTTTTATTTTGATTTTTTTTTTTTTTTTTTTTTTTTATTACCCGGGTTTTTATTATTTTGAGTTTTTTCTTTGGTAGTGGCGACGGCAGCGTGGAGGGGGGGGGGATGGTGTTCTCAAACTGGAAAAAAAAAATGTTACCAAATGCTAACGAAGTAATTCGAATCAAGTTGCTTGGAGATTTTATTTAACATTTGGAGATCTACATCTTTTGTATTCGGTTCATTTCTCAGTTTTTAATATTTTGAGTGCACAGAGTTCATTGACAAGGTCTTATAAGCCAAATTTTTCTCTCAAGATCTAACTTAACCCTATATCACGAATAATCAGGGACCTCTCTTGGTATACAGTCGATGTGTGAACTCCATCCACCCTAATAACAGCAAGTGTGGGTCTCACAATAATCATCTACCATACTATCAGGTGAAAGCAATGAAGGTTTACAGCTAAAGAATAATGATCTACCATACTATCAATTATATATCACATTTGTTACAAAAAATTTGCACTAATTGTTCGATCAGTCTTCATATTTATGGAGAAATCTGAAATCGTCCCATCATCTTATGCATTTATAAGGAAATATACCCGCAATTATGTAACAAGGTGCTAAAATGTCACATGGCCTGCTTAACCCGGCCTTAAATGTTGATTTCACCTGCAAGTTTTACTTTAAACTAGGCATGGGTAGCATTCATGGGATCATTCAACTCAGACTCAGATGCTTGTCGACAGAAATGCAACTTCTATAAATAGCTACACTTTCCAAAGTGTTGGCAACAACCATTTTCGATATCGAGAACAATGGCTTCAACGATGGAGAAACAGTTGATCAATGTTCTTCTGATAATTCTTGGGTTTTCGGCTTACCAAGCTGCCTCGCGCACATTACAAGCAACAACCATGTCGTTGAGACACGAGCAGTGGATGGCTCGCCATGGACGAAAGTATCACAGCGACGCTGAGAGAGAGATGCGACTTGAAATATTCAAAGACAATGTCGAGTTCATAGAGAGCTTCAACAGAGCTAGTAACCGAAGTTACAAGCTTGCAGTCAATAAATTTGCAGACCTAACTAACGAAGAGTTCTTAGCCTCTTATACAGGAAACACCATCTTGCCTTTGTCTCAGAGGTCGGCTGGAACGCCATTTAGGGACGAAAATGAGTTTGCAGGACCGGATAATTTGGACTGGAGATTGGAAGGAGCGGTTACCCCCGTCAAAAATCAACAAAGCTGTGGTAAAAAAATCAGCCATTTTATACCAGTCATGTTTAACTATGCCTCCCTGTTGAACTCCAGAGATGAAAGTAGTGTTGTACCTTTTCAGACGACAACATTTTCTCCTCCTAGTTTGTAAATTCCTTGCCCCAATCTTGTATTTTACCTTGTTCTAACATATTCTAGTACGCATTGACTTGTACACAGGATCTTGCTGGGCTTTCTCAGCTGTGGCGGCTATAGAAGGCATCATCAAAATCAAAACGGGGCAGTTGGTTTCCCTGTCTGAGCAAGATATACTAGACTGTGATGGCACACCCAATGGCTGTGATGGTAGTGCCCTGGATACTGGCTTTAAGTTTGTCCAAAACCAAGGCATAACCACTGAAGATGCTTACCCCTACAGGGCAGTGGAAGGAACTTGCAGCGCCAATAACAATCCTGTGACAGCCAAGATAAGCGGTTATCAAGCTGTCGCTTCTGCAGATGAAACCGCGCTTCTGAACGCTGTGGCAAATCAACCAGTTTCAGTCGCTGTTGATCCCAGTCCTTTCCAGTTTTATGCTACTGGAATAATAACAGGCGAATGCGGGACAACACTTACTCATGCCATTACTGCAGTAGGATATGGAACAGATGATGATGGTACCAAATACTGGATATGCAAGAATTCTTGGGGTAGCGATTGGGGTGAAGAAGGCTATGTAAAGTTGCAAAGAGACGTTGCTGCTAAAGAAGGCATGTGCGGCATAGCCATCAATGCCATATACCCTGTTGCGTGAACAATGTCCCCTATCACATTGCTCTCAAGATGTCCACTCTAGCTATTATAACCATTATAATTGCTTACAACTAATTGCTTACGATGGTGTCTTCATCACTTTAAATTAGCAGTTTGTGGTTCAAACTAGAACCACCTAATTGTTAGTTTTACTTCTACATAAATTGTCAAATTCAAAGACCCGGCTATTTATGATCTTTGAACTGTGTCATCATGAATCTTGATTTCTAAAATTACATCCTTATTTCAATCCTAGATCTACGTTCATGACAAGGTCACGTCTCAGACGTCTGCTGTTCTTCTAACACTTTCAGGAACGGCTCCAACACTAGGAAGAAGATCTATTACCGCCACCTTGTAAATTATAGGGCTGCACACTTTCTCTAGTTTTTTCTTGCTAGTCCACCTTCATCCCCAAACCGTATCAAAAAACTACCGTCACACCAAGATCAGCAGGTTGTAGTACTAAAATTATGCAAAGTTCCAACAAAAATCGAAAGTTCAACCCCATTAGAGTTCACATTCAACCTATATGTACAGCCAACAAAATAACTTGCCCGGATTTAGACTACCGATAACTAATGCCAGCACAAACTTCCACCATCAAGAGCTTCGCAAAAATCAAAGGTGGCAGTAGGACTGCCTGTTCACTTCACCTCTTTCATGCCTCAGAGAATAGCAGTTCTTAACAGCTAATGACTCATAGGAGCAAAAGTGTAGCAAAAGCAACCTATACCATCTAGTGCTAATCCAAAAGGCAATCCCTTCCCGTTAGCTGCACTGTTTTCCCCAAATAACCACCACAACTTTGGCATTTTTGGCTTCATCTCTTTCTTATTTCTCCTCATAGACGACAACAAACGGTGAGGAGCAATGGTCCTGCCTTTTCTCGTCCTGCTTGCTAACCTGGAACCCTCTCCACAAGAATATAAATGCTTCAATTCATTTCAACATATGCAATCCCAGAAGTCTCACATCAGGTACCAAAAAGATCATTAAATCCCACTAGTTCACCGAAAATGCATGCGGTCATAGTTTACCAGTAGACGACGGCCAACTAAACAGTCATTTCCCTAAAAGGCAAGTTTAATTGGATACGGTCTTTATCTGACCAGTTAATCTAATTCTAATTCTACCAAATTTAGGTCTAAGCAGTTGAAAATAGTTCTAAGACATTATGAAATAGGAAAAACCTTCCAACTTCTCAATGTCACGATCCAGGTGGTCAGACAGCAGGTTATTCTCATATCTTAAGACAAAACTGTAAACAGATTATGATCAATACAAACAGCACTACAAATGAAATCCAGCTACTCAGACAGCACCTTGGTTGTCAACACTAGGCATCTCCTTGATAATCTTGGTCAGTGCAGAAAATACTTATACTAATAAGCTTCTATCCATTGCTGCGATTGAAGAAAATGATAATCGAGTCCTAATATTTTATTCAAGTCAGATTCCCCTTACATATTTGTCTAAAATGTTCAGGGATATTTCTAGAGTTTGAAATTCTTTAATATACCACATTTTTTAGTGCAGCACTATCTGCATCTTGCTTACAATGTTTGCATTCGCCACTTAGAGAACTTCAACCCGAAGCTGTATCGATCCTATGAGCCTCCTCTGTTGTTACTAGACTTGGTTGCCTTGAATTGACATGGCAGTGGTTGTTCACTTTCTTGTTATTAACTAAGCAAATTCAGTTAAATTTCAGCTCACCGGTTGTAATGCATAAGAGGAAAACTTTTCTTTTTCCTTTTTTATTGGTTGGAGGGGGCTTCTGTGTTGCAAGGTGGCATTCGAGCTTGTCCAACGCAAACAACTGAATAATCATGGCAAATGTAAACAACCGACTAATCTAAGACATTATCCTGGTATATGGACAAGTATGGACAGCAAATAGGAAGAAAACTTGGGACCTAAATTTCTTTAAAGGTTGATGCTCAATTGAAAAACCAGATGCTACACAATGCAGTAGGCTGGGCAGAAAGGTGCTTGCAGTAGGCTGGGCAGAAAGGTGCTCCTCCAAGCTGGGCAGAAGCGTGTACACAAGACACAATATTACGCTTCCTTCAAATGCATAAGCAAGGAAATTAACAGAAACTCAGAAATCAGAAAATCCGTAAATGATATGACTGGAGACTTTGTTACTAGCTAGATGTGAAGTTTTCAATTATGGTAATTAAATAAGGACGAGGGTATTACACATCTACATACAGCTCCAGAGAGCCACATATAACATAGCTACATTCAGTACTATTGTTTTATACTAACCCAGTGTAGAAGTGTCGACTAACTGAAAACATATCCAATGCTTAGGGTTTCAAGATTATAGAAGGATAATAAAGAAAAAGAGCATGTTGAGCCGAAACACCTATCAAAAAGAAATTTAACTACCAAAAGAAAAATGCAGGTAGAAGAAGTCAGGACGTTCGAAATTTCTCAACTTCGTTTGATATAAAAAAAGAAAAGAAAGAGAAACACACAAAAAAAAATCTCACCAACAAAAGAACAAAGCAAACATAATGAACACGGAGAAAACAGATTTCAGGTTGGCAAAAATAATTTCTTAGATGAAACAAACAAAACCTGACTGTCGGGCATAAATTTAAATCGGATAAGGTTTACATGAATTAACAGGTAGATATGATTAACTCGTGCATTTACCTACAGCAGTTGATTCAAAAAGATGAAGGATTAAGAACGTTTCCCACTATTAGGATTGGACTTGGTGCAGAGTGTCCATCGCCCCTTGGCACGCCTGCGTGCTATTATTGCTCTTCCGCTGGTGGTACTCATTCTCTTCCGGAAGCCATGAGTACGGGCCAGAGACTTCCGAGACCTGTTCCTCTTGGTTTGGCAAAGAGTAAACTTCTTTGCCCTCACAACTAAACCACGACGTTTCTCCCTCATTCCATTGTTCGATTTCAAGTCCAAGCCCAACGACAAACCTGTAGCAAACAACTAACACTTCACACCGTGTTCTGGAACCTAAGAATGCTATGAAGTCTACAAGTTGCAGTATTGCAATATTTTTTAACGGAGGTAACAGCATAATTGGTCCCTAAACTTTTGGCCGTTCTCACGTGTAGTCCTTGAAGTTTAAAATTAGTAAGATCAGTCCCTATAATTTTTAAATTTACCCACTGAAGTCCTTTTTCACACTGCCGTTTGTTTTCAGCAGTTAATATGACTTTTGGTGGGGGTATTTCGTCCTTTCGCCTTTGCTTCTCGGCTGAGTGCATAAAACTTATACTTCCCATTGAAATCCATCCCCATTATCGGATACCGAAACCGCACCCTACCATCTTTCACCCCACGTATAGAATCTAATTCCACCGGGGTCATATCTTTCAAGCCCTTTATATGACCAAATCCTTT